>JAJMIM010000023.1:0-10490 GCA_030583445.1 Debaryomyces nepalensis | reverse complement strand
GAATCTTATGGCATACGTATTATTGAAATAGACGGCGTGTCTATTGTAATTCATCAAGATAAAATTGTCAACCCATTTTCCGAGAGATTTGTAAAGCGATGCTTGCTATTAATCTGCTGTAGCCATGGCACGCGTCAAACCATTTTATCCCAGATTAAAGAATATTATCAAACCCATTCCAAAGATCAGAATATTATATGAATAACATTGGAATGCGCGCATAACTAGTAAAAACTGCACTCTGTCCGCATAGTTAAGAAACCGCGCACCATACAAAATTTCACTGTGCCCCATGATCTCAAAAAAAAGTATATTATCTGAGACAGATATATGACGTAGACAGAGGGGCTCTCTAAAACCTAATGTAAGAATTGAGTAGCAAAGTAGAAAATTAGTAATTTTAAATTGTAATATTATCAGAACTCAGATTATTTGCGAAAATGTTTGTATATTCTTCAGATTATAAAAACATTATAAAGTGGCAGTTTTTGAAAGAAAGCAGAGAAAGCAAGATGTTTAATTAGTTAATACAATGAGTCCCTAATACAGAATATAGAGTCAGTATCGTCTTGGTAAGAATGATTGGGATATTTTGCAACAGAAGGGAATTAGCGAGTGGAAAGTATGGAATTTGTGTGACAACTATTTTGTGTAATAAAAAATCTTAGAGATAAAGCAGTCATGTTAATTGCCATATCAGTGGAACATAACCACTGAAATTTGTCGATAAAAGTGATATGCTGTTATTACAAAGCACACAATCTAGCATGGAGTTGCATGGAACTAAAGTTGTTAGTGTGGAGGACGTTCCAGTGGCCATTTACTAGGGCCACTTTGTTAATCCCTTTTCTAGAAAGTTCGAGAAAAGGTTATCACGTTGGATCATTCCTTTTACAGAGGAGAGACTCGAAGTATTGGCACTACTTGAGAAAGTACAGCGGTCACATTCATATTATCACGCCTCTTTATTACGTACCTAAGATCACGCGACTCAGTAAAAAAGGCAATACCCCGACGATGTACTTTAAGAGTAATTCACAATACGGAATAGGTAATCTTTATCGTGTTGATACTCTTAATGTAGCTAGTGATAAAATATACCTCATTAAGCTCCTAACATTTGGAGATAGTCGGTTACTTATGTAAAAGGGATAAGGCACAAGGGTAGATATTGAAGGTAAGCTTTAGGAACACGATTGTGATGTTTTCAATAGGAGGAGATATATGAGAAGTAAGAAGATCTAGGGTATGGAATGTATGGAGTTTATGTAATAAAATGCAACGGAAAGTGAAAAGGGTGAGAGAGACATTAATATTCATGTGATTGGTCAGGTGACTGCAGCGCATTGCGAATTTCATATCCTTTTTCCATCTTATTAGGTGCACTTGATAGATTGAAACCAAAAATACCGAAAACCCCTCGAGTTATGATGAAAGTGAGCTTGGTTGACTATTGTGTTGATTAAAGTAGGGTAGTATTAGAATTTATATTTTGTAATTTTCTAGGTTTGTGATTGATTAGTTTTAAAAAGGGGTTGGACAAACGAGTCGTTTTAATCAAATTTTACTATACTATCCATTCATATTTATAGTTTATTTTGTAGTATTTCTAGCCATTATACTATACACATCATTAGCAGTACATATTTTACATACATGCTCTCCACAGTTTTGCAGAACTTGGTCAGGTAGCGTAAGATTACTGAGATATTTTTCGTAGTGCAAAAGAAATGTCTCGGATTAAAATTCTCAAAAATAACTCAAAACGTTTCGTTTTATTTCACATCCATACACCAATCTGAACATTGATGGATGGAATACAGATTTGATAAATTAATACAATTAGTATTAATGTAGATATAAATATGAAGCAGTATAGATAAATCTAGTGATGGATACCTAATAACATAGGAGAAGCAGAAACAAAATCCTGGGAAGAATGTAAATGATCATAGAAATGAGCAAAATGAAAAATTAAAAAACAAGAACACTAGTAAAATAATTTACTATTAGAATGCATTATATTAGAATTTCTTCATTATATTTTTCGTTACTATCACCTTCATGCTTCCTTCAACAAAAAATAAAGATAAGAGAGATTATAGCGCTATTAATCTAACCTCAAAAGCAAATATTGAAATTTGAAAAGTATCACAGAAAATCTAGATAGTCAGGATTGTTTTTATAAAAGTAATGTAAGGAATTGAAAGAGTATAGTGAGTACTTAAAGTATACGAATAGAACCCTCATCGTGCACACGTGCATTCAACATATTTCTTATAATCCTGCATTTCTTATTGAAAATTGTAAAGCAAAAAATGTAGATCGTAAAAACGAGTGAAATGAAAAAAAAAAACGAAAAAACAGAGTAGTAAAATAATTTACCATCAAAATGCATTATTATAAAATTGCATCCTTCTTAGCTATAATTTTGCCAATTATATATGCTAGTGATGCTCTTATTGATCACAAAAATGATATGAGTGATATTTCAAAAAGAGAGTTTCCTTATTATGATTACATCGGAGAAGTAGTTGCTAAGACTACACAATTTGGACAGATTCTTGCCTGGGGTGCATTCGGAAGTTGCTCTGTGGGTGTTGCCGCACTGCTTGCTAGGGCATATAATATATGCAGACATAGAGTCGAAGAGAATGAAGTTCCAAATGTAAACTGTATTAATGCTTTAGAGGAAGCAGCTAAGAGAGCAGTATACGCAGCAATGTCAGTTGTCACTGCAACTAATATAGCAGGAGCCAGTGCCAAACGTGAAGATTTAGAAACCGCCATAAGCCAATCCTTTAATAATGCGAGGCAATCAAGTAAATATGACTTTAAATTGGTCTCATTTACTCCATCTGAGTTTACTAAAAGAGATAGCAATACTGATGATTTTGTGGCTATTGTACAAGATGTTTCGTTAAGTAATACATATGTAAACATCACGCAAATATCTGGCAACATAGGTAGTTATGAATTCAATCATTTTCCCAACAACACAGCTATTGAGAAGAGGGCAGATACTTGTACTGAGGGCAGAAGGTGCTCGGAGGCTCGTACAGAATTCTTCGGTAATCACTATATAGCAGCAGATATATGTAAAAGCTTTGACTTTAGTATGATTGATAGCAGTGGTACATGGATGGATGTCACAATGGGACATTTAAGTGGTACTGAATATTGTGCTGATTACTATAAGTTGTATACGGGTCATAATCCATCAAGATGGGATAGTAGCTGGAGGGTATACGAGGGGAGTGGTGATTACTATTGGTCAAAATGCGATTCAGGTGCATAGAAATCACATAATATTAACTGTTTTTTGGCACTCAAGAATCTTTGCAATTACGCCACATAGAACTAGAGAATAATATAACTTAATAGATATAAAAGTATAAAAGAAAAATGAAAAAAAAAAAACAAGGTGTACTCATATTGGAATTTCTTCAATTATAGATCATGTATTCTTTTCGAAGGTAACTGAGATCCCGTTTGTTATTCAATACAAGGTTGAACGGGCTGTATATATGTGCTTGTTATAGAATGATCAATGCAATTTGCCCTATCAATAACTAGCGGGTATAATAAATTTTATATGTTGCCTTAATCTTACTAAAATTATTATTTTATTTTATAATATACTAATATTTCCTCTAAGTTATTTAATTATTTATATATAATCATTGAATATTCTGCGAAAACTTTGCATATTTACTCTACATTCCTTATTTCAAGTCTCCATTGAACCCTGTTGGTCTGTGTGTTTTCAACACTTGGTAGTACACACATTCCATATTTAAAAAATATCGATCAAAACTAGTATGGCTGTTTCTTTTAATAGCTAGAAAGACCCAAAATCAAAAATCAAAAATTGACCTATAGGAAGGATTTTTGATCCAATCATTAAAGCAAATTAAAGATATAGTTCCAAGTCACTTATATGTAGTTTTGTATATAGTTGTTAATATTATGGAATCACTGAGTGATAGATTTAAGCCTACTATGTGATATATCACTCTTACTTTTTGTAGATTTCGCTTGTGGATATTGGTAAATAATTGCTATTTACAGTATACATCCTGAAAACTGGTTACTTCTATTCTCAACTTATTGACACTTAAGTACGTTCCTAGATTGGCTCTGTAAATTCTATGAAGACCTGTACATTGTGTAAGCTTTTATCTTGGTCTTACTAATGGAGTAATAACTGTCTTGAACATCATTCCTTTACTTCTAGGCTGAATAATTTTTATCTAGTATTTAATATGCAAATGAAAAGCTTATATATACATATATGTATCCAATGAAGGCCTACTATTTGTACTTTTTGACTGAACAATATTTTCTGTTACTATCACCTTCATGCTTCCTTCAACAAAAAATAAAGATAAGAGAGATTATAGCACTATTAATCTAACCTCAAAAGCAAATATTGAAATTTGAAAAGTATCACAGAAAATCTATAAAAGTAATGTAAGGAATTGAAAGAGTATAGTGAGTACTTAAAGTATACGAATAGAACCCTCATCGTGCACACGTGCATTCAACATATTTCTTATAATCCTGCATTTCTTATTGAAAATTGTAAAGCAAAAAATGTAGATCGTAAAAACGAGTGAAATGAAAAAAAAAAACGAAAAAACAGAGTAGTAAAATAATTTACCATCAAAATGCATTATTATAAAATTGCATCCTTCTTAGCTATAATTTTGCCAATTATATATGCTAGTGATGCTCTTATTGATCACAAAAATGATATGAGTGATATTTCAAAAAGAGAGTTTCCTTATTATGATTACATCGGAGAAGTAGTTGCTAAGACTACACAATTTGGACAGATTCTTGCCTGGGGTGCATTCGGAAGTTGCTCTGTGGGTGTTGTCGCACTGCTTTCTAGAGCATATTTTAAATACTACTGTAGAATCCATGAGAATGTGGCTCCACAGACTGACCTTATTTCAGAATTTGAAGGAGCATTTAAGAATGCAATATATGCTGCAATGTCAGTTATCGTTGCTAGAAATATAGCCGGAGAAGTTTCCGGATATGAAAAGTTGGAGATTACCGTAAACCATTATCTTTATAATTCGGAGGATATTTTAGGTACAATTTTGAATTGTTATTATATGCTTCTGCCGATATTAGTAAAACAAATAGTGATCATTGTAGTTTTTTGGCTAGTATACAAGATACTGTGTTACTTAATACGCATGCGTTCCAAAAGATCCCGCTAAATTACGGACTCATGGCCATTAACTTTGAAGTCTACAATATATACAAATACTATGTAAAAACTGACAACCCGCGCGCGCCATACAAAAAATCGAAAAAAGTGACAACCCGATTTTTCTTAATAGTGGACGTATATGCAGTACACACTATAAAAATCAGAAAAGTAACAACCCGATTTCTCTTTTTTTAATTGCTGTAGCACTGTAAATTTGATACCATCTATATGAGATGTCTGTAATGCAACCGGAGTGTTGAAAAAACAATGAAATATTACCTCTTTGTAGTGATTTTATGGCTTGATTTTCAACACGAAACTATAAACTGGTAAAGTTTTTGGGGAATTCTTGAAATAATGTGATTTTTCTTTTTTATTATATCTAACTTGTTAAGTCAAAATGACGGATTCGTCTGCCTGTTGTGATGATTGTCATAGTTAGCAAGTGATAACATTTTTTCTGAACGGGTATCTGACTCCCTTGTTGGCTGCCATATGCAATTTGTTTATATTATTTTATGTAATGAAAATGAGAAAGAGCGGTAATAACAGTCATGTGATTGACCAGGTGAGCACAGCATGACCAGAGTTTCGTCGAGAAAACCCGCCAGCGGCCGCTTGCACAACATTATCACGCGCAGGGCGTTCGCGAATCAGCAAAAATTCAATGTACCGACGAAGCTGCTAGTTTATATTCTGCACCGCATACATATAATAACTAGGAGACGCATGATTTGCGCATAGTTCAGGTCGGGGGTATTTCGTTAGTGATTCATAATAAGAATATTATCAACCCATTATCGGAAAGATTTAAGAAGTATGTGTATCGACCAGCCGGATCGCCTATATAACGATAAAGTCTCTCTATTGTTTCTGATATAACTCAATCAAAGTATTGTTGTATATCATGTTCCCGATAAATAGCATCCCTGAATGGGTGCTAACTCCTTGTATGTAAACCCTGATCAACAGAATTAATTGTTGAGGAATTATTATAGTATTTTATAGAGTACTCGGACTATCTATAACAAAGTGGATATTATATCTCATATTTATAGAAAGATAACTGAAACATATAGATTATTGTAGTTACTCTTTTAGTAACTCATCAACATTCTGATACATGATACGTCGTAATAGACTTTTAAGCTCACACATTTGTATCAGTGTCGTGATAAAATAAGTGGATGCGTTCCTAACCTTTGCTTCTAACTTGCAATTTTTATTCATCTTGATTTTGCAGATTACATGGTGTTATGCAAAGTTTGCGATTATAACTTCCCAAATTGCAATTATTTCCCGGAACCTGAAACAATATGCTAACTTTATTTAATATATGGGTTTTGTAGATTACAATCTTGAGAAGTTTATTAGGTAATAATGTAACCCCATAAAACTATAATCTTGGTGGTAGATAAAATTCTCCTCTTTTGGTTTATAAAGTAAGTTTAACTTGGCTAAATAAGAATAACATAAAACAGTCCTGTAACTCAAACAATTGTTTCAATAATGTTCGCAATTAAAAAAATCCCCAAAAACACTATTATTTCCTAGAACCTGAAACATAGTGTTTTATGCGAACTTTATTTATTTTCCTATAAATTGAGCAAGACCTGCAAGAAAGAGTAATGTATATTCAACATAAGCAATTATGGTAAACAAAACGTTTTCTAACAATATTAGGAGGTATATCTTGGAAAAAAAAAGAGGTAGTGATAAAGATATTGATAATATTATTAATGACTTCGAGATTGCAAAATTTGACTACAGAAATATTTTTGGAAGTGAAGCAGATCATAAAATAAGCCATTTCGAAATGGCATCTAAATTTTTCGGAATCAAAAACTTTTCGGATATTGATAAGGTATCCCGAAAGTGCAAGTCTTACTTTGATGATAATCCAGGTAAGTGGAAAGAATTATTTATTTTTCTTTGTGTTATGCCTTTCACAGAGTATGAGTTTCAAGGCTCTGATGGAAATTTACTAAATCCTGACACTCTTCATAATACTTGTCCTAGCCATGCATCTGAAAACCTTCTAATTGGGACTTTTTCAGATATAGAATTTGAATCACTGAACCAAGAAATTTCAGATGAAAGACTTGCAGCTAATTTGCAAAACATTTTGAGAACAAATATATTTTCGAAATCTTTTAACCAAGATCTAAGAAATACATTAATTTCAAAACTACTTGGGCTTTGTTTTAAAGAAGATTATAATCTTGTTAATAATATTCCATTAACAAATGAAGTTACTTATAGGGAAAACTTTTTGCAATATTTGTTTACACCCATAAGCCAATATGCTGCAGCTTTATTAGATACCAGAATTGGAGTTCGCGATAGGAATACTATAGGATGGACAGGAGTGCATACTAGAGTTCCTCACACATCAGATGATTTATTCTATGCGCATCCGGATATCGTCGCCTACGCAGAGAATATCCACTACCGATCATTAGCTCTTGTGGAGGTCAAAAAACTTCCACTTTTAAACAATGACAAAGTGGTAGACTTTAAAAATGATAAAACCATTAGCTTCTTAACACAAGTTGTCGCGGAAATGTTTTCTAACCACACTAACAAAGGTATGCTTACAGACTCTTATACCACAATATTGGTTGAAATTGATATCGATAGAACCTTGGAAATAATTAAGAATAATATGGGCGTTAAAGTTAGCAGCAAAAGCATAGCACTTAATTATAAGGTCTTAGATTGCCATTCATGGGGACTTACATTGAGGGGAGGACTCATTTCTTTTATCTATGAAGCATTTAGTGTGGATGAAGATCAACTAAATGAGGTTAAGAGGGGATTAGACCGGATTTACAGGTATATTCGGAAGACGGACGAGGAATATCTAACATATTTGGATGAAATAGCTGAAAAGAACGAAGAATCCTATATGTCTTTCTGTAAACATGTTTATATAAAAAAGAATAAGAAACTTTGTGACGCTGTTATTAGCCTCGGAAAATTTGCAGATATTGATGTGCAAAGTGGGTTCACATTTAATTCACAGCTTTTCAAAGTTAACACTGAAGATTTAACGGATTACATCAAAGGATATATTGACAAGACAGATCAATTTATTGTTAAGGTCTTTGACCCAATAAAAGCCAAGAGAGATCATGATAGTTATAGAGTCAGTAAAACTGATATGTTTGATAAATGTAGGAGGGCGTATCTGTGCGAGAAGACGGCCTATGAAATGCTAAATGGTGATAAGAATTTTAACAGTCTTTACGTAGATCAGAAATACGTTTTTGGGAAGTTCAATATCGGAAAACATTACCACGCTTTGGGGCCATTTATTATATTGAAATATTTGGATCACACAAAGTGTCCGTTGAACAAAAAGACTTATAAGAAGGCGAAAAAACAATTGGAAATAATACACCGTCATCTGATAATACATGGCGACATTAATTTGAGAAATATTCTATACTGTAAAGGAAAAGTTTACTTTATCGATTTTGGGTATTCGAATTATGATGATTATCATGATGAGAAGGGCAAGCGGTCTAGACCTGTAAGTGCTAATGATGAAATCATAAAAAGTGAACACCGAAAGTTATGCGATATATTTAATCAGCCCATACCAAATGAATATATGACGACTGAAATGAAAAATTCAATTGATAAACTGACAAAAAGACGAAGAACATGTTGATATGTGTTTTAGCTCATGTAGAAATTGGCGGGAAAAAAGAAATTTATTAGCGTGATATTTCCATAACTCAGATTATTTGCGATAATATATAGTTCTACAATATATATATGTAAACCACTTTGATCGTTACAAAAGGTGCGAAAATTTTGATGGTGACACACAAATACTATGTAAAAATATTCTGATTGACATTCGCGGGTTAAATCGATAAATTATATTTTGATTGAAATACACAAAATCAAAATTAAGGTGAGGAAATTTGAAAAATGTTTTGATTGACAAAATAAATATTTTGATTGACACACGCAAAATAGTCTGTCAGTTTACACTAATGGAACACTCTATTAGGTGGATCAGTAATGTAATTATGTAGAGAATACAGTATAATGTATTCTATAGGGAACAATTGAAATTTGTTTTCATGAAACATGGCATTGGGGGATTAGTGGCTGTAAATGAAGTAATACTTTCTTAAAATATGGTAATTTTTGCAAAATATTAAATGAATAGAAATCTCTCCCGACAGAGAATATTCATGAGTATTATTGAGTACTAGAATATAATTGTAAGATGTAACAGAGTGATAAGCTAGATGATCCATAGAGTTCATTATTGGGGTAGGAAAAGTCCTTGATATTTGGCTGCAAAATTATGGTAGTGCATACAGTGCGCGTCTTTTTTTTTTTAATTTTTTTTTCGACGTTAAGGCCACGCGTTAAGAAAGGAGTAGGGTATAGTCAGCTGCATTTGCATGCAGCATGGAGACATATGGAATAAGTATAGTACAGATTGAGGATACGTCGTTAGTGGTTTATAGAAACAAGATCATTAATCCGTTGACAGAAAGATTTGTTCGTTTGGTAAAGCATATAGCTGAAGATGATACGAACATTATTTTAGAGCAAATACAACGCCATTTTTCTAGCCACTCATCTATGCACTACTCCAAACCGAAGTACATTGGAGTTGACAATGAATTCGATATACCAGGGGTCAAAATATCTAAACTTAAAGTGTGCACGCTTTGTTTTAATTATTGTGCAGTTGCATCGATCAATGTGCATATCAAAACGGAACATAAAATCACTAAATGGTTCAAACGATACACCTTTGAGACGACCGGATATTCTGTACCCACAAAAAACCTTTCTCTTTCGTACTTGTACAAGAGACCCGAAAATAACACAGTGGCCAGCATGACTAAGTTGGAAAATACCACGGACACAGAAAACAGCTGCGACCAATTTCTATACTATATCGGACACGAAGCTTACTATGGACACGAATATCCCAAGTATCTCGCATTGGAAAACGCCATAGACAGCATGGGCATCACGGACGCAATCCAGGAGTACATGATGAAAGAGCGGCCTCATTTGCGCGCGGGAACCAATATTCACCACAAAATGGCCAGCATGGGGCTTTTGAAGGCACCGTACCTCGAAAAGACGCGGAGGATGTACGCTACGTTGGCTTCGCGGTTTTTCTACAATATATATATGTAAACCACTTTGATCGTGACAAAAGGTGCGAAAATTTTGATGGTGACACACAGTCGCATTTTCGTTTGCATAGAAAAGTTTGAGG
>JAJMIM010000022.1:0-16074 GCA_030583445.1 Debaryomyces nepalensis | reverse complement strand
AGGTTTGGGCTTGAATAAATCTATATTTCTATTAAAAATGCTAATGAAAATATAGATTGCCAACTATTCTATTTAACGTGACGATCTAGAGATGGTTTACTAGATGATATTTCCTGCTCCCAAATCGTAGAAACTTAAGAGCTGGTCAACCAAGAAGTCTTTTCAAACTAACTTTCTGAGATGTAAGTGTTCTACTTTTGAAGATTTGTTTCTGTATCCTGTCTTATTATTGCACAAGAAAAAGACTTATGGATTAATTTTTGGAATAAATCATGCTTCTATTCACAGAATCGGGGTCATAAAACCTTTTCTGAGCTCTTCCCTTGGATGTTTCTAGCTATAACGATCCAATAATAACCGATCTAAATTTTTATTTATATGTAAAGGCGGCACTTCAACACGTTGAAGTTCCTAGCACATAGTATGTTAAGTTATTACTAACTCAAAGCTAATTATTTATCATTATATCGCAATCAGTAATTTATTATATATCATTTTCGCAGCAGCACACACATAGTAAGCATCGGGTCAGATTATACTGATAAAAAAATGCCATGCTTGATGCGAAATATATCCGAAATATAATTTATGCATGAAGACAATTGTATGCAGTTAATTGTATTAAGTAATAATTTTGCATGCACTTTCCTCACGTCAGTGCATCTAGGGATTGTAAGTACTATTAAGTAGACCTCGGAATACTTCCTCGAGTAGGAAGTATTCTTTCACGTATACCCCAAATGTCAAAATAAACTCTTGGCAGAACCATATCTTCCTAATATACGAATAAACATGATATAGAATTTGTTTTAACCGAAACTAATAATGTTAATTCAAAAAAATATAAAGCTGCCTCAATTTTCCATAACAATCGAAATTCAATTAAATCAATAATAATGTTATCAGATAAATTCAATTCAATTACCAAACTCCTTTCTGCTGCTACCTTCCTTGGTGGTGTTAGTGCTCGTGTTATCGAGTAAGACTCGCTTATTGCTGACTTTTCCAAGTACAACAAAGGATCTCACTAAAGTGTTGTTGCTCCTAATGGCAAGGTGTACGTTACTAACTCCGTTGGTCGCCCTTCTATTAAAGAAGCTGCCCTTGTTGAGGTCGACCCTGAGACTATGAATGTCGTAAAGGATATCACTCCTAAAACTGCCAACGAAAAGACTGTATCTTCGGTGTCTACGGTATCGATGTTGACGACAAAACTGGAAACATCTGGGTCACAAATTCCCGTCAAAGCACTGTTAGCTACTGTAATGAAGACCTTACTTTGGACAACCAGTACCTATTGGTATGGTGAATGGTTCTCGTGATATTTATGTTGATCAGAAGACCGATAAAGTATGTGTTACTTCCGACAAAACTGACTCCATTTACATTTTCTCTGCTGACCAAAAAAACAGCTCTATTGGCCACCTTAATCTCACTGAAATCACAGGTAGTCCTTTCAACACTGTTATGAGTCTTGTTGTTGATGAAGAGAGTCGTACTTTATTTACCCAGTATGAAAAATGGCAGAGCGGCTGCAGTCAACTTAGATGACCACAGTGTCAAAGATTTCGAACTTGGTGAAAACGCTGAATCCCCCAGTGGTGTTGCTTTTGATGCTAACTGTACGCATCTTTTCATTACTAACCAAGCTACCAACAATACTATCGTCCTTGATATAGTGGCAAGATTGTTAAGGATATTGCTGTCGGTGGCGGTCCTTTAAGTGCTGCTTACGATCCTGAGCTTGATGTTGTTTACGTTGCCTGTCGTACTGGTGGTGTAGTTAGTGACATTGATGCTTCAGATTTCAGCATTATCACTGAATTGGAGAAAATAGTGATTTGTCACTGACAAGAGTACTGATATGGCATTCTACAAGTTCACTCCTAAGGAATCTGGTAACAGTAACGCAACCACTTCAAGTGCAAAGCCTACTGAAAGTTCCACTCCTAGTGCAGTTGCAATTTCTAATGGAGCCACTTTCAAGAGTGGATCTATTATTGCCTATGCTATCGCTGCAGCTGCTTTGTTAATGTAGAGTTCTAAAAAATAATATGTCCTATGTAGGTAGTCAAATATATACTCTTTTTAAGTTATTGTAATTGTTTATCCCTTTGAGAGTTGGAGTAGAGTAGTCAGTTTCAGCATGCACTTATCCGACGAAAGTACATGTATTTATATTTTATGTTAAGTATATTACTTTATGTAATATTTCAGAATTAGTTTGTGAAAAAGGGTCAATTAATTACGGTTTATAGTAAATGGCATCCTATTAAGCTACCAAATTTTAAAGGATCGATATCATTTTCGAACACAATTAAGAACTAAATTAATGATTTAAAATTGTGATCTTTTTCAAAGACATCGTAGGATTAAAAACACCCTCTCCTAGCTTTCCGATCTGGCTATACTCTTTCCAATCTCGCTATACTCTTTCCGATCTCGCTATACTCTTTCCGATCTCGCTATACTCTTTCCGATCACTTTGTTCTCATAACCTAAATCTGCATCTGAGCAAGTCGACATACATATGCATATTTGATTCTATAACAA
This sequence comes from Debaryomyces nepalensis, assembly GCA_030583445.1. Lineage (NCBI taxonomy): Eukaryota > Fungi > Ascomycota > Pichiomycetes > Serinales > Debaryomycetaceae > Debaryomyces > Debaryomyces nepalensis. The sequence continues at coordinate 13,521 of JAJMIM010000022.1, read as the reverse complement.
GGAAAAATGATTTTACCGGAATATAATCGACTGTTCATTCGTTTCATACATAGATCGTTTAGTTAATTCAAAATATTCAGCTTTTATTTAAGTCCATTTAAGTTTAATCTAACAATTGCGGCTTCAAGTCGAAAAAAGTTTTAGAAAATTTGACTCTTCTTAGAACTAGAGGAAAAAAATCAAAAATTATCATAACCCAGAAAGCAATCATTATATAACATAACGCACGAAAGGAAAAAATACTTTATCAGATTAATCTGTGCCAAGAAAACTTTGCACAGGTCCGTCAACAGATAATATATAAACTTCGTATTTAAAATATTCCTCAGTATTTATAGATAGCTGACGTAACAAAAAATTATTATAGAATCTACATGATATATATTTTGTTTTCAATATGTCAGTTCCTTCAAAGAATAGTAACGAACCATCATTTGATAATGGGCTTGAAGAAAAAAGAGATTCAGTTATTGATCAAGGAGAAAATGACACTGAAACACTTTCTACCAAGTCCGATATTGGTTTTTCAAGGAAATCAAGGGGTGTTCTTCTTATGGAATCTGTTAAAGAAATGATACGTGAGGAAGGAAATGGAGGTAAGGCTATTTGGATTATTATTATTTCACTTTGGATTCTTTCGTGGGCGATATCTTTGGATAAACAGACAACCTCAAACTATGAGGTGTATGTAACTTCATCTTATGGACATCACACATTGATTTCTACCTTAGGGATTGCCTCTAGTGTTATAAGTGCCGTGGGTCAAATATGTTTTGCTAAATTTGCAGATATTACTTCCCGTCCTATAACTTATATTGTTGCTTTGATATTATACATTATTGGGTACATAATTATACCTGCTGGAAGTACTATATCCTCGTATATAGTAGGGGTTGTATTTGGAGATCTCGGGTATTCCATTTTGGACCTGACTAACACTTTCATTGTTGGTGACCTTACTTCATTAAAGTGGAGATGCTTGGGTCTTGGGTACATAGACTCCCCTAGTATTATTAATCCTTGGTTTGCTGGATTAATTGCTGACAACATAGTAGCTGCGAATAATTATAAATGGGGTTATGGTATGTTCACTATTATAGTTCCTTTTGCGTTATTGCCTACTGTATTAAGTCTTTTTTATTATGAAAAAAAATCTTTGAAGAATGGGATTTATAAAGAGAAATTAAAAGATTCTGGTATTGGATACTTCCAGGATAGAAGTAGTTGGATGAAAAAATTTGTTGGTGCGTTGATAGAAGTAGACCTCTTGGGTTTGCTTATCTTGGCTACATCGCTTACACTTCTTCTTTTACCGTTGTCGTTATATAAAACTGCAGAAAATAGCTGGAGAAACCCCAGTATCATTGCTATGTTTGTTGTTGGGGGTGTTTTATTGTTTGTTTTTGGATTATTCGAAGCATACGTCGCAGCTTATCCGTGTATTCATAAAAGTAATTTTAACCGTACAGTGATTACAGAAGTAATATTTAATCTTTGTTATTTTATGTCAACAAGTATTCGTTCCACGTATATTTCATCCTTCGCTTTAATTTATAAGAATTGGGATACAAGAGATTGGACATATTTTACTAAATCAACTATTGTTTCAAAAACTCTTTTTGGTTGTGTTGCTGGAATAATCTTGAGGCGTTTCCGTCGTTACAAATACTTACAAATCATCGGAATATCTATAGATATCATTAGTTGTGGCTTGTTGGTCAGTATCAGAGATTCCAACACAAATACTGGAACTCTAGTTATGGCTCAAATTTTATCAGGTATGGGAGGGGGTTTAAGTGTATATAGTTCACGTACTGCTATTCAAGCTGCTGTCACTCATCAGAATATGGCCATGGCAGTTACAACCCTTATATTATTTTCTAGCATTGGCAGTGCAATTGGCAAAGCAGTCGCTGCTGCAATTTGGAATGCTAAAACTCCTGCAAATTTAAGAAAATATATGCCGGATAGTGTTACTGATCAACAAGTGCAAGCGTTTTTTGGAAACTTGAAATTGTTAAGGAAATTTCCAATGGGTAGTCCAGTTAGAAGTGCAGCCATTGATGCTTATGTTGACACTGTTTATTACATTTTTAGGCTGTCATTAGGAGTTTTGTTTGTATCATTTTTAGTTTGCTTTTTCCAAAAGAATTATTACTTAGGCGATGGCCAGAATGCTGTGGAAGCTAGTGAGAATAATGACCCTGATGGGAGTCACACTTCTGATGACTTTGTTGATAAGTTGCTAAAGAAGGTATCAGTGAAAAAACAAAAGAAATGAGGGACTAATTTATTTTTCTATAACTAATTATTTTATTACGAAGGCATTTCACAATTTGCGATTACTAAGTGTATCTTGAACTCTATGAGCTATAATAAATATTTTAGAATTGATATCTTTACCTGAAAAGAACTTCTTCATTACAGCATTTTAATGCGAAGTGAAGCAGCCGGACGCGAGCAAAACCAACCTGGAAATGACTCTTATATTTAAGTATTAACTGAATATGTTACTAATGGTTGAATAACAACAACTTCAATTGTAAACACTAATAATCCTAATTAGTCAAGAAAAATAAGAAAACCTGAGAGAAAACAAAGAATATTTCCTCAGAAATCTTCAATAGTTAATATTTGCATGCTAACTCCGCATACATAATAGTTTAATGATAAAATATGGAGAAGTAAGTCTGGTCGTCAGAATTATCAGTTAGATGTTGAGAAGTTTGCATAACTGATTAGTTGTTATTATATATTATAGAAAATTATCTGAAACATGCAAATTATTATAGTTACTCTTTTTGTAACTCTTTAACATTCTGATACATGAGAGTGTTTCATATAGATTCTCAAACTTACACACAAGTAACGTAATAACATGTTAAATTCATACGTTCCTAATACCTGCTTATTTGCTACATAACTGTAAATATAGAGATTAAATTTAACAGAATTTGGTTTAGCTGGTTATTGAAAGAATTGCAGAATGGGAGTCTTAGGTGTTTTTGTTTCTCAAGGTAACCTCGTAAAATGCGTCGTAAAAAATTGATAGTTTTATGGTCGCATGGACTCTCCACATCAAATTTAATCATGAATTTTGCAGTTTTGCATCATGTATAATCTGCATATAACGATTAATATAATATAAGTACTTTGCTGTACCTTTTAAGTTTGTTACAATTATTTCATAAAACTTGAAACAAGGATATTTTTTATGCTAACTTTATTTCGTTTCCTATAAATTAAACGAATTCCACTGTACAAAAATGATGGAACTGGCATTTGTACACAGTAATTTCAATGAGCAATACTACGTTTCCTAATAATATTAGGAGATATATCATGGGGGAAGAAGATGGCGATGATATGAATACTGATAATGATATTGATGGGTTCGAGATTACGAAATTCGATTACCGAAAATTGTTTAGCAAGATAAAACATCAACATATAAGCCATTTAGAAATGGTATCTAAATTTTTTGGAATTGAAAAATTATCTGATGTTGATTTAAAGCCTCAAAGTCAAAAATTTTACTTTGAAGAACATCAGGATGAATGGAAAGAACTATTTATATTTTTTTGCGTAATGCCTTTTACGGAGTACGAATTCCAGGGTAAGGATGGAGAATTGATAAATCCTAATTCGCTTGATAATGCTTGCCCGAGTAAGGCAGCCGATAACCTTCTAATTGGAACATTTTCAGATATAGAGTTTAAGTCGTTGAAGCAGGAGATTCTGGACAACAGACTTGGAGATGGTTTGCAAAGAATTTTGAGAACAGATTTATTTTCGAATAATTTTAATGACGATCAAAGGAAAATGCTAATAAAAAATTTGCTCTTCGTTGGTTTTTATTTAAAGTATAATCTTATTAATGATATACCGTTAACAGATGAAGACACTTACAAAAATAACTTTATGTTTTATTTGTTCACTCCGTTATGTGAGTTTATTGCGTCATTGTTAATCACCAAAATTGAAGTACGTAACAAGAACACGGTAGGCTTGACGGGAGTCCATACTAGAGTACCCCACGCAACAAATGATTTATTTCATTCCCATCCTGATATGGTTGCTTACGTGAAGAAAATACACAGCCGATCATTAGCTTTAGTGGAGGTGAAAAAACTACCGCTTCTAAAGAGCGACAAAGTGGTAGATTTTGAGGACCCTAAAATTATCGGTTTCTTTGTTCAAGTTATTGCGGAAATGTTTTCCAATCATATTAACAAAGGCATACTTACAGACTCTTATACGGCTATATTGGTTGAGATTGATATCGGGCGAACCTTGGAAGCAATGCAAAATAATATGGAGGTTACTGATGCTAGAAAAATCATAGCTCTAAATTATAAGGTGTTAGATTGTCACTCATGGGGACTTACATTGAGAGGCGGCCTTATTTCGTTTATCTATGAGGCCTTCAATCAGAATGAGACTCAATTAAACGACATTAAGAGAGGGTTGGATGAGATTTATAGGTATGTTAGAAAGACGGACGAAGAATACCTAACCTATTTGTATGAATTGGCTGAGAAAGACGAAGAATCTTATAGATCATTCTGCAAAGATGTGTATAAATCTAAGGGACGATATATATATTCCACTGTTATTAACCTTAGACACTTTGCAGAAATTGACGTGCAAAGCGGGTTTACATTTAATTCACAGCTTTTCAAAGTGGACACCAAATATTTAATGCGATACCTTAAAGAAGATGTCGATGAAACAGAGCAATTGATTGTGAAGGTGTTTGATCCTATCAAAGCAAAAAGGGATCATGATTCTTACCGAGTAGAAAAGAGTACTATTTTTGACAAATCTAGAAGAGCCTATCTGTGCGAGAAGACAGCACATGAAATGCTCAGGTCTAATGAAAAATTTAACAGTATTTATATTAAGCAGGAATGCATTTTTGGTAAGTTTAATATCGGAAAGCATTACCACGCTTTGGGGCCTTTTATCATATTGAAATATTTGCATCACACTAAATGTCCGATGGACGAGGAGACGTATAAAAAGGCAGAGGAGCAATTGAAAATTATCCATTATTATCAAATAATACATGGAGACATTAGTTTGAGGAATATTCTCTATTGCGAAGGGAAAGTTTATTTTATCGATTTCGGATATTCAAATTATAATGATTATCATGATGAGAAAGGAAAGCGCTCCAGACCAGTAAGTGCCGATGATGAAAGCAAAAAAAGCGAGCACAGGAAATTATGTTGTGTATTTGGACAGCCTATTCCAGAAAAATATGAGCCAAATAATCTTGAATAATAGCTGCAAATATATGAATCTGAATGAAAGCAGGAGCTCAAAAAAAGAATTACTTCCTGCTTGACATAAATTAATAAGCAGTCTTCGGAATGTAAATTTAACGTAAGATAGCTCATATAACATGACTTTCTTAATATATGACAGTAATTATACACTAGAAAAGATTTATGTTCCAATATGTTCGCCATTATTGAAACTAACGGCATTTGCCAAACCTCGTGAAGAATAATACGGTAAATTTATTTTTTAATTGCGAAATTTTAGATATAAATCGGATAAAAATTAAAATAAAATTACTTCAATATATAGGTTTGCGATAAGTAATATTATACTATATTTTATACAGCTTATTCAGTGGTAACTATCATAAAAATACCACTATCGCCACTTGTATATATAACATACTAATTAATAATGTAATACTATATTTCAACAGCCGCTTATCTAGCACATTTTAATTCTGTTGGCAATTCAAAAATTAGTTGGGAATACATAATTTATTAAAGTATATGCAGTTTTGCGTCCCAAGAGCTTGTCTTTAGCCAGTGCGACCAAAAAATTAGTAATTACGTAAATTGACATATTTTTCCGATAACATGAAAATCCGATTAACTTTTTCGCATTATTTAAATTCATTCTGTTTAGTACAATTTAAAAGATTTTGGTTGATTGCCTAATATATTTTAATAGTTAAAGAATGCATAGAGATTATAGAGAGCAGACAAATCAAGTAGACAATTTTGAATCGGTAAGCTCTCTGTCAGAGAAGGTAGTTTCGGCAATTCCTTTAGATAAAGAAATTAAAAGCTTAAATTTCGAGGTTAGGTTTGATGGTAATGAAAGTGATAAAGAAAATGCTAGAAATATGTCAAAGTTTAAAAAATGGTGTATTGCAATAATAATTTCATTCACTACTTTCTGTTTAACATGTACCTTAGCAGTTTGGACGATGGCGTCCGAACATATAATGGAGTATTTTCAAATTAGCCACGAAGTAAGTGTATTGGGAATATTCTTATATGTGTTTGGATTAGGTATTGGTGGTATATTTTTATCTCCTATTAGTGAGTTCCACGCAAGAAAAGTTGTATATATCATATCATTATGGTTCTCTTTTGCTTTTCAGTGCCTTACTTCATTCAGTCCTAATATTGGTAGCGTATTATTTGGCAGATTCTGCTGGGGTTATTTGGATCTGCTTTTATAAGGGTAACAGCTGGCACTTTTTCAGATATATTTGGAAAAGAAGAGATACATAAGCCGCTTTGGGTATACACAATATCTCCATTTTTAGGTCCTGGTTTACTGCCTGTTATGTCAGGCTTCATAAATTCCCATATTGACTTCAAATGGACTTTTATGTAATGATGATATGGACAGGTTCGTTAGCAATAGCTTTTCTTTTTGTTCCTGAAACATATCCACCAGTACTACTAAAAATAAAAGCTCAACGTATAAGAAATACAACTGGAGATGTAAGGTATTTTGCACCAATCGAAAAAAATCACGCTTCTTTTATCGAAATTATTTTATTTTCAGGTAAAAGAATTTTTTTATTAATGTTCAGAGATTATATGACGTTAGCCCTATGCTTTTATACTGGTCTTGCGCAAGCAGTTGTCTACCTTTTTTTTATTGCGCTTCCTTATATTTATAAAACCGTTTTTGGTTTTAACCTTCAATCGCAAGGTATGTCTTTTTTAGGTATTACCATAGGTATGGTATTGACTTCCTTTTTGTCTCCTTCTATCTTTCAAAGAAACTATAAGAAACTTGTTCACCGAAATGGAGGAAAGCCTCAACCTGAGTTCAAGTTTATTCCATTGATGCTAGGAGTTTTTGTAATTCCGATTGGATTATTCATAATGGCATGGACCTCATATTCTCATCTTAACTGGATAGGACCTATAATTGGTTCTGGAATTTTTGGTGGCGGTGTAGTTTTCGCATTCAATGGCATAATCGGTTATACTTTAGATGCTTATAGGATGTACGCAGCTTCTGCTATGGCAGCAAATACTTTAATTAGATTATTGTTAGGTGGCATATTTCCCCTTTTTGGATTACATATGTATGAAAGATTGGGAGTACATTGGGCTACGTCTCTTGTGGCTTTCATCACCTGTTTAATGATCCCAATGCCATTTCTTTTGTACAAATACGGCCCTTACTTGAGGTCAAAGAGTCCTTATACATGGACCTAAGTCTTCTTGTTAAGCCTATATCATCCATTTATGAACTGTTTAAGTGTAAGAGAATACACTTATACATACATTAAGGTATGTATAATGAAACAGCAATAGTTGCAAAAGATGGGGTATAAAAAATAAACATATTGAATTATAAATACCCTCGGATATCCCTTAGGTCTCAGAAAGGAGAGCAAGGAAATTAGGAACCAATATAGGTAGTTAAAGTTAGTTAGTTAATACATAACAGAAGTAAGTTGGAAGCTTAGATAAGGTCCATAAAACGTAAGTATATCAAGCATTCATAAGTAATTACTATATTGGGACCCAGTTTCCTTACAATTGGTAGCACCGCAAGCAAGATCAGAAATCAGAGTTAAGAAAACAATGTCGAAGAATAGCTCAAGTTTAGATCCAACTATAGAAGTTATTAAAGTTCTACGTGATGAAGCTAGAGACAGAGAAAAGAGAGAATTCTTAATGAGAGCAGAAGTTAAACCATACTTCTGTAGTAGAAATCCTACCCACCTTAATAATTTTCTCCAAGAAATTTCTAATAAAGCAGAAGGGTTTCAATTAAATGAAGAACGGTTAATCATATTAGTAGGTAGAAATCTAAGAGGGGCAGCACTAGAATGGTATAAGGAATATAAAGAATCAAGTGACATCCCACCGAATGATTATCAACAGTTTGTAGATGATTTAAAAGCTCAGTTTACTGACGATTTTGATATTAGTAAATTGATATCCAGATATTGGAATGTTAGCAAGGTGTAGGGATATTTTATATTTCTTACAATTAATTATGATTAACAACCTAAAAATATCAGAAGGTATATTTTAGTAAAAAAGAACATACTGTATATATATGGATCAAAATATTGATGAATTTGCGATTATAGAATTTAATCACCGTAAAAGTTTGGTAAAAACGTTAAGCAAGTAACATAATTTGAAATTTTGTACACAATATTTCAAATTTAACAATGTACTAGATTTTACAGACAGTTCGAACATTGGGTACTAGTTGCGAATTTTATTTATTGATAACCCTTAGTAAGAGTAATAACCTATTGATGAATAAATATAACAAATGTTATACAAGTCAAACAAAAAACGTTTAGAAACTATTTGTTTCACCATCGTTTGGAATAAAAACGTATTCAGTAAGTTTGTGATCTTCAACGTACTCTTTAAGTTCCTTACGAGTAAGTATACAATGGTTAATGGCTTCCATATGAGTCGCAACTATTTTTGCTTCAGGCAAAGCAACATGTGCACGAAGAATATCCTCCTTTCCCATAATAATACTACCAAATGTCATATTTTGAGCAAAGCCCGCATTGAGAACAACTATATCTGGCTTATGGAGAGATAATGCATCTTCCACCTCTTCGTTCCAGATTGTATCACCAGCTATATAGAGTGTTTTTTCTCTTGGATGTTTAAAAACAATCCCACAAGCATCACCAAGAATATCAGCCAATTTATCAACAGAATACGCGGCGTCACTTCCATGTTGTCCGCTCGTTTTAATAAGAGAAACATCTTCGTAACAGCTGGTTTCTGATAGAATATGTAAGTTGGTAAATCCTTGAGAACTGAGTATTGCTTTGTCTTCCTCATGCTGTACATAAATAACCTTGTCTTTTGGAATGAGATTGACAGCTTCCTCGTCCCAGTGATCTTGGTGAGTATGAGTAACAATAACAGCATCGACTTTAATAATATTCTCTGCAGGCATAGGTAATCCTACAGTTGGATTCCGTAATTCATTTCGAACTGTACCTTCAAAGCCTGGGTACGCACCCTTTTCAGCTAAAAGAGGATCAATCAAAAACTTCTTGCCAGCATATTCAATTATTTGAGTAGCATTACGGATTTGGGTGATATTTAATTTTGTCATCCTTAGATTATTAAAACTTTATTATATTTTATATTGCAATATGCCCAAAGCGGATTTCGTAAACTTCTTATATAATTAATGATAGATTTATGATTAATAATAATATCACGTGTTTGATTGGAAATAATATCACTAATATCTTGCTTATTAATCTATTTTATAATTATGTACAGGCTGCATTATTAATCAAGACTTTAGAAATCCAATTTGCTTAGTCATCGTAAATAAAACAGAAGTTTAGATCTTATTTTCTAAAAGTCCATAAATAGAAGCCAAATTAATAGACACCATTTTGACGCGCAAATATAGCGGATAATAACGAATGAGAAAATTAAAATATGAACCAGTACATAGATAATACAGAGGAACATATTTCTTATGATTCTTCAATAAATATGTCACATCCGTCAAGCGTGGTTGATTCTAATGCATGCAGTGTACGTGGAAACACTACTGTTAATAGTATGAAGAAAATAAAGAGTACGGTGTCAAAAAAAAATGCAGCAATTAAAAACGTCCATCTGCAAGATAATGCGCAATTTCAAGACTATAGAGACCAAGCTACGAGTCAGATTTTCGATCTGCAGTCAAAAAGAGTGCTAGGCATTAATGTTAACGACGAAGAAAAAAGCATAGGGCAGTATCAGGAGAAGAATGAATATCAGGATTTCAAAAATCAATATAGTGAAGATCTTGAAAACTCCGAAGATGAACCACCAGATGGGGGGTTTGGATGGATTTCAGCATTTTGTGCCATGTTGGCAGTATTTTCAACATGGGGTTCTAATGCTGGCTACGGAGTTTTTTTGAACTATTATTTGTCATCTAATTCATTCCCTGGGGCAACACCATATGATTATGCCTTAATTGGTGGGATTGTGGTATTTTTAGCTCAATTTCTTGCTCCTCTCAGTGTTTTAGGATATAAAATGTTAGGTTTCTATACAATTTCTTATTGTGGCATATTTATACAGACATGTGGATATATTCTTGCATCATTCGCTACGGAACTTTGGCATATATACTTGACTCAAGGAGTTTTAATTGGCTTGTCTTTCCTGATGATTTTTATACCACCAACCATTATATTACCCACATACTTTAAAAAATATAGGGCATTTGCTATGGGCATTGCGGTATCTGGTGGCGGTATTGGTGGCATTGTATTTTCGTTATCGGTGAATAAGCTTATCCTGCAAACAGGAGATCAGAAATGGGCACTAAGGATGAGTGGAATTGTCACTTTGGTACTGGCCTTAATTGCAACAACTATAAATAAACCTAGAAATTATAAGCCCTTACCATTCACTAAAACTTTAAAAACAAAGTTTATTAAAGATAATCTTAAGGTAATTTTCGATTTCAGCATATTTAAGAACTATTCATTTGTTCTAATTATCTTATGGTTACTGTTATGCTTATTAGGTTATATTTTGATGCTCTTCTCTATGGCAGCTTATTCTAATCTGGTGGGTTTAAATTCGCATGCAGCTTCTACTATTACTGCATTGCTTAATGCTGGTCAGGTGCTTGGTCGTCCCAGCATGGGAATATTCGCTGATAAGATGGGAAGAAACAACTTTTCTGCAATTGTCTCATTACTTATTTCAATTCTTCTATGGGCCTTTTGGATCAATTCTACGTCATTTTCAGAAATAGTTGCATTTGCTATTATTCTAGGGGTTTTTATTGGAGTTGGTAGTGTAATGTCACAATCATTGGCAGCCGATGTTCTTCAAGACGAAGGAAAATTACCTGCCGCTTGGTCGTATCTAAATATGATTGCACTGTTTTTCTGTCTAGTTGCAGAAGTAATAGCTTTAGCCGTTAGAGATGAAAACAGCGAAAGGCCCTTTTTGAGTACCCAGATCTTTGCAGGATGTTGCTTTTTTGCGGCTTTTTTGATTCTATTAGTCATCAGAGAATGGTTAGTTAGAAGAACCTTAAATAATAGACTACAAAACTCTAAGTCAGATATAGCTGAAATTGAGAAAAAAAAGAAATTACCATTAAATTCTTTTGATTTTCAAGAAGTTGAAAAGAAGCATAATGATATAACAGAACTCGAATCATTGAAGACAAGTGTTGCTAAGTATGAAAATCTATTGAGGAAATCTTTCGTATACTTTTGTATCAGAATGTTTTATCCAATTAGAGTATGACTTTAATCTTTATAGATTCCTACATAGTTCGTATCATAAAAATAGTTTAGTACTTCATTTTCTTATCATATGACTTTGTCATCTATTCCACATAAAAAAAACTACTACATAGAAGAAGCAGGTAAATAAATTGCAAAATACATGAAATTAATAGAAAATATTAGCAAGGTGTATGGTGTAGGGATCTCGCAGGAAAAAATAGCTCAATCCAAATAATTGCCATTATGGTTCCTTATTTGTTGGTTATATAAATACAAAGGGACAATACGCACTATCCCGGTATTCCCAAACTAAACACATGTCACTTAGACTGATTCGACCAAATACGAACAAGGCCCAAAACCCAATATATTCTCACTATGAATCTCTACTCTTGTAACAAGAACAGCTAAAAGAAACTTAAGGTATCTTGATCTCGGTAGTGTTTTTTTGCTTAGAAATCAATCCGGCTATATTTGCACCCGCCATTGCAGATGTTTCCATTGTACTGATAAATGATTCCATTTCATTCAAATACCATAGACCATTACCGAAATCAAAACTATTAAAATTGGTTTTAGGCTGTAACCTAGTATATGAGTACCAATCCTTCCTAAATATCCAATTAAGACCCGCATCCGACTCTAAAATTTTGAGAACAAATTCATCTGATATTTCGTGATCCGAAAATATCTTATAAATATAGTCTTCATTCTCTTCTACGTAGTCAATGATAGAAATTGAAAAGAAAGGTATATATGACAGCTTTGCTTTATTTTGTTGGCCGCCAAATGATGTTAAGATAGTAGGTGGAAACGAACGTGTCTCCTTTTCATTGAAAAATTGAGGATCGAGTCTACCTTTAGTAGCGAATATTGTAACATATCGGTGAACATACTCTGTCTGGGGTAACATCTCAACTACTCCTTTGATTCCACTTTGATATAGAGGGGCAGCGATTATTACTTTATCAAATAATTCGGAAGTGTTCTGCCCATTTTTGACATTATAATAACTCACTAACCACCTATCGTGGTTTGTATCAAAAGTAAGCGAAGATACCTGTTCCAGGAATTTTTTTTTTGAGCCTTCGAATTTTCAATAAACTTTTCAAAAATTTGCCAGTTTCCTTGTGAGTGATTGCAAAATTTCAAAAGAGAAAATATCGTCAATGCTTTTTTCCCTCAATGATTCAATACCAGTTGTTCGAGTTACATTCAATAAATCCGATAATTCTCCAATTGAAGACAAATCTTTGAAAGGGAAATATAATTCATAATAGTATTTCAAAAAATTGTTAATAAACTGATTTTTATAATACCACGCTTTGAGAGGAGCTAACCTATATCTGGAAAACAAGTTGAAAAATCCAGTAAAAGAAGAGGAGAAAACAAAATAAATTTTTTCGCCATCCCAAAAACCTACTGATTGTGAGGATATTTCTTTTCTCTTCTTCAAGTTTTCTCCAAAATTCTGGGTTTTCAATCCAAAATTCTTCACAGCAGCCGAAAGAATTTTATTAGCGGATACGAAAATTGAAGCGCCTGTTTCGACCAGCTGTGTAGAATTGCCATATATTGGTATGGTCAACGTTCGACCCCCCGAACAGTTGGATTTCTCGAAAATTGCTAAGTTATATCCATGATTGGTGAACTTTTGTAAGTGGTATGCTGCACTGGCTCCCCCGGCCCCAGCTCCGATTATCGCAATTTTCTGTTTTTGCTCATAGCCGAGATCAACAGGTTCCTGCACATCTTCATAATCTTGTGAACGCAATAATTGTATAAAATAGAATGTCAAAAAAATAGTAATGAATCTCGTATCTACGGTTTCTATTAACGTCTGTCTAGTCTAAGGGGCTTCATTTAATCAAGTGATGCATACTACGTCATGTGATTTTTATATTACAAAATTTTAGACTAGGTTTAGTTTTGGTTGTTGTATCAAGTTCAACCATTACAGCTTATATTATTGGTAATGTTGTTATATCCATCGGAAG
>JAJMIM010000021.1:0-36066 GCA_030583445.1 Debaryomyces nepalensis | reverse complement strand
CGTCTAACCCAAATAGGAGAAACGACAATGAAAAAAAAATAGCTGAAAAGTGAAAAAGTGAAAAAAGTGGGAAAAACGACTACCCAAAACGGCAGGTTGCAACCCGCCGCACCCACTTTTGCTCCCATGTCCCTTCTTTCCGATCCCTACCAGCAGTCCCGAAGACAATTATCTATCCCCCCACACACATGCCCCCCCTTCCCCCACACACACACATAACCCCTTACACCTTGCAAATATACAGAAAAACCCAAATATACACGCCGACTGTCGACTATGTAACTCCTCATCACCTAAGTTTTACATTACTGAGACAAATATTTTATTTGGTGTCACGGTTCCAGTTCAAATATGTCACCCTTCCAGTTTTGGGTGAGACGCTTTTTTTTTCTTAGTGTCGTGCTTCCAATTTTCACATACATTGTCAGGCTTCCAGTGGTTTACATATATATGTTGTACTACGTAGCTCTCCTGACTTATTCAGAAACTACTCCACACATCATCCCACGACCTCCAACTATCATGTGTTTCAGTGTGTGAGTAAACCTTCGAGGCACATTTCAATCTGCTTTCACTGTCTATATAGCCATGATAAGCAACCATGCGCCAATGTAAGCTATGTCCGTCACCTTTCTTGTCTAAAGCATCCTGGTATCTATCCGCTATAGTGTCACTACCCTCATTAGAGCCTAGGGTGTACTGACATTCCAAAACCATTGAACCACCAGTAGTATAGTAATGGTTAGGGTCCAAGTCTCTCTTGTCAGCAGTTGTGCTGTTCATCTCGGCTGCTGACAATAAATCCATACGTATTCCGGCACCTCTTGAATAACGTACGGTGTGAGCTGGAATTATTTAACCCGACCCGGTATGGTTACCTCCCAAAGTAACCATCACATTATCGTCATGGTAGTCACCGGAGTCAACATACGGTATAGCAAATACATCATTATCAATCTTAAACGACAAAATATCGTCACCGATGTCTAACCTCTTCTCTAGGCTAGGGTGAGTTAAGTCGACAGTGATATATTCAATATTCCCTTCAATATGAGTAGAATACGGCTGTCGGTCTTCCATATCACGTTTATACCAACCTGTGGCGAAACCCAACCCTTTGGCTGCTACAGCGAAAGCTGCAGTAGCCCTACCTAATGCTTTAGCACATTGAAAACTATATATATAAAACTTCATTCCTGGATGCTCACCATTAACCCAGCAGTTCACATACACATGCTGAGCTATCGGCGGGGCAAACACGCCCACTCCTGCGGTTAGAGTCAACAAACCTTGAGCAGTGGTACCTTCAGTAGTGATCCACTGCTGAAAGTCAATGCAGTGGACTGCTGATACCATTATGAAAATTACACTAGTCAACGTGTGGACGGGCCTCATCGTAGAATATATAAATTTGATTGTGCCTACGGGAAATTTTTTTTATCGGTCGGGAAATTTTTTCCAAATTTACTAACAAAATCTGTTTTTGTGTAATTCAGTCGGGAAATTTTTACATAGTATTGTACGAGAAGCACAAGTTCTGCTTTTGGGATGGTGTATCCAGTGGTCAGAAATGTGTATCGTTTGAACCATTTAGTGATTTTATGTTCCGCTTTGATATGCACATTAATCGATGCAACTGCACAATAATTAAAGCAAAGTGTGCATACATTTAGTTTAGATACTTTGACCCCTGGTACATCGAATTCATTATCAACTCCTATGTACTTCGGTTTGGAGTAGTGCATAGATGAGTGGCTAGAAAAATGGCGTTGTAGTTGCTCCATAATAATGTTTGTATCATCTCCAGCTATATGCTTTACAAAACGAACAAATCTCTATGTCAACGGATTAATGATCTTATTTCTATAAACCACTAACGACGTATCCTCAATCTGTACTATACGTATTCCATATGTCTCCATGCTGCATGCAAATGCAGCTGATTATACCCTACTCCTTTCTTAACGCGTAGCTTTTAATGTCGAAAAAAAAAAAAAAGAGAAAAAGACGCGCACCATATGCACTACCATAAATTTGCAGCCAAATATCAACGACTTTTCCTACCCAAATAATGAACTTTATGGATCATCTATCTTATCACTCTACTACATTTAACAATTATATTCTAGTACGCAATAATATTGATGAATATTCTCTGTCTGGAGAAGTTTCAATTCATTCATATTTTGCAATAATTACCATATTTTAATAAAGTATTGCTTTGTTTACAACCACGAATCTCCTATACACAGTCCGGCTTACACCGGTATACTTTGTATAAAACAAAGCAAATACACTTCTGATTATTATTTATCTCAGTTACCTCAACCATGTTTGCTTAAACCAATTAAAGTACAACCAATTCATAAAGATTAGATTAATTGGTAAATCTTTCGCTTTGCATGCGAACAATATCGGTTCAATTCCGATTGATTCCAATTTTTTTTATTAAAAATTCAATGAATATATATAATAAGCTAGGTGCGTCTCATAAGAAATCTATTAATCAAGAAGGGAAGAAACCTAAGAAAATAGTAGGTACAATTAAAGAAATCATTAACATAGTTTCTCTATAAGTACAATCTGAAGTTAAACTAATATAAGTGGCTTTTTGTATATTATTCTTTATATATACATCTTAGCTAAGAAAATTGTTAATTTTCCCCTATATAATACATTATTCTATATTATCTACAGAATTAAATTACTGACCCACCTAATAAAATGTTCCAATAGTGCAAACTCACAGACTATTTTGCGTATGTCAACCGAAAAATTTATTTTGTCAACCAATTTTCAAACTTCCTCACCTTAATTTTGATTTTGTTTATGTCAACCAAAAAATTTTCTATCGATTTAACCCGCGAATGTCAACCAAAAAGTTTTTACATAGTATTTGTTACATTTTGTGAGTGGTTTGCGCACAAAATAAAATTTGGGTATTTAAACGAAGTCTCAACTCTGAAGCTGCGTTGATTTTATTTTCTTTCATTATTCATGATCAAAAAAAGTAAGCTTAAACCTTTTGATCCAAAATTGGCTATGGCCATTAAGATAACCTTCGTTGCATTACTATACATAGTTATGTTCGTAATAGTTCAAGCAAGACGTGAACTGGATCCTCTGATGCCTTTGAAAGCGGTATCAGAAATCGAACATCCAGACAGCATTGGTAGTGACCTTGTCAAACGTAACTGGGCATCAGCCGGTTTGGCAAGTGGGTCAACTTTGTTCGCCGGAATAGCAGCCGGATCTTATCAATTAGCAAAATCTGCTTGTTCACCAGCAATACGAGCTAGACTTGCTGTGTCTACAATGTCTGTTGGAGTTGAATATTTTTTTTTCTGGGCTGGTCTAACGTTATTATCAACATCCGTACTGTCATTGTTGGCCATTCTTTTCTTCGACAGCTTGATTAATCATTAGTCAAATTCTTATTTCCTATAGTCCTACGTCCATTCATATTACTTGATTAGGAGAATTTCGAATTAGAAGAATGCTTTTTATGTAGTAATTTAGGATGGACATGGGAAACAGGACTGAAACAATCAAAAAGAGATGAAATGTTCAATACAACATACTTAGAAAGAGCAGGTTTTGAGTTGATATCGCACGGCTTGAGTTATTCGATCACTGATAACGTAGTATCTGATAATTGGGAGGACAGGTTACACCAAGCAGGCTATTTGCATGGCATGACGTTAGCTATAAGTGACAATGGCAAGCGAAGTGACAATGATGCTCATATAGTTATCACGGGGAAGAAAGGAACCAGAACAGGTACAACTATATTAGTAAGACCAGAAATCATGCACATGTTTGCGGACCATTTATTAGGAGTTTCTAGTAAAGTTTCTAAACGGAACGAACTAGAATGGGAAAGTTATGACTATGACGGATATAATGGCCAAGGTATGGCTGCCAACTTCGTTGATATAGATCAGGGGAATCTACAAAATTATCACCAGAACATTAACGAGTTGGCTGACAATTTTCACTTGAGTGATAACGTTGATGGTGACAAACAAGTACCAAAGAAATTGTGTATGGCATGGGGAGGTAGTTCCAGTGCTGGTAGTGATACATTCATGCTCGGGGAAGTATACTCCGAGGACTTTGGAGGGGTCGATGGTGACTGTGAAGGAGCGTAATGAAGAAAATACCGAATATAGTGAAGTTATATGACACTATGGTTTACTGAACTGTTCATGTTTTATTTCTTCCCTTCCAAAAATACTTGTCAAATTCTTGAGCTTTGTAGTATGTATAATTAAATTAGAAGTTTTACTTTTCAACTATAGTAAGAACACAGGGCCCTTTTAACGCAAAGCCAACAAATATGTATGATTATAATATCTTGATCGCAGGGTTTCCTTAATATGGCATCGGCTATATACTCGACAATAGAGTATGCCGTGTATTAAATGTATTTATATACTCTTGCGTTGCAATATTTCAAGAAATTCCTAATCAGACTTTAATATTTCAACAATGCACTACCGTAGGTATGGTATTGGCTACATTTGATTTTTTTTTATTCAATAATATAAGTTTTATTCTCCCTATAAATTTATATGATCAGCGAATTTTTGTTGTTCAAAATTCTATGCTTTTATATAATTGACACTAAGGATATCTCACGCAATTCTAATTCTCATTAAGCAAAGCATGCGATGCAAACCCTTTTTCCACATAGATTCATATATTTGCAGCTACTATTCAAGATTATTTGGTTCATATTCTTCTGGAATAGGTTTTCCGAATAACTCACACAACTGTCTATGTTCACTTTTCTTTGCTTCCTCATTGGCTGTTACAGGCCTAGAGCGCTTTCCTTTCTCATCATGATAATCATCATAGTTTGAATATCCGAAATCAATAAAATAAACTCTACCATCGCAATAGAGAATATTCCTCAAACTAATGTCTCCATGTATTATTTGATAATAATGGATAATTTTCAATTGCTCCTCTGCCTTTTTATACGTCTCCTCGTCCATCGGACATTTAGTGTGATGCAAATATTTCAATATGATAAAAGGCCCCAATGCGTGGTAATGCTTTCCGATATTGAACTTACCAAAAACGCATTCCTGGTTAATATAAATACTGTTAAATTTTTCATTAGACCTGAGCATTTCATGTGCTGTCTTCTCGCACAGATAGGCTCTTCTAGATTTGTCAAATATAGCACTCTTTTCTACTCGGTAAGATTCATGATCCCTTTTTGCTTTGATAGGATCAAAGACCTTCACAATCAATTGCTCTGTCTCATCGACATCTTCTTTAAGGTATCGCATTAAATATTTGGTGTCCACTTTGAAAAGCTGTGAATTAAATGTAAACCCGCTTTGCACGTCAATGTCTGCAAAGTGTCTAAGGTTAATAACACTATCATATATATATCGTCCCTTAGATTTATACACATCTTTGCAGAATGATCTATAAGATTCTTCGTCTTTCTCAGCCAATTCATCCAAATAGGTTAGGTATTCTTCGTCCGTCTTTCTAACATACCTATAAATCTCATCCAACCCTCTCTTAATGTCGTTTAATTGAGTCTCATTCTGATTGAACGCCTCATAGATAAACGAAATAAGGCCGCCTCTCAATGTAAGTCCCCATGAGTGACAATCCAACACCTTATAATTTAGAGCTATGCTTTTTCTAGCATCCGTAATCTCCATATTATTTTGCATTGCTTCCAAGGTTCGCCCGATATCAATCTCAACCAATATTGCCGTATAAGAGTTTGTAAGTACGCCTTTGTTAATATGATTGGAAAACATTTCCGCAATAACTTGAACAAAGAAACCAATAGTTTTAGGGTCTTTAAAGTCTACCACTTTGTCGCACTTTAAAAGCGGTAGCTTTTTAACCTCCACTATAGCTAATGATCGGTAGTGGTTTTTCTGCACGTAAGCAACCATATCAGGATGGGAATGAAATAAATCATTTGACGCGTGAGGTACTCTAGTATGGACTCCCGTCAAGCCTACCGTGTTCTTGTTACGTACTTCAATTTTGGTGATTAACAATGACGCAATAAACTCACATAACGGAGTGAACAAATAAAACATAAAGTTATTTTTGTAAGTGTCTTCATCTGTTAACGGTATATCATTAATAAGATTATACTTTAAATAAAAACCAACGAAGAGCAAATTTTTTATTAGCATTTTCCTTTGATCGTCATTAAAATTATTCGAAAATAAATCTGTTCTCAAAATTCTTTGCAAACCATCTCCAAGTCTGTTGTCCAGAATCTCCTGCTTCAACGACTTAAACTCTATATCCGAAAATGTTCCAATTAGAAGGTTATCGGCTGCCTTACTCGGGCAAGCATTATGAAGCGTCTCAGGATTTATCAATTCTCCATCTTTACCCTGGAATTCGTACTCCGTAAAAGGCATTACGCAAAAAAATATAAATAGTTCTTTCCATTCATCCAGATGTTCTTCAAAATAAAATTTTTGGCTTTGAGGCTTTAAATCAACATCAGATAATTTTTCAATTCCAAAAAATTTAGATACCATTTCTAAATGGCTTATGTGATGATGTTCTATCTCGCTAAATATGTTTCGGTAATCGAATTTCGTAATCTCGAACTCATCAATATCATTATCAATATTCATGTTATCGCCATCTTCTTCCCCCAATATATATCTCCTAATATTATTAGGAAACGTAGTATTGCTCATTGAAATTAATGTTTACAAATGCCAGTTCCATCATTTTTGTACAGTGGAATTCGTTTAATTTATAGGAAACGAAATAAAGTTAGCATAAAAAAGATCCTTGTTTCAAGTTTTATGAAATAATTGTAACAAACTTAAAAGGTACAGCAAAGTACTTATATTATATTAATCGTTATATGCAGATTATACATGATGCAAAACTGCAAAATTCATGATTAAATTTGATGTGGAGAGTCCATGCGACCATAAAACTATCAATTTTTTACGACGCATTTTACGAGGTTACCTTGAGAAACAAAAACACCTAAGACTCCCATTCTGCAATTCTTTCAATAACCAGCTAAACCAAATTCTGTTAAATTTAATCTCTATATTTACAGTTATGTAGCAAATAAGCAGGTATTAGGAACGTATGAATTTAACATGTGATTACGTTACTTGTGTGTAAGTTTGAGAATCTATATGAAACACTCTCATGTATCAGAATGTTAAAGAGTTACAAAAAGAATAACTATAATAATTTACATGTTTCAGATATTTTTCTATATAAGATATAATTCTGATGGCCAAACTTACTTTCCCATATTTTATCATTAAACTATTATATATGCAGAGTTAGCTTGGAAATATTAACTATTGAAGATTTCTGAGGAAATATTCTTTGTTTTCTCTCAGGTTTTCCTATTTTTCTTGACTAATTAGGACTATTAGTGTTTACAATTGAAGTTGTTGTTATTCAACTATTAGTAACATGTTCAGTTAAGACTTAAATATAAGAGTCATTTCCAGGTTGGTTTTGCTCGCGTCCGGCTGCTTCACTTCGCATTAAAATGCTGTAATGAAGAACTAGGAAAGGAGAATACTCAATATTCACAAGAATGTTCTTTTCAGGTAAAGATATCAATTCTATCATCTTCAAGAAATAAAATGGGAAAGAAATTGAGATAAGCAGAAGTTTGTTCGAAAATTTATATCATCTAGGTGATAAGGAGCAATACATAAGAGTATTATTGGATACCCCGTTATTAAAGTTTGAAAAATATGAAGATAAAAAGAGACCAGCATTAAGAAATTTAGTATCAAAAGATGATGAAGAGTCGGACAGCTCGGATAATGAGAAACATAAAAAGAGAGACTTTGAATGTCTTGATGACATATTAGGATAAATGATTTTAGTGAAAATTAACAGCCAAGGAATCAAACAGTATTTAATGATAAAACTAAATACAGAAATTTTGAAAGCTGTAGGAATTTCTCTTGTGAGGAAGAGTATACCTAACAGCCTTACTGGTGTATCTTGCTTGTTGTTTACCACATGCACATGCTTCCGTCACGTAGTTGAATCAAATTCAGTAAATGTGGTACATGCAATAGTTACCGAATCAGTGACAGTTACTCTATCTCGAAGTTTTAATGGCTACAAACGTAATCAATTAATTTACTAGATAAATGTGAAAATATTATACATACATTATTGATACGTGATCGAAGTATAAATGGTGGCTAAAGGAATCCTTTACATTATACAATAATGACAATTGGTTGGAACACATGAGTTATTTTACCTTAAGGTTAACTCTTTTATTGGTACATGCTAATTCATGTTACTTATATTCACGACATTTAAGTATTCAGAGAATGGCTGCGTACCACAAATATACCGCAGAAAAGGGCTCTATAATGACTAAATTTTATAGCTCGTTTAAAAATAACAAGTTACTTTCGTATTCTTAAGTGCTGAAAAAGAATAAATATAAAATATGGCTTGCGCACTTTTTTTCAGTATCGACCAGTTTACAATTTACATACTTCGCGACCAATTTGAAATAGCTTTCACAAGTATATATTATGAATTAAGTAAGTTAGTATTTTTTCCAGAAAAATTTAAAATAGAATTATTATTCATAATCTGGTTGTGGATAATTATTTTAGTATACCATTTTGCTCCCAAACCTTAGGTATGTAACGTAGTCCATAAACTATCACGTGAATACTGAGATCTGCACAACAATGGAATGCAAAATAGTCTTATGGTGGAAACCACCGATCACCTTTACATGGCCATTACTATACGTTGATTGTAGAATATTAGTTCTTTATGAGAAAAATTTAAAAAGGCTTTCTTTTAATATACATCCTAGAACTTGCTGACATACAATATAATCTGATCGGCAGGATATATATAGACACAGAAGGTTGTTTACTATCGCAATATTTTATAGTGATTCTTTTTTAAAACTTCTGGATAGACTCCAATATACCTTCGAACACCCAGTTTAAAGCAATGAGGTCAGAAATTATAGCTTGTGTACTTTTCACAGAAACCATCTAGTGCATGCATAAGGCACCATTTCACTTTCCAACATCCTTAAACTATTTGAATGTTGCGTTTAACCCAATTAGGGTTTTATATACAGGACAAAAATTATAAAGAAGGTACCCAGTAGAAAAGGAATTAATGGAATTTGGAATATTTGGAATATTTATCTTATGTATTTCCCATGTAATTGTGCTGGTGCTACATGAATTTCGGACCCAATCGACCCAAAAATTATTAATCAGTTGCAGCGGTTTTTACGAGGTTGCATTGATTTGTGAAGAGGAACAAACAAAAACCCAGATCTCGTTATTCCGCTGCCCCATCAATAACCCGCTAATCTCTTAAGAATCTCACAACTTGTTAACATCCCCTACACCTTAGTAATTTTCCAATGGGTGAGCGCATTTACTATGGCAAAAATAGGTTGTCTTTCAACTGTGCCAAATAAGTCAGAATTGGACACAAATACTAAAAGTCGAACCTCTTAACTTGATGCTTCGGACTGCGCACTCATGTTGAACCTTGGTCCTGAATACTAAGTTATATAACTAAGTGTAAGCAGTTCATATTGTAGACTAATTATTGGCAATATATATTCGTTAGAAATTTAGGGGCTATGGAGAACTTCACTATGTTTTTCTAAGTCTGTGCAACAAGATGCTCATTGTTTGCCGAAAATTTGATCTATGTAAATGTACCTGTTTAAAAGCATATGTCCACAATATAGGTTGCACTTATCATTCAATTAAATAAATAGGGGGAGCAAATAATCAAGATACATAACGACTAAATCAGTTCGCACCACGAAAGAACATTCCTAAATGGGAAATGATATTCGACAAGTCTACTGACAGAGCGCGAGATAAGGAAGGTCTGATTTTACCCCTGAGTCTAACGACCTCAGAACCCTATAAAATTAGCCACTAATCATGTCGGTAATGGAATCTACTATCTGATTAAAGCTACAAACACATTAGATAATGTTAACAGATTCTTGGACGGAGTTGTCGCTGCAAGTACAAAGCGATTTTCAAGGCTCAGTTAATAGGACACTTGAATTATTTCCTTTTGACACTCGGGAAGAATTAGACAAATACCATGCTCTTCCTTCAGCAATAGGGTCATCAGTTACGGACTTTGGAGATCCTGCCCCTTTTCCTATTGTTAAATACTATGAAGTTTTGCTGGATATCGATGCAAAAATTACTGAAAGTGATCCTACGGAGCTCGTTGAAAGAATCAAGAAGAAACAATATACTTGCTACGAGGTCTTGAAGAGTTATTTTCATGCCGCTTTGTTAGCATCTAGACTAACCAACTGCGTTGCAGAATTTTTACCCGATGAGGGCATACAGAGAGTGAAATTCTTAGATGAAAATATCGATGATTTATTAGAGTTGCCATTACTTGGTTTACCCGTTTCCCTCAAAGAAATGATTCCTCTCAAGGGTCATTCTGTAACAAATGGGTCACTTTGCCACCTAGACAGAATTGTTGATTATAATGCTGATATTGTGGATATCATGTTGAAGAATGGCGTGGTTCCTTTTGTCAGGACGACAAACCCTCAATCATTAATGATGCTAGAATGCGAGTCATTTATGCATGGAAGAACTGTAAATCCTTTTAATAGCAAATTAAGCTCTGGTGGTAGTTCAGGCGGTGAAGGTGCAATGAATGGAATTCATGCATCACCTTTTGGTTTAGGATCGGATATTGGTGGTTCGATTAGATGTCCATCTGCGTTTAATGGGATTTATGGGTTAAGAACTACTGTGGGAAGATTACCAACGGCAGATTATTTCTCATGTCAAATGGGATCAGAATCCATTTTGTCAGTTACAGGACCAATAACGAGATCTTTGGATACTTTAGAATTATTAATGAAAACCATTATCGAGTGTAAGCCTTGGTTGGTTGACCCATCATTGGCCCAGATAGAGTGGAGACAGACAAACAAGGTAACTAAGAAGAAGCTCCGAATCGGAATTTTACATTCAGATGAAGTTGTTACTCCACACCCTCCTATCCTTAGGGCTCTCCTGCTTGTGAGGAATAGTTTGCAAAACTTGGAAAATGTAGAAGTATTTGACTATGTCCCATTTGATCACTCCAGAGCGTGGGAAATTATTTCAACGCTTTACTTTGAGGATGGGGGAGATGATGTAAAGGCGACACTTTCCAGTACAGGAGAACCTATGTGTCCCCAAACAGAATGGGTATTAAACTATGAACAGGTAAGTAGGTTAAAAATTGAAGATCTTTGGTATTGGAACCTAGAGAAACAGAAGTATCGGAAACAGTATTTGAAACATTGGTTAACATTCAACAATCCAAATGGTAATTCACCCATGGATGCTATCATTGCTCCGGTATTTCCTGGAGTAGCACCAAAACATCGCTCAGCTAAATATTGGGGCTATACGGCACAGTGGAACTTACTAGACTACCCTGTTTTGGTATTTCCTGTAACAAAGGTTGATTTAGAAAAAGACCAACATCTTACTAAATACAAAGCTTTGAATAAAATGGATGAATTTGTCCACGAACAGTATGATGATGTAAAGAATTTTGAAAATGCACCAGTAAGTCTAGGACTTGTGGGTTTACGATTCACTGAAGAAAAGCTAATTGAAATAGCTAAAATTTTGCGTGATGTTCTCTAAAGTTATAAGAGTATTTACTATATATTACATACAATTTCTTATGAATAATATGAATTGTGTTACTCGCACCAAGATAATATCGATTTCTCCTCGGTTTCTGACCTAAACTTTCAATAAAGATGAACCAAATGTCGGAAAAAATTAGTTAGATAAGAGTGATTGTCGGAATATAGCTTGTTGGAATTGTTTTTCCGAGTTAGGTACTTATTACAAAGCTTGGGGAACACCCTAAAATCCGAAAAGGGTATTTATTTCCATTTATTATGATAGGAAACATTATTACAAATTACTATATATATATGGACAATATACTTATTCAAAGGAAAAGAGTAAAATGATAATAATCATGACTGAAGTAGAATTCGAAAAAGAGAAGCCATCCGTGAATAAGACCAGACGTGGATATCTTTACAGCAAACGAGGTGCTCAAAATACTGCCATGAACCTGGAACACCCTGATGCTCTTCCCAAATTTAAAGATCTTTACAAAAAAAGAGAATGGATAAAACAGCACATGGCAGCTGCTTTCAGGGTTTTTTCGAGATATGGGTATACCGAAGGAACAGCAGGTCACATAAGCGTCCGAGATCCAGTTGATATTCACACTTTTTGGATTAATCCTTTGGGAAAGCATTTTAGTCTATTAAGAGCATCAGACATGGTGAGAGTTAATTATAATGGAGACATCGTTGATGGCGAAAGGGTTGCAATTAACCGCGCAGGGTTTTCGATCCATTCTGCATTACATAAATCTAGGTCAGATATCAATGCTGCATGCCATTGCCATACAATTTATGGGAAAGCTTATTCTGTATTTAATAAACCCTTGGAAATGTTAAATCAAGATGTTTGCACATTTTACAAATCACATGGCGTTTATAAAGATTTTGGTGGTGTAGCTTTAGATGGTAAAGAAGGAGAAGAAATTGCTAAGGCTGTAGGGTCCGGGAAAGGAGCAATTTTAAGAAATCACGGATTGATCACCGTTGGTGAAACAGTTGATGAGGCAGCGTATTTGTTGACGTTGATGGAAAAATCTTGTCAGATTCAAATGATTGCAGATCAGTACTCATCCGGTACAGGCATTCCCAAGATTTATGTAGATGACAAGGAGGCAAGTTATACACAACATATGCAATCTGATGCTGAAACGCTCTACACAGAGTTTCAGCCAGAGTTCAAAGTGGAGCTCGAATTATCGGGAGGCAATTTTATGCTCTAATAGTTTAGTCTATATCATATATATTTAAATCTAATTGATAAAAATAAGCACTTTTTTTTAAAAACAATTTATGATATTTCGCTAATTGAGATGTTTCAATATTGACCTAATGTTACCAAGAAACGAAACCTAATAGGCGACTTTCACAGTATATTCTTTAAGTCAATTGTATTAAACTAGATAAATTTTACTAGCACTTAAGGCTTAATTGGTCTTTCTTTAGGGATTGTGATTAAACCCTTCAGTTCTTTTGTACGGCATTGGATTACTTTTAATAATTCATAAGCCATAGTTAAACATGGCGCGTCAATTCCATATTTCTTAGCAATTCTCACCGGGTTACCTGCAATGATTTCCAGCTCAATGAAATTACCTTTTCTGGAATCAACAAGCATAGATGGTGTACACCAGATACCATCATCTGCCCTAAGCATAGTGTCAACAATATCGTCGGATAAATTTGCTCCGTCTGCTCTTGCAATATTTACAACTTCCTTCATCGCTAATTTAATTATGGCATCATATCCTCCAAACAACTCTAATCTTCCACTATCAACACCAGTTAAAGTACAAATGGAATTCAAAGTTGCGTTGTAGACTAGCTTACGCCATCTCGCCAAGTTAACATCTGAATCATAATAACATTCGTTAAATTTATTAGAGTAGAGTCCAATGAACCTCTCCGCTGCTTCTCTTTGAATTGCTTCGCTTAAGCGTTCATTCTTAAAGTATCCAACGCCAGAGATATCTTTACTTACATGCTTAACATCGGTTCCATATTTATTGGAACTAATCATAGAAACAACACTCAAGACGATATTGTCAGGAAAATAACTAATTATGGGGTCCTGAATACCTATACCATTTTGGGATAAAACAATTGTAGTCAATTTCGGGGTCACTACTGGCTTAATTAAATCTTCTGTCTTGAAAATATCAGGAATATTTTTAGTTGTTACTAATACAAAGTCAAAAGGCCCATATTCCGCAGCCATTTTTGGAGATTTGACAATTTGAGATGGACGAAAACATTCAATTTTACCATAATCTATTGATTCAATATTATACCCTTTTTCAATAACCTCTTCATAATTTGACCTAACAACGGCTGTAACCTCGGCTTTGCCATTATATTCTAGAGAATATCCAGATACAATTCCTACCCCACCAAATCCAACGATCAATACTTTTGCTTTAGTCATGATAATCTTTTGCTCTAGTATTTCAAAGTTAATAAGAGACTTCAATTTGAACTAATGAAATATTTTGTTGAAAATTAGTGTTTTATCTGGATGTTATATATATCTTTCAATTACTTCAAATTCATTTTGCGGAATTTACAACTTGATAATCGAAAGTTCTTGCCTAATTTTGTGAACTCAAAAAAAAATTGAAAGAAGAAAGAAACTCCGAGCCTCTGATCAGAAAACCGCGAATATTCAAGATAGGAGAACTGTTCTTTTATCAACATTAAGGCTGCGAAATATAGATAGTCTCTTCTCCTTAATATTTTAGCACACCAGTAGTTTAAATAATACTACACAGCATTCTTAAGAAATATTGTATAAGAAAAATGGATACGGAGGCTCTAGGTAATTATGCCTCGTATGGTGCTTTTGAGAATTCTCCTACAAATAAAAAAACTCCTACAGCAGAAATTATACGAGAATACGAACATGTTATAAGAGCTACATTTCCATTGACAGTCAGCTTTTTCTTACAATATCTTCTTTCTGTTACCACCATCTTTGCAGCAGGAAGACTAGGTCCAAAGGAGCTTGCAGCCGCAACGTTAGCATCGTCGACATTCACTGTAACTGGTTTGGCGACGTATCAAGGAATGTCCACATGTCTCGATTCCCTCTGTTCGCAATCCTATGGAGCTGGAAAATATATGAATGTTGGGATGTACTTCCAAAGGTGTTCCATCCTCGAGCTATGTATAACAATTTTTCTTTTAGGTCCTATATGGTGGAATTCTGAATATATTCTCAAATACATAGCAGCAGACCCAGAAATTATTCTGATGGCACTGAAATATTTAAGGATTACCACCTTTGGAGCTCCGGGTCTACTACTATTCGAAACTGGGAAGCGTTTTTTACAAGCTCAACAGATCTACAGTGCAGGGACTTTTACATTAGTATTTGTAGCTGTCATCAATATAGGATTTAATTGGCTATTAGTATGGAATGAAAAGACAAATGTCGGCTTCATCGGAGCTCCAATATCACTTGTTATATCCTACTGGATCATGCCTATCATAATGCTTCTTTTTGTTACATTTATTGGAGGTAAGGAATGCTGGAATGGGTTCCATTTGACTGAATCAATGTCAAACTGGTATCCCTTGCTCCAATTGGCTTTTCCAGGATTTATCATGACTGAAGCTGAATATATAGCTTGCCAATTGATTAATTTTCTTGCTGCACACTTAAGTGCTAATGAGTTGGCCGCCCAATCAATTACATCAAATGTTGGTTTTTTAGCATTTCAGTTATCATTCTCTCTTTCAGTCGCAGTTGGAACTCGATTAGGATATTTTGTTGGTCGAAAAAGTGTTCATACTTGTAAATTGTTAGTATGGGTTGCTATTTCCATGGGCTTAGGACTTTCTGTATTCAATTTTGCGATCATATTTTTTAATCGTCACAGACTAGGTAGTATTTTTACTTCGTCGAAAGAAGTACTTGAGATCTCAGACTATATTCTAATTTATTCAGCAACGAATCAAATCAGTGATGTGTTGAACGTTGTCGCAGCAGGAGTTCTTCGAGGTCAAGGTAGGCAGAAGCTCGGGTCTATTTTGACATTGTTGGCGTATTATACAGTTTCCTTGCCAGTGGGTTACTATTTTGGTATTATAAAGAAGTTAAATTTAGCAGGTCTATGGATTGGTTATATAGTTGGAGTTATTGTACTTGCAGGATCAGAGCTATGGGTAGTTTACAACAGCAATTGGAGAAAAATATTTCTCCGAGCAAGTGAGCAATAAACCAATGAAGAATGTTAATAGTATAATTCTATCGAAATTCATGATAAGCAATATACATAAAAAACCTATAAGAGTTAAAAACGATAATAAAAATTAAACTTCGAATAAAAAAGACAAGATTAAGTAGAAACTTATAGCTACCAAACTACTTCAGATTGCACTTTAGTTTTCCACTGGAAGAAATCTAGAAAATCAATTTTTTTGTCATGCTTAAATGAATTAAAATCCAAGGGTCCTTTTTTGACCATGCTTGTCACAATTTCAAAAGCAATTTGAGATCCGGCCAAGGCAGTTATCTCAGAATTTGCAACGTCACTAAGAGGATTGACTTCCACAATTTCAGCACCAACAATATTCAAATGATCCAAACGCCTTATCATTTGGATCAATTCTCTACTTAACCAACCGCCTACTTCTAACGCTCCAGTTCCAGGTGCATTTGATGGATCTAAAACATCAATATCTACACTGATATACACTGGGACATGTTCAGGTATACGGCTCTTGATTTTATCAACAATTCCTGCAACTCCTAAATCAATTATTTCGTCAGATTCAATACGGCAAAATCCTTGCTTTGCATCATCCTCATAATCTTGCCAATCAGTACCTCCAAGTCTGGTTCTCAATCCGGCATGAACATTTGTATTATTGGAAATGATACCTTCTTTGTGTGCCATCCATAGCATAGAACCATGATTAAATGAAGGTGAGGAAGTACCATTAAATGAGGGATATTTTCCAGGTGACCAAGTATCCAAATGAGCATCAAATTGGATAACCGTAATAGGACCATAAACTAAGTAGAGGTTTCTTAAGGCTGAGAGCAAAACCGAATGATCACCTCCAAGCATTACTATTCTCGGAACATTTCCAATGTTAACTCTTGCATCCGTTTTATGACTGAGAACATTTTCATAACCTGTGACCATTTGATGAAGAGCGAGCTCATTATCAATAGGGGTGATTGGAATATCACCGCAATCAATAACTTTCGCCCAGTCGTTGTAAGGATTTAAATCTGCTCTAGAATTAAATCCGCGTCCTGGATTTTGGCGCAGAGAAGCTGATCTGATAGCTCTTGGACCAAATCGTGCACCAGGCCTGTGCATAGTTGTAGTATCAAACGGAGCACCTAATATCGCAATATCGAAAGATACTTCAGGGTCCTCTAAGCATTTAGAGTAAGGCAAGTGCGCAAATGTTGAAAGGCCAGTAAACGTCCAATCATTCCCCCATATTTTTTCGAGATTTTTCTTGTCTCCCGGTTGAAGATCAATTAAGGCATTAGTAACATCAACACATAAGAATAATAAGCATAAATTAATTATTTTCATTTTGAATATTTCACCTAATTGCAATAGTGAAAATACATTTCTGATGAGAACTCCTCGTTAAATCTTAGCCATCTCTTATCAGTATTTTTGTAGTACTTATGTACTTTGACTAAATTAAGTAGTTGATTTCATATATCAAGCCAAATATAATCAGATAATAATCTACGGAATATATCGTAATAAGCGATTGTCTCGTATATGATTTGGGTATCTCTATTTGGAGATAAATTTCGCCCAAATACACATGAATTGAACTAACTTATCAGGAAAGTTATTTCTTTCCGCGATATTACCAGGATAAAAAAGAATCTACTTCTCATTCCGAAAGAAATTATTCATTGATAACGATACCATATCTTTTACCTATCTAGTATTTCGAATACATGATCACTGAGATAAATATGGCATATTCACTTCAACGGCTTCCAAACTTTAATTTGTTGGCTTTTTGACATTAAGAAGCAGCTGAGATGTCAAAGGACTTAAAGAAAGAAACTGACCTTGCCGTTGAGATTCATACCCTCACTAAAGTAAATGAGGTGAAATATCTACGATTAATGAATTTGGTGAGTACCACAGAGGATTGAGTTCAAGACACCTTCAATTCATTGCTTTATGTGGATCCATTGGTACAGCATTATTTGTTGGATCTGGTATTCCCCTTGCTACATGTGGACCTGCACCTCTTTTGACCAGTTATTTGATTGTATGCGCAACAGTCTATTTTATCATGAACTATTTAGCAGAGATGGTTTGTTGGTTGCCAATCAAAGGAATGACTCCTGCAACCATGGTTAGTAGATATGTGGAACCTTCTCTTGGATTTGCATGCGGCTGGTTATATTGGTACAGCTACTCAATTTTAGTTGCTTCAGAAAACACTGCTTCTGCCATAGTTCTTCAATATTGGATTAGTAACGAAAAAGTGAATGCCGGTGTATGGATTGCCATATTTTGGATAATCATGGTGAGCGTGAATTTAACCGCTGTAAAGTATTATGGGGAATCTGAGTTTTGGTTCGGAATAATTAAAATATCGTGCATTATTGGATTGATTATATGCGGATTTGTTATCTTCTTTGGAGGTGCTCCCACTCATGATAGATTAGGATTTAGATATTGGGAACACCCTGGCGCATTTGCTGAGCATTTATCAAAATCGAATCGTAACACTGCGAGGTTTTTGGACACTTGGACTGCAGTCATAAAATCCTCATTCGCTTTTGTATTGGGACCTGAACTTATTATTACATCAAGTGGTGAGGTAGAACGTCCTAGAGCTAATATAACTAAGGCTAGCAGGAGGTTTATTTGGAGACTTATAATCTTCTACATCTTTGGTGTATTCATAATTTCAGTAACTGTTGCTTATAATGATCCAAAATTGGTGGGTGCTGTTGATGCAGCTGCTGGTGGAGCCGATGGATCTCCTTTTGTTATTGGAATTCAAAATGCTGGTATCCCAGTATTAAATCACATAGTGAATGCAGTTATTTGCTTATCCGCTTTGTCTTCGGGAAACGCATTCCTTTACGCCAGCTCTCGTTGTTTAGCTGGATTAGCTGCAGAAGGATCTGCACCAAAAATATTTGCTAAAACCAACAGATTTGGAACTCCCTACTATGCAGTTTCAGTTGGAGCGTTGATTGGATTATTAGGTTTTTTGAATGTTTCAAAATCGTCTGTTCAAGTGTTCAATTGGTTGACCAATCTTATTACCATTGGTGGTTTCTTCTGTTGGATTTGTACCGGAATAGCTTACTTAAGGTGGAGGAAAGCAATTAGTTATAATAATCTCAGTGAGCGGGTCCCACTTAAAACACCATTACAACCGTATGGAACATGGTTCGCTGTATTATTAATTTCAGTAATTACCCTTACAAATGGATACGAAACTTTTATAAGTTGGGATACTTCCAACTTTTTTGCAGCGTACGTAACTGTACCCCTTTTTTTCATTCTATACTTTGGACATAAGTTTTGGTGTAAGACTCCTTGGTTCTATAAAGTTGAGGAAATTGATATTCTTAGTGGTTTGAACGAGGTGGAACAGCAGGAAGCAAATGAAGTGCCTTTGCCACCGGCTAAGAATTTGTTAGAGAAGATTCTTAGGTCGTTATTATAGATCGACCAATTTTTATTACTATTTGCTTCGTGCCTTTTGATTTTAGAGATGACCCTTTGTGTTGTTATAGAGCAATATATGATCTTTTAGTGATGTGTTAGAAAGATAATTTAATTAAAGCGGGTTAAATAGTATATTCCTGTGATGTTGAGCTCTCAAATATCATGGTCTAAGTGACTAATCTAAGTATTCATATTTATAGTATATTAACCATAAGGATACATCTTCATTATTTGTGAAACAGACTAATGCATAAATAAGCATAATATAAAACAATCTTGTAACTCACACAATTACACTCTGCTGATATTGTTTATACGCACTCGTTCCCTTGTCAAAATGTAGAGTGAATCTTGCAAATTTTCTTTATAAAAGATAATTCTCTTATCAACTACGATAAGCAGGATGTGACTTTAAAATGAATGAACAAAAGTTCAGTACGATAATCAGCTAACGAAAAAAGTTTTTATTAACCTGGATTGTAGTACGCGGAAATTTATACTCGATATGGTAATAAAGTCCTCAATGACAGATATTGATAGCCGTAGGTGGGTCTAAAAGGTAACATGCGTATTGGACACTAGGAATAATATAAATAGTTACTACTTTGTTGAGAAGCATCTCATTTCTACCCATCTTGTAACTACACAATGTTAACACAAGAAGTAATTGACGGCTCACAAGCAAACAATATTCCGACTGAAACCATTGAGAATGAAATTGCAACTTTTGTGAAAAATCTTGAGAGGAAGAAAGGCTTCAATCCTCATCAGCCATTTGATCCGGAAAAGCATATTCTTTCTTCAGATGTGCTCGACAAAGTAAGAGTTATCAAGTTGAAAGAATTGGGCATTGATAAAACACATGTCGAGCCTATATCTGATGTAGCTGTTACTGATCCATTTCCTTTGTTCACAGAAGATGCTTGCGATATCATGAAGTGGGAAGCATTTCAAACAAAAAATGTTGAAAAATATGGAAAAGTTCCTCTAATGTCGAAAGGTATCACTTCTACCGATTTTCAAATTTGTGGATACACAAAGAACTCTCCCTTTACTCTTGCAGCCTGGAAACACCCAAAAACGCAGGAGAGAATTAATAGATTTGCGGGGGTTAAACTAAAAATTATGTTCGATTATGAAATCGCGCATATTAATGCATCTTTGATAAGCCGGAAAGAAAGTAGTGTTCCGCGAGGTGCAAATGAAAATGGCTCTTCTGAGGAAGACACTAAAGCTGTCTTTGATTGGCATTATGATTCCAACTCCTTCTCAGTCGTATTAATGTTGTCAACTAACGATCAAATGGAAGGTGGTAAAACTGGTTTGAAAACTGGTTCTGAAGAAGTTGTTTATGTTGATGGTCCAAAGATCGGATATGCGACAGTCCTTCAAGGTAGAGTTGTCAAGCACATTGCAACGAAACCTAAATCAAATGACGAAAGGATTTCCTCTATAGTTGGCTATATTCCAGAGTCACTTGATTTACCTGATACTACGGTGCTTACTACATTTCGCCCATCGGTATCTCCAAGATCCTTACATAATGAATATTATCCGCAATGGATGGAATATAGATTCAAGAGAATCGAAGAACGTCTAGCTGCCAAACGAAAAGACTTACTCATCAAGCTGGAACATGGGGAAATATTTGAACAATTAGACGTGGTAAAATTTTGCCAGGATATCTCAGATTACTTGCACAAGAGTTGGGATGAGTTTGAGTCTGTTGTTGATAATGAAGTCTTCCCTCCGAAACTTTTTTCAATTCCCTACAAAGACCTCTGATACATCCTTTTAGATATTTTCTTTCTTATTACTCATTAGTATGTATTCTGCTGTCAGGAATAATTTTTCTGTAAATTTTTGAACTACAGGTTCAAGGTGTTTAGATCTAAATGAATGTCATACATATAAATCTACGAAAAATAGTATAGGGGATTTGGAAAAGAATTGGAAAAAGCAAATGATGTTTATTCTGATCCTGATCCATTATTAGTGGAGAATATAGCTAAAGGCATTATTTTCGGTATAGAAGAAAACCGAAGACAGTGATTAATGAAACATTGGTATTTTCAGCAAATCATGTTAGTACGACGCATTCATCTAGAGATAATACATATAATTTTCCTTCTAATAGAAAAATAAAGTAGGTTTGATACAAGTAACACCCTTTTTAACTAACCACATCTTCATAATCTTTAGAAAATATATAAACGAAAATACATAAACACAACTGATTTAATCTATTCTTTTCTAGTTTGATATTATTACATATGAGTGATGAATATAAATTACGATAGATTTTGATGGATAACATCATTTTATCTTCTAGATATATCATAAACTGTAATTGTCTATTTCTTGATCACGGAGTACACAATATATATAGGTTTCATTTACAAGTTACCCTCACGAATTAAGTCTTGCGTTAGTTCTTCGACTGAGTCGACTACCCTAGAAACAATTTCCATTATCTCACTTTTCGTAACAATAAATGATGGAGCCAACGATATATGATCACCCGCATGACTATCTTCACCCTCTTGGACCCCCATGACAGTTACTTTATTATCAAAGCATTTTTTCTGTAAACGATTAGCTATCCGGAGATCGCTAGGAAATGGCTGCTTTGTTATAACATTCTTGACGACTTCAATCGACCAAAACCCACCAATTCCTCTCACTTCACCGATAATCTGATTTTCCTGCAATTTTTCTCTTAATAGTTTACCTAAATGGTTTCCCAAAATAAATATATTTTCGGTTAATTTTAACTTCTTAATTCTTTTCTGAATCTCTAAAGCAACTTAACAGTTAATCCATGACTCGAATAAGTTTGTGCTCCCATTATGGTATTGGTTCCCTCTACGAATGTATCTCTTATTTTGGGGCTAATCAAGACGCCTGCAATTGTAATATATCCAGAACCTAAAGTTTTCCCAACAGTTTGGATATCAGGCCCTTGACCAGGCGGCAAATAGTTTTCCCAGCAATTTAACCCGCCATTGGGGTTAGCTCTACCAGTTCCACACATAACCTCGTCCAACATAAATAAAATATCAAACTTATTACACAATTTTATAATGCCTTGCAAGTAACCCGGTGTTGGAGGTGATGTACCTAAGGAGGAACCTGGTAATGTTTCTAATATCATAGCAGCAATTGTTTCGGACCCTTCTTTCAAAATTAATGTCTCAACTTGTGTTATTAGCCTCCTGTGTAGCTTTCGAGAGATTCCTCGGATAGCTTATAGCGGTACGGATAGCAAGGATCAATCTTCAAACATTGATCTTGTGGTAATAGAATTTCTTGAAACATTCTACTTCTGGGGCCGGAACCTAGTGACAACGCACCTATTGTATAGCCATGGTATGACGTCTTCCGAGAAATGAATTTCTTTTTCAAGGGCATGGCTCTTTCTAAATAGTATTGTCTAATCATTTTCAATGCATTCTCATTAGAATCTGAGCCTGCACTAGTCCATAAGGCAGTAGCAAAAGTGTCGGGAGGTGAATTGGATATATAAAAATCTGCCAATTGCTCTGCATACTTATTTCCAAAAACAGCAGGGTAAGAGTAGGTTGTAGCTTTAGCTGCTTCGTTTATAATATCTAACACCGCTGGATCACCTCATCCTAATGCTCCCACGGCTGCTCTTGTCACTCCATCAATTACATTATTTATTTGACCGCTTATTGGATCTTGAACCTTCAACCAAATTCCTTTTCCTTCAATTGCCTGTGGAACTTTCTCAGAAACTTTTCCTTGGAAGACTAAGGATTTGGACTTGAGCCCCCCGGAGATACATGGTTCCTAGTCTTTTGTTTCAACTATCATTTCATTTACAACATCATTATCAATTCCTATGATTAAGGGACTATTCAGGTTAGAATATATATACTATATTCAAGCTATATCCATCAAGCAATGTAACATAATTAAATTAACCTGGGAATTTTCATGCCTCATCAAGTAACTCAAAGATGTTCCATTTTTCTTATCTGAATAAAAATCCCGTTGGTTTAGTTTCGCGCAACGTTATCAGAGATGTACTTGAGATATGGCTGCATATCAGGATAACGCACAAGATGACATATTGCGCGGAAATGAATTCTAATACCTATTTAGGGATCCTTTTTCGCACTCTAATCTATCTAGAAATAAGAAGCAAAAATTAAAGCATGAACACAATTCGAAAGAGAAGTTATAGCAGGAAAGGTTGCAATGAGTGCAAAAGGAGAAAACTAAAATGTGATGAAACCAAACCCAACTGTTTGAAGTGCAGAAAAACACTGAAAGTTTGCTCGTATCAACAAGTAGCAAAGTTCTGTGAATCCCGTACAATTGGTTTAAGAACCGCTTTTCCAGTTAAGCAGAAGTCTAATTCTAAAAATTCGTATTCTAGCCTGTCTACTTCAGGTCCAGAAAACCTGACTAAGGAAGATAGAACGAAGGAAAGTATTATAAACGTGAGCCCGAGTGCTAAAGAAAACAATAGCGATAGGGTTCTGAAAACCGATACTAATGAACCTAAGTTCCGTACATATAATCAGGAATCTAATAATTTTTCAGAAGAGAGGCAAATAAAGAAGCATGCCGCAATAGAAAAAATCGAAAGGTCTAGTGAAAGCACATCCGAAGTTTTGATACAAGAGACTACAACACCCGGGTCACTCGATAGAATTCTCGATAAATATAATCGACACGATCAGACTTTGTTGAATGATGCGTCTTCTCTAACCCATGGGTTGAATGATATTGCAATAATTGATTTCTTCGATGAAATACCGAACGCGATAGACGATATAGAATCTAAGTCATCAATTGGCATAAATTGTGTCCACTCCCACTTAATTGAAGATATTGAAGACAGGATAAATAATTTGATCTTATATTATGATTTGGAGGCAGATCATAAAAACTACTTAAGGTTATTTTACAATAAGTATTCAATTTGGTTGATGCCTTTTTCATCTGGAACAAAAAATACTTGCAGTGATACTTTAATGACATTAGCCCTAGATTTTCCCTTCTTGCTCAATGCAATTCTTTCTTTAACAGCACGCTATGAAAACTTTTGTGCGTCAAATTCTGTTGA
Organism: Debaryomyces nepalensis; assembly: GCA_030583445.1. NCBI lineage: Eukaryota > Fungi > Ascomycota > Pichiomycetes > Serinales > Debaryomycetaceae > Debaryomyces > Debaryomyces nepalensis. The sequence continues at coordinate 11,603 of JAJMIM010000021.1, read as the reverse complement.
TGAATACTATCAAAAATATTACTTCGTAATGTGCTGTAAAGGTTTTGCAAGCATTTTTGAAGACAAGTCACAAATCTCCAAATATATTGAGCCACTTATATTGACAACTCTCATATTAGTAACTGATGCAGTTGCCTTTGTCAATGGGGACTGGAGATCCCATTTAAAAGTAGCACATAAATTATTCAGCAAGTACGTGGATATTTACAAAAAAAAAAGTAATGCGATACTACTTTCTACAATCTGGTTTGCAGCATTCGAAATATTGGCAGTAGTTGCAAACCCATTAGGTGGAGCTATTACCTCTCAAGTAGAGTTTGACACGATGATGAGTGCTGGCGTCGACTTGAAAGACAATAGCTTGAGTGTTCAATTGGGATTGACTTTACCGAACGGATACAATGTATTTTTGGGATATTCCGCAGAAGCAATCACTATGTTTATAACATTTGTCACAATATCGCGGAGAATAAAGGAAACCTCAACACAAATTGTATCTTCAGAAGACTTAGCAATCCTTTTTTCTCAAATCAAGAATGCAAACGAATACTATTTAGCTTCACAAGATTGTATAATAACTAGAGATAATCCATACCATCCAAACAATACTACTGGAATGCTTTTACCAATAGCAACTTATGGATACACCAAAAGTTTGCTTTTTTCTTGGTTTGATATTTCACACAAGCTGCATGTGCACGCTCTATATTTAAAGATATTAACTGATAAGCATTTCCTTAATTTACCAGAAACATCTCCATTGGTGCAGGAGGTTGTAAAAAAAATTCTTGGGCATTGCCACTTTTTTCAGGGAATTGACTTTGAAAATATAAACTTCACCCTTGCAGAAGAGTTAAAAAAAAATAAAGAAAATTCATTGTGGCTGGATAGAAGACTATTAACGGTCCATTGGCCCTTACTCACTTGTGGTCTTTTCTGTATAGACAGAATTGATCGATTAAAAATCGAATTGTATTTCAAGAATTTAATTCAAATGGGTGCCAGATCATTAGAAAGATCTTTCAAGAATGTGGAAAGTAAATGGAATGGTGGTTCGGGAATATCAGACTATGTACCTTTTGTGTAATGCTCCTTAGCAGAATATCATTATATTTCCTCTTGGGATTTGAAGTACTCAATTATTTTTTCGATTCTAGAAGTGCAAAATATTAGGTTCATGGTGAATTACAGCCCTGAGAATCCACGCTATCTCCGTTCAACATTAGACATTCGATCTCGGTTGACCGCTCAAGTAATGAGAATAATCATCAACTTGGATTGCTCTTTGAAGAACTAGTCTATTTCGATGTAGTAGAACTCAAACAATCTACGGTTGTACCACGAAAAAGACCATATTGCAACGTTGCATATATTTTCCAGCAGTATCATACTTAAACAAGATGACACTGCAATATGACATAGCGACATAAAGGGAGTGTAACCCCTTTAAAGGTTGTCTATATCTATAACATTAAGGTATGTACTTTTTAGATAGTGATGATATTACTATCGAAGATTTTGGATTTGAAGTAATTAGTTGTAGGAGGGATTGCTTAAAATATCGCATAACCTAAATTTCCAAATTGTTGGACATTACTATTTGGTCATGGTTTAGGCGTATAATTGATATAATTTGTAATGAGCTTATACATGACAACTCTAATAGAATTATTTATTTTATTATACAATGTTTAGTGTATGATTATAGGTTTAAATTACATGTCAGGCGAACTCACTTTAGTTAATTTTGCATACTGAGCATGCGTCTAAGTTACTTGTGTATGAACTTGAGAATCGAGTATGATCATGCATCAGAATGTTAATGAGTTACTGAAGGAGTAACTATAATAATTTAATTTCTCCCTTTTGCTTTATTGAATATGTCAGATGAAGAATAGAATATAGTTCCACGAGAATTTTTGAACAGCTATTCATGTGAAAGTTCCCTACATGAGGGGAACTTTAACATCTTATATATTTGAGAGAGTTTCATGAATTTATGTTAAATAAAATAAAAAGCATGTCGGAGAAATTTCAGAATAAAATAAAGGTATACAGTAAAGACGAATTGGCGAAGCACAATCAGCAGGATGATTGTTGGGTTTCACTCCATCAAAGAAAGATCTATGACGTAACGAAATTCCTTTCGCACCATCCTGGAGGAGTACCATTACTTCTAAAATATGGAGGTAAGGACGTGTCAAAAATTTTAGCTGGTGGAAAATCAAAGAAGAGTCATGTACACTCAAATACAGCTTACGAGATTTTGGAAGACGGTATGTTTATTGGAATATTGCTCAATAACGAAGAAACAGCAAAACTTGATGAAGCTGACGGGGACTTAGCAAGTGCATTCAGTAATGAACTACCTACTTTTGAGATAATGACCAGGGACACAGATGCAAAACGTGACTATGAAAAGTATAATTTCTTGAATATCGATGAAGCTTTAATGCCGCAAATTATGAAAGCACACTGGACGAAAGATTTCTACTTGGACCAAGTTCATCGTCCTCGTCATTGTTCTAAGGGAGCTAGAGTTTACTCTAATCCGATAATTGACATGCTTTTTTCAAGAGTTCCATGGTGGGCGATCATATTTTATTCCCCATTTGCAGTAATTCCTTTTTTTTGGGGAAAAAATGTCTTGGATGCTGAAAGGGCTAGCAGCGACGTTATAAAGTATTTCTTAACTGGTTGCGCATTTTGGACAAGTGCTGAGTATATTTTACACCGATTTATTTTCCACTTAGATAGATATTTGCCTGACTATAATCAAACTTTGTTTGCAATCCATTTTGCCATACATGGTGTCCATCATTTTTTGCCTATGGACCCAGAAAGAATAGCAGCTCCACCACCAATGGTTATCTTATTAAACTTTGTCTTATGGGCATCGGTTATAACACTTCTAGGTCCTGGTTATGGTAATGTCTTTTTTGCTGGAAGCTGTATGAGTTTCTTGTGGTATGAAGAATTTCATATTTCTTTGCATACAAATCCAGAGTTTTATCAGTTCTGGACAGGATGGTGGTCACATCATACTGAGATGAAGAGATATCATTTGCAGCACCATTATAAAAACTACGACTGGGGTTTTGGTGTCACGTCTAAATTATGGGATTACGTTTTCAAGACAGTTTTAGACGCCGAAGATGAAAGACAGGTTCATTCTAAATAGAAGTATAAATAATTGAAATGATTTAGATCTACAATAAAGCCATCATACATGGTTAAAATTAAATTTGATAAATAAACCTTACATGAAATTGTATTATTTTTATTTTGCTCGACTTCGAATCTTTCACAATTTTCGCAGCAATATGTATTCATCATATGAACGTGATGTCGCATAAATCTTTAACGTGCAATTAGAAAATTGTACATAATTGAATTGTCACGAGATAAGAGATCCACAGTTCATATTTAGGACTCATTGAAATTTAGAGCAAAGAAATGCTATCTTTTTGTAATGGGTTCAATATCAAGGGAACGTAGAACAAGTGTTGCATGTAACTTATGCAGGGAGAGTCGTGTTAAATGCGTCAATACAAATGATGGGAGCAAATGTCAAAGGTGTATAAAACTAGAAGTACCTTGTTCATATACTTTACGGAAATCCCAATTGAAGAGTAGGTTAATAGCCAAAAAGTTTAATAATAGTAATTCTAATTCTAATTGCACCCCAAATGGAATCCCGTTAGATATACAAAAAATGGATACTAGCTACAAAAACTATTCCGTAATTTTACCCCCACGATCTATGATACTTGAGATCGTCGATATTTTCTTCGAAAACCAATATAATGGCATTTTTCCATTTACTCATAGACCTTCCCTTACGGCATTTCTAAAATCGGAGGAATTTGACCCTGAAACATATATTAATGATTATTTTCGTAAATACTTCAAAGCAGAGTATGAAAATTCCTTAAAATATCCAGACCCAATTTTACTTTTATCCATTTTAGCATTATGCTCTAGACTTCATAATCTTATATCTAGAGCATATGGTTCGTTTTCTGAACGTGATTCCCCTGAAACTTTTCGTCCAGTGTTCGAGAATGTCGAGTCAGTAGGACCCAATTCAGAAAGTAAGCTAATTCCTTCATCAAATGCTAGCAATTATTTTGGATGGCATGCTCGGAATCTTCTCAAGGAAGTATTCGATAGCCCAACTATTCAACGTATACAAAGTTTGACATTGCTTAGCAGTCATGAATGGGGTGAGGGAAATAATGCTCGAAGTTACCTCTATATAGGTATTGCTTCCAGAATGGCATTGGTTCTAGGTTTAGGAAATGAAGAGAGCCTACATAAAGTCAACGACAAACAAAATATGACAGCTTTAGATTATATTTCGATTGAAAGCAAAAGAAGAACTGTTTGGTCTGTTTACATGATGGATAAATGTAATTCAAGTGGACGAGACAGAGCAGCTGCGATTCGAATTGAAGATATCAAAATCAAATTTCCATGTGAGGAGAAAGATTTTATGTTTGGCAGATGCGGTTATGCGATGACTTATGACAATGCTGTTGACTATATGTACTCCAAGAATAAGAATAAACTGGGAAAAATATCTCTTTATGGGTATAAAATAATTTTATTTCAAATTTGGTCGAAGATTGCAAAATGGGTTTGTGAAATAGGTGGGAAAAGAGACAAACTTCGACCATGGGATTCTAAGTCAAATTTTGCAATACTTTCATGTGAGCTAAACAGGTTTCAGGATGGTTTGGATACGGACATGATATTAAATGACTTTAATTTGGAAGCCCATATGTCACAACTGTCAGCAGCAAGCTATGGTTATCTCCATAGCCTTTTCTTGATGTGCCGGATATTTTTAAACAGGGAGTATTTTTATTGTGACCCTGAATCGTTTCCATGTGGATGGTGGAAAAGCTGTACCTTCGTCTTACTAGATTCAGTAGATCAATTGACTAATTTAACTCGTACATTAAAACTGAGGAATGCGATAGTTATTGCACCGTTCACTGGTTTTGAAATATTTACTGTTGCAGCAACAAGCTTATACTTTTTCGCCTTTCCTAATGAAATTATGAGGACAAATTTTCCGTTGAACAAATCAAGTATGGCGCCAATAACTCAAGAAGAGGTTTTACGTATTAAGCAGAAGTATAGAATGTTAGTGGATGAAAATATTGAATTCTTGACGACTTGGAGCGATGTATGGAGCTTGGGAAAGAGATGGCTTACGGTAATAGAGAATTTACGAAACAACTTATCCAATCTTGTAAAAAATGAATCTCTCTCTCTAGAACATGATAGTTTGAAGGATAGCATACAAGATTATGGAACAGGAAAAGTCCAAGAAGTATATAATCCTAATTATACCTATAAAAGGAAAACACATTTAAAAGTGGAAAATAGCTTGAGAAAGAATAGTAACCATGTTTTTGATAACCATGAACTGAGTGATGGAGTATTAAGCCCTGTGGACGACTCTCTTCATAAGAGTTTTAAAGACGACGAAATTTTAAAATTTTTTAATTCTCCAGTATTTAACTACATAAATAAAAACGACACAGTTGGGATTTTTCCAGACTGGAATGGTTTTATGGAGATATAATATTTAGCATATCTCAATAGAGAAGCATTTCTTATTTTATGAATCCCTATTTAAAATATTGGTATCTGTAAGTAATTTACGACCTGTTTGATAAGGTTGCATTCGGAATAAGAGTCATCAACTGCTGCAGCTTCTTTAATATCGAAAGGTAACACTTGGGCTTCAGTTGCGGCTGCATAAGATGTAGATAATAGATCACCTTTACTGTTATAAGCTTCCACAATAACAGTTCTATAGTGAACATTTTCAAATTCTATAGAAGTTTCAAATCCTGTTTTATCTTTTTCTTCTACGAAAACTTTCTCTTTACTATCATCATCATATGTATAGAATTTCCACTTATGTGTTTCAGTATCACCATTCCAACTTACGTAAACAATTGTATTACCTTCTTCTGTATGCTCACTAAATACTGCAATCTCTTCTTTTGGGAATCCTTTCCAATCAAATTTAAAAGCCCGGTAATTTTCAGCATGGTCTCCTAATTCACCTGAATCAACAAAAGCATTGAAAATGGTTACTCCGTCTTTATCAAACTCAGTTACAGCACCTTCAGATCCCCAGTTTACCAAAACATTACCATTGGGTAACACTTGCGTAGAACCTTGTGACTTTGCTAGTAAACCATCAGGTGATTCACCATTGAATTCAAGCCTGGCTATCCACTTATCAGTGTCAACCTCAACAATTTTTCCACTTGAAACGTTATTGTGGTGCACAAGTTTGCCATTTTTGTTTTCAGACCCGTGAGCAGAATTATCGAAAAGAGAAATTACTTCCTTCTTACCATCAGCAGAAGAAGACAAAAACCTTGCATGATGCTGAAAGGAAAATGTAAAATTAGAATCTAGTTCAAAATTAGAAGTAGTAATTCCAGGTAATCCACCAAGCTTCCAGATGACTTCACCTGAGTTTCCATCAATTTTATAAATTGAAGCCGCATCTCTTGCAGATATTAAATAATCTCCATCTGCATTTTTGTCGACCGAATTAATATGGAAATAATCCCAAGCATCGCTTGAATTAAAACCCGATCCAGCTTGACCTTCATAAACGGGTAAAACAGATTCATCTGGTGAAATATGATCCAAAGAAGACCATTCAAAGAGAACTTCTCCGGTATTTATGTCTACCTCCTGGAAAATTGCATCAACAATCCACTGTTGTTCTTTAGATGCACCATAGGGAGTTAAGTCAATAGGTTTTGGTTGGTAAATTTGAAAAACACTGGTCGTTTCATTAATTATATGAAATTCGTGCTTGTCCATGATCTTATGGTTTCCTGCACGTAATTCCTTGATCGTTTCGTAATTTTGATCCAAAATGGTAACATGTCCATGACCATGACCATATCTGGGGTTATGGGACCCTTCAAAAGAGAATAAAATATCTTTACCGTTTATTCTACCTGCTTGAAAATTTGCAGCCCAAATAGAAAAATAAGTAAACCCTGACCAGACCAAATCACCCTTGTCGGTGAAAATGTAAGGAGCAGCTTGACGAGGGCCATGAAAAGTATTAATATCAGCATAACCACTAAATGGTGCAACAAATAGATAACCAGAAGAAGTATTATCACTAGCTGGTACTGTAATGTTTAATATTGGAGGTGCTAAATCTGGTCTAGATCTATATTGCCAATCGGCAATTGCCGATACAAATAAGAAAAACAGAATGAAGATTTTATTAAGTAAGGAAGCCATTGTTAGTATATAGTTGAATAAACTGAAATAGAATCCCTGTACAACCTGTCAGTTTAAATACTTTCTTTAATACACACAGTTACTTTTCGGTTCGTTTCGGTTCGTTTCGGTTCGTTTCGGTTGGATGTTGTAGCTTTTGAAAATAGTGAAATTATTACGTCTTTTATAGTCATGATGACGAAATATCATTGTAATATATACAGATAAAGAACTGTTGGTATGTACCATTTCTTTATTGTTAAGTTATTTATGTATATTGTTCTGAAAGTTTAATATTTTATAATTCTATATAATTCTATACATGATTCTCTTCATTTGTATCCAACGATTGGCAAGTCTCTTTTCTTACCAGTTCTCCTATTGAATGAACAATGAATGATAATCCACAGCTTATCGAAGACAAGAAAAGAGCAAATCTTAATGCACTAACGTAATTATTAATAACTATATTTTTGATATCACTTGGAAAATAGTCAATTACCTCAATAGACTTTCCAACATCATTAACTATTTTGGATATAGAATCTTCCAGTAAGTAGCCTAGATCTTGCAATCTTTGAGTTGTCTTCATCTTAAAAATTCCATGAATAATTGTTGATATGCCAGACACACCCCACACACTCCCTATACTTCTCATTAAATATACTGTGGATGTTGATGTGGCTTGTTTTTCTTTGCCAAAAGCAAATATAAATGTGAACAAACTGCTAGGATATGCTAAACCCTGCCCTAGGTTTGCTGGTACTAATAAAAGGTCTATTTTCCAAGAATTTAATGACTTACCAATTAGGATGGCAAGAGCATTACCTAAACACATTAAAAAGGTTCCAGATAAGACTAGATATTTAAGTCTAATATTTCTCGACATTAATAATCCAGCCATAATACCTCCAATAGGAGTTGCAAAGGATGGAATTATTAATTTATATCCAGCCTCTGCTGGTGAATCACCTAAGGAAATCTGGAACAACAAGGGTAATGAAAATATATAAGCATAGCTTGAAAATCCGATGAGAAAATTAAGAACTAATTGTGAAAAGCTGAATATTCCTTTAAGCATCTTGATCGGGATTATTGGTCTTGCAATAGTATTGGATTCAATTTGAAAGAAATAGATAGATAATAGAATTCCTAGGACACCTAACAAAATTATTCTCAAATCTGTCCAAGCAAGCTTATTACCCCCTAACGTAAGATAAAAAAGTTGAAATGTAAGAGCCAAGACTAATACAATTGCACCTTTAATATCTATTAACTTAAACTTCTCTCTAAAGTTACAAGCATCTTTATTGAAACCAGGTTGATCCTTGATAAAGTTGTAAGCAACGAAAAGACTCAAATTCTAATGACTCCATCCCATTCTAATGACTCCTTCCAACCAGACAAATGCTACGCCCTTCTACTATTCAGAATATACCGCAACATCAAGAAATTAATAAGATCAAAAAACATCGGCTCCCCATCCTCGAGACTCACCATCAAATCGATGAAATGGCACACCGTTCCCTTCTTCACAATACCCCGTTCATGCAAATATTCCGCCAACATCGATCTCTCGTTATATGCATCCACCAAGATTTGCACCACATAATCCCGATTGCATTCCTTCCGCTCCCTATGATTCCCCTGGTCCCAACACCGCGCGCAATATCCCGTGGCTTTATCGCCATTCACCATCCGCATCCGATTCCAACTACTCTTCACCAACATATCGAATGCTATTTTATTCATCTGGCTGCTACCTCCCTTGGCGCCGTATACAAGCTCCTCACTGCCGATTATAGGCTCTCTTATAAAATTGCTTATCTTCTCTACACTATTGCTTGACACCTTCATCACCACGCTCCTCCGCCAACTCCCCAACATCATATCCTCATACATCTGCTTCCCGATTCCTTCCTTGGCGTCTAGCACCATATTCACATACCATCTCCGCATCATATTGCTGATATTTCCTGAAACAGCCGCCTCTTCAAGCCAACTCTGCATTCCGTCTCTCTGCCAGAGCTCACCTATTACCGCTCCCTCGAATAGCGCCGCCAAAGAGCATCGCACCGGCGTAAATACTTTTGCATGCATTTCATCAAAGCTACATGCGTGCTCCTGAGACAAGAAGCACCCACGGCATATATCTTCACCTTCAATGATTCCTGGATTTATCAACGTCACCAACGGAACGTCGCTATAGCACCCCAATGCCATTGCTACATCTTCCACCGCAGGCCTCATCCCATACATTCTGAGGACATTGAACTCGTGGCCCGCCATCCACGCCCGCATCTCTCGGCTCATTCCTCTGGGTGCGGCTGCCATATTCTCTTGCTCGTCCTCTGCTGCCCGACGCCGCGGCACTTGATCTTGCGCTCCAGGCAAAAACATTTCCGCCTTGACTTGCTTGCTGCTATCGCACACCGAGCACTTGACACACCCAAGCGATTCGCAGCTGGCTCCATTGATCTCGTCCAAGCTTGCAGCCAACACGCCATTGACACACTTGGCCGGCGTAATCTGCGACTCTCTGAACCCGTAATCACACAATATATACGACCTACCGACCTTGCTATCCTCTGCCCGCCACATTCGCCCAACCACCTGCTGGAAATCAATTACGTTATCCACTCCTCCAACCGTGATCACGTGGCCCACCTTGCTCACATCGACTCCGTGGCTGAACGCCGACGTCGCAACAACCATGGCGCCTTCTTGAGCAGCAAACTCTCGATACACCCTGCCCTTTTCTTCCACATCCAAATTACCATGGAACACCATCCACCCGAGCCTCTCGCCTAGCTCCTCGGCAAGGTTCCGCAGATAGACAAACACAATCCCCCGCGTGCCGCGATTCCTTATCTCAGTTTCGTAGATCTCGCGCAACGCAGCACTGACTACTATCTCACCCTGAACCACAACATGCTCGATATTCTTCTTGATGGTGCTCTCCCGATGCACGGCTAACCCGTCTTGGCTGATGCCAAACTGCGTCCGCAATGATCCCTCCATCCTGGACGGAAAAGTGGCGCTAAGAAATAACTTGGGCACCTGCGGCCCAAACACATCTCCGACCTTGAACACACTCAGCCGGAACTCTCGATGCTTAAGAAGCACATGCGCTTCGTCCACTACTAACCGCCGGATATACTTGAACACCGTGGGCGATTCAAAGAACTGCACAAGCCCCTGGGCCTCCTTCACTTTCTCGAGCTGGATCACAATCACATCGCATTTCAAATAGAACTCATACTCTTTTTCGGCATCGTATACCTCCACAACAAGCTCCTCCAACTCCGCCATCTTGACCTTGACGTCTTCAAGGAGACTAATAAACGGCGTGAGCACAAACGTGACAAACGGAAGGTCGAATTGCTTCTCCATCAACACCGGCATCTTATACGCATTGCTCTTACCCGACCCCGTTGGGCTGACAACAAGCAAATCCTTCGTGGACCGCATCGCATCCGTGACCGTATGCTGCTGGTTCAAGGACCGAAACTCTGCCCTGCCATAAAGCCTGACGCCCACCTCGTCACTCACTGCCTTTCCGAATTCGATTCCCAGGAAAAGCCGCCGCAACGTCTCTCGGTTATCCTCCACCAGTGGCTTTTCCCATACTTCTCCTTCTTGATCAACCTCCAAGAGACGGTGCCACTGCCGCGAGATCTCGAGATCGAGGTGGTTTTTGGCCGCACTCTGAAAATACAGACTATTTCTCGTCACCCCGTAATGAGCATCCGCCGTGGTCCCCCGATGCCCCGCTGCAACGTCAATATGCTGGAGCATCTCCATGCTCTGGTTTCGTCTTTCCGTCAAAAACATACTCGTGAAAAACACCAACGCCTGCCGCAAATACCGCGGCGTATACTTGACCCCAACATGCTTCTCACTGACGTGCTCCATATACTTATGCACCTGCGCCCCATTCCGTGCTCCCTACTCATTCATGAATACAAACGTCTTGAGCTTATCCGACTTCAAGATCCTTTCCTTCTCCTTTTCTTCTGGGCCCCTCGTGGTCCGTGTAAAGGACTCCTTTGCTCGACTCGTTTCAAAATCATGCTTCTCGGTGATCGCATACTCCAATGACCTCACTACCGTTATATAATGCACCAACATCTTGCTCACGCACACTGGTATCATCTTCGTATGATTGGTATACTGCATGCTCGTATGAGTGTTCTTGTTATAATGAATCTTCAACTCAAACGTTCCGTTGCAGTAATACATCGTCCGCTTCATGAGCCCAGAATTGGCAAATGCTAGCGTGAGGATCTCGGTCACTCGGTAAGGGCTTCCACACGTAATCATCA
>JAJMIM010000020.1:0-53047 GCA_030583445.1 Debaryomyces nepalensis | reverse complement strand
GCGTGGCGCTGAAGTGGTAGTCGCTCACATCGTAGGTGATGGGCTCGGCCACCGTCCGTGGGTTCCTGTTGTATGAGATAATCAGCTTGGGTTCGAAGCTGGGTTCGAAGCTGAACTGCTGTCCGTACGTTTCCCTGTATTCATCCGGCAGCATCGCCAATGTGCTGCGCGGTTCCTGGACGCCGTCGTCGCCGTATTCCCGGGCTATTTCCTCCACGGTCGGGAAGCTATCTAGAAGGGGCATCTTTTCATGTGTATGTGTTTTAGGATTTATGAGTAAAGTACGCTCGTTCCCAGAATTTTAAAATTTTGCTCGAGCAAAAATGGCAAAAGGGCAAAAGGGGCCGGTTTTTATTTTTTTTTTTATTAAAGGCCCAGGACAACTACAACAGACCGAGGATGCATGGCTGGACGTCTATCGTCTAACCCAAATAGGAGAAACGACAATGAAAAAAAAATAGCTGAAAAGTGAAAAAGTGAAAAAAGTGGGAAAAACGACTACCCAAAACGGCAGGTTGCAGCCCGCCGCACCCACTTTTGCTCCTATGTCCCTTCTTTCCGATCCCTACCAGCAGTCCCGAAGACAATTATCTATCCCCCCACACACATGCCCCCCCCCCACACACACACACACATAACCCCTTACACCTTGCAAATATACAGAAAAACCCAAATATACACGCCGACTGTCGACTATGTATCTTTTGGACGGCTATTGAAGTGATTATTGATGGTGGATAAAATGTCTTTCAGCATGCCCGAAGATCCCACCATGCTTACTAAATACCTCTTCATGAAACGTTCTGAAAACGGATTGCAAATCTTTCCATGGTGTGTTAATACAGATACTCATTCAACTTCAACTATATGCAAGCCGTAGACCTCCATATTTTATTGAAAACGCAGGTTGTATCGATAGATTCTGAAATGGACAGCACATTTATCGCCGATCATCGCGTGATGAATCGGCTGCAATATGCACGCTGCCGAAAATGGTTAAAATATTTGCAACTCTGATGCACTCATGACACAAAAACAACAGAACTATCATAGATCTCTTGTTATCATTAGGAAAAATACAAGCTGCAAATACCGATAAAAAGGTGGAAATAATATAGACTTAGGCGCCCCTACAATTGTGACTCAATTTTAGCTAGAAATGAATTATCAAAATTTCCATTTTTTTCTTGAAAAGGGGAAAATTTTGCTGCTTTTTATATATATTCTCTTAAATATTCAAAACATCATAAATCAAAATTTTACTTTTCTAACATTTTATTACATGCATTGTTACTTTATGACATATACTCCTCATCACCTAAGTTTTACATTACTGGGACAAATATATTATTTGGTGTCACCCTTCCAGTTCAAATATGTCACCCTTCCAGTTTTGGGTGAGACGCTTTTTTTTTCTTAGTGTCGCGCTTCCAATTTTCACATACATTGTCAGGCTTCCAGTGGTTTACATATATATGTTGTATTTGTACAATCTTTTTAAAAAGACTCCCAAAAAAAGGCAAATATTGTTCATAAAATTATTGAAAGAATTAATATTATTCAACGCAACATAACTGTTATTTCCGTATTGGGTATTTGGCGCAATTTGGGGTATTTCCAAAATGATAGGAATAGAGGGTGCAGCGAAATGGACAAAATCGTATAAAGAGCAGAAAATGTTTTCTTACAGACCATAACTACTAATAAACATTATAATTGTCAATTATCCTTAAATATTTAACACCAGAAGTTGTAAACCTTCGCAACGAAAGAGTGTTTAGAAACCAATATTGTATCTTCAGCATCTTCTTCTTCAAATTCCTGATTGGCCTTTTTTAAGTGTGTCTCTAGGTCAATATTTGTCGCTCTATAAAATAAATTCCAATTTTTGGTAATGACCTTATGTCCGAAATAAAAAACAAACACAATAACATAACATAAACCAGCTTTAAAGAACTCTTCAATATCTGGGGTTTTACCCAAGGGGAAAACACTAGTCCAAAAATAGCCAACCAATGCCAAGAAACTCAATAAAAATCCATAACAAGCTCCCCATTTTCCTAATATTGAAGTACATGGAAGTTTGTTAAGGTCAAATTCTTGTATTGACATCGCTCTTCTAAACCGAAGTAAGGAGAAATTAATTGACATCCATGTAAAAAGGGATGATACTGAAGAAAGCAATAAGCAGAAGTCTACAGCAACATCACCAATAGCAGTCGCTCTAGAAAATGCAACAATTCCCACTATAGACTGGATAATAATTGCAACAATCGGCCTTCCCTCTTTGTCAATATATCCACAAATCTTTGGTGCATAACCGCATGCAGCTAATGCGGCTAGCGTACGACCAGAATAATTAATTGAGTTGATTCCAATGAAAAAAACACTTATAACGACAATGGCATTCATTACTGATGGCAATCCTTGAACTCCTGCTCTCTTAATGGCAAGTGAAAAAGGAGAACAAGAAGATTTTAACGGGCCATATCCCAATAGCATTTCGTCATCAAACGCAATAAGGAAACCGATCAATATCATGGGTAACAAATAAATAAGAACTATTCTCCATAAAACGTGCTTTGCGACCCTACGTAACGCATTCTTTGGCTTAGATGATGAAGCAGCAGTTATACCAACCAACTCCGTTCTGGCGAAAGCAAAAGCTGAAGTAGCCAATGCGAAGCAAAATCCCTTGAAACCATGAGCAAAAGGACCAGGATCAATCCAGTTATATCCACCATAATATTTTCCTGTAGGTCCACCACCACAAATGAGTATAATGGAACAAATCACAAATCCCGCAATAGTGATAAGCTTAATACCTGCTAAAATCAATTCAGCTTCCCCATAGCCTTTGAATCCAAATACATTAATCAGTATAATTAACACATAGAATACAGCAATATATACGTCGGGATTTGTATTCTTATCCCAGTACTGGACAGTAATTGACAATGCATATAATTCTAATGGAAACATCATCAAGTATTGCATATAATAATTCCAAGCCATTGCAAATCCCCATGATTTATCAATAAACCTAGAGTTGTATTTTACAAACGCTCCTCCTGAAGGATAGGCTGCAGATAGTTCACCTAACGCCTGAACCGTACAAAAGACTATACTTCCAATAAGACAATAAGCTAATAAAGCACCTAGGGGACCTGCCGTTCTAAGTGGAATACCAAGAACAACTAAAAATCCTGTAGCTACTAATCCACCTGTTGCAAGCAATCCATTAAACTCCTTTCTTAATGATCTCTGTAAAGGTGATTGAGAAATTTTAATATCTACCTTCTCGCTCTCCGTGAGCGTAGAATTCCAATCTAGTTCGGCATCCTCCATACGTTTAAATGAATCAAGAACCCTTGATAATCCATTAGGTTTGTAGATGTCAGTGTCTTTTTCAACCACAACAATCGTTTCTATTTTCTTTTCCATCTTGGCATAACTATCTATGGACAGTTTTTCCTGCAAATCAAAAATGGTCATAATTTATGTATTGATTTATGTAGCTTTGATGATAATGTACTGAAAACTCCATCTATTTGTAACATTTGGTGAGTCGTGAGTAATTTTAGTTAACTGTAGAAACATATTCGTAATATGATAAGAAATCTCTTCTTTGGGAAGCTCGTATATACTTTTTATGAATGTGGTATTGTTTTCGTTATCATTTTACCCCATTGTATATGTTGTTATGCTTAAATGATAAGAGTGTCTTATCTAATACCAAAATTTCTATTGTTATAAAAAGTGATATGTCCTGTATATACAGAATAAAAAGATATTTTTTCTATACCGATACGAGATCCACTTAAGTGTACTGATAGGAACAACAGGCTGATCGCATATTCAATTTTGTTAATCTGAATGTAAGAACAAAATCTTTCAATTCATATTGGGCCATTGTATACGATTCATTCTTACGAATAAAAATATGAAATTTAGGACATAGTTTGCTATATTATGTAAAGGGATATACGTATATATGTATATATTATATTTATATTATCATATTATCTAATCTAAAATTTCTAGTATTAGAGTCAAAAAATTCTAGAAATTTTCAATCAGCATTAACTTATGTCATCCGATTCAATTCTTTCATCAATTGTCCATTTACAGTCATCTATAGGTTTCACTAGTGCCTCACAGGAATAACCTACTACAAGTAAGCCAGGGGGGAGTGAAACGCAAGAAGTAATTGCATCTATCACATAAGTTAATTTTGTTCTAATGATTCGCTGATTTGGGAATGCAGCTCTTTCAATAATTGCAGCGGGAACTAGAGGGTCCCATTTTTTTTCATTGATTAGCATTGGTACTAATTTAACCATTCGATGCATTGCCATTAAAAATATAGTAGTTCTAGATTTAACAAAGTCTGGTAAAATAGGTATTTCTCCATCTCTGGATGTCCCTGTGCATATTAATATCTGGTCACTAATCCCGCGATATGTTACCGGAATATTAGCCAAAAGCGGAGCTGCCAATGCAGATGTTATACCTCCATAAACTCTTGGGATGAAGCCATACTTAATGAAAAAATTGTATTCTTCACCGCCACGTCCAAAAACATACGGATCTCCCTGTTTTAATCGGACCACTTTCTTGCCATCTATTAAATTTTGAAGCGCTATTTGAAATAGTTGTTGCTGTGCATTTTCCGCGTTTCCTGGAAATTTCCGAGAAATGAAAAGTTTCGTTTTATTGGAAAGTAACTTAAGAATCAGTTCAGGTATTAGCTTGTCAGCAAGCACTATATCAGCGTTCTGTATCACCTCTAATGATCCAATCGTTAGGAGAGATAATGAACCAGGACCGGATCCCACAAGCGATATCGTCCCTTTTTTAAGTGGCATAGCTCTTTTTTGTTGTAACTCAGTTGGCCTGCATTCAATATTAAAATCTTCTAATGAAATGTGTTCCAAAACATTCAATGGAAAATAATCAACCATTTGAAAAAGCCATTGCATTTTTTGTAAAATTTTTTGTTCTTCTGTCATATCAAATTCTGTAATTAATGATTTAATTTCAAACGAATTACATGCATCTTCATCGTGTTCACCCACCATCGCAATATCATTATCTAATTGTCTATATCTATCATTTTCTTGAATTTGACCTCTTAATTTTTTAATGTTGTCACAAATATTACGAATATTTGACGGCAAGTATTGGCATATTTCCCTTAATATTCTAGCTGATAGCTTACATCCTATTCCCATAGTTGTCACACCTATTTGGAAAGTATCCGAAGTGAATGCTGACAAAATAGAAAACGTACTGAACTCTCTCGAATCAGATACATGAATTGGGATTCTTAATTTGCGACATTCCTGATAAATCTCAGCTTTAAAAGCATGCTGTGATAACGGTACATTCACGAACACCCGATTAACAACATGATCAAATTCGGCGCTACCAAACGTAGTTAGATCCTCCATTTTAAAATTCCGTTTTAGATATTTCATTTTACCGAGCTTGATATAATTTTGTACAGACATTGGTAGAAATTTGAATGCAACATCAACAATTAGAATTGGAATTGCGCCAGCATTTATTATTGAATGCAACCTTGTCGACCAAATCCGGGATATACCTATAATGAGGTGATGCTCATCTTTGCAATTAATTGATGCCAATAGGTCAGTCATTTTCTCACCTAAATACAATAAAGTTCAATGTCCCTTAGAAAAGTAAGATAGTTGCGAACGTTTGAATTATTGTGTTCGATGTATCTACGATGAATAAATTATAAAATTTTAATCTTTTCGGATGGATATTAAAGAAAAATATTTGGAAAGTCTGTTTAATTGTAATGCTAATCCAATTGATTGAAATTATTTTGTAAAATCTATTCTCTCTAGATCTCAAAATAATCAAAGGTTGAATATTGAATATAAAGCTTTATATATTTGTCTATCAAAATCTTTCTATCCAAGTAACGTATATTCGGATAATGCAGTTTACAATAATAATTGATGAAAGTAAGGTTATTCGCGATAACGTGAAATATTTTTCGTACAATATTTAATGTTAATATTCGCGCAATCCAATCGAAAAAAATCCTTATCAAAATTACAACCCTGATTGGTCCGAATTATTGATAAGCTAATCTTAAAAATGCATGTCATGCAACGATACTGTATATTGATTAGTAACAATATCTTATCTGCATTATTCGCGCAATCCAATCGAAAAAAATCCTTATCAAAATTACAACCCTGATTGGTCCGAATTATTGATAAGCTAATCTTAAAAATGCATGTCATGCAACGATACTGTATATTGATTAGTAACAATATCTTATCTGCATTATTCGTATCTTAAAGGTCAGAGATCTCTCAGTAATAAAATAGGTATTAAAAGCGTAGGATATTGTCTAAATACTATAAATTCCACAGTATACAATTTTATAAGTTATCTTTATTTAGCTTGCCCAAATGAAGACTACTGAGAACGATATTTCATTCTCTAAAAGTGGGTTTCCGCCCACTCCAAAAGAAATTTTAACTCTCAAAGATGGAAATAATCAGAAGCATATAATAATTATTGGTTTCGGAATGGTTGGTATGTCATTCTTGGAAAAGATGTTGGCTGACGATACGACCAAAGAATATAAATTCACAATAATTGGTGAAGAGCCATATTTAGCCTACAATAGGGTTGGCTTGACCGAGTATTTTCAACATAAAGATTTTAAGAAGTTGTTACTATCAACTCAATCATTCTATGATCTTCGGGATTCAAGTATATGGGATTACAAAATTAATGAAAGGGTAACCAAAATTGAACGTGGCGATAAATATATCCAGACCTCACGGGGAAACAAATATTTTTATGATTATTTGGTCATAGCAACCGGATCTCATGCGGTCTTACCAAAACATTTACTTAATTCATCACAAAACGAACTGCTTTGTAATGTGGAAAGTTACCGGAAAATTGGATGTTTCGTATACCGTACAATTGATGACTTGAAAGCTATGATCTCCTTTAGTGCAACTATAAAAAAATCCACCCTAAAGAGGGCCATCATTGTTGGTGGTGGATTATTGGGATTAGAGGCTGCTAAAGCGTTGTTGGATATGGAATACTACGATGAAGTTACAATAGTTCATCGATCAAATTGGTTGCTATCACAACAGATGGATGAAGTGGGCGGTAAACTCCTATCTGAAAAAATAAGGGATATGGGGGTTAAATTAAGGATTGGCACTGTAATTGAGGAATTGAAACACGATCAAGACAGTGAGCTCTTTCATGTGAAATACAATAATGGTGATACAGAAGATTGTCAATTATTATGTTATACTATAGGCATCAAACCGAATGATGAATTAGCTAGGAGTTCTGGATTAAAAGTAGCAGAAAGAGGTGGTATCCAGATTGACAATTTTATGAAAACCTCTGATGATAAAATCTATGCCATTGGGGAATGTGCATCATGGAATAATCAAACATATGGATTAATAGCACCTGGGATTATGATGGCAGAGATATTATGTTTCAACCTAATCCAGGCAAAATACCACTCTGAACGTCAATTTTCTAAACCTGATATAGGTACTAGATTGAAACTTATGGGAGTTAATGTCGCATCGTTTGGTGATTACTTTGCAGATAAAAATGGACCAGATTGGTTGCCAATTAATTGTAAAAGTAAGAAGCTTAAATCTCTTATTTATGAGGATCCCGTTGAGGCCAATTACATGAAACTTATTTTGACATATGATGGAAGGTATTTGCTTGGGGGAATTTTGGTTGGTGAAACATCTCAATTCACGAAATTGGCTTCTATTGTTAAAAGCAGGAAGCCTTTACAAGGCTCAGCATCTGAACTTATCATTGGTAAATCCAAGAATGAAGAAGATGATGTTAATGGTTTATCAGATGATACACAAGTATGTTCGTGTCATAATATTACAAAAGGAAAAATAGTTGAAAGCATCAAAAACGGAACCTGCAGTTCACTCGGGGAAATTAAATCTTGTACGAAGGCAGGGACAGCTTGTGGTGGGTGCGAGCCTACGGTGAAAGCTATATTTGATACTGAAATGAAGAAAATGGGAAAAACTGTTTCAAAGGCATTATGTATTCATTTCAAAGAATCCAGACAAGATTTATTTACTATAATTATGGTTAAGAGATATCAATCATTTGGAGATGTTATGTCCAACCTAAGTCTTGATCCCCATTCTGTAGGATGTGAAGTCTGTAAACCAACAATTGCATCCATCTTGTCAACATTATTCAATCGCAATATTTTGGAAGCAGATGTACATGGATTACAGGATACAAATGATAAATATTTAGGAAATATTCAAAGAAATGGTACTTATTCAATTGTTCCTCGTATGAGTGCTGGAGAAATTACACCGGAGAAACTAATTGCGATAGGTGAAATTGCCCGTAAATATGATTTGTACACAAAAATTACAGGTGCGCAAAGGGTAGACCTATTTGGAGCTTTGAAGCAAGACTTACCCAGGATCTGGAAGGATTTGGGAGATCATGGTTTTGAATCTGGTCAAGCGTATGGTAAAAGTTTAAGAAATGTAAAATCATGTGTTGGCTCTACATGGTGTCGTTACGGCATTGGTGATTCAGTTGGTCTTGCATTACGTTTGGAGGAGAGGTATAAGGGTATTAGATCTCCGCATAAAATGAAGGGCGGGGTGTCTGGATGCGTACGTGATTGTGCCGAATTCCATTCGAAGGATTTTGGATTATGTGCAGTGCAAAATGGTTTCAATGTTTATGTTGGAGGAAATGGAGGTATGAAGCCAGCTCATGCTCAGTTATTAAAGGCCGATGTTCCCCCGGATAAAGTAATCCCATTATTAGACAGATATTTAATGTTCTACTTTAGAACTGCTGATCGTTTACAGAGAACTGCAAGATGGTTAGAGAATTTAGATGGTGGAATAGAATATTTGAGAGAAGTTATTGTTTATGATAAATTAGGGATTGGAAAAGAATTGGAGGATCAAATGAATGAGCTTGTCGGAAATTATTTCGATGAGTGGGCTGCCGCTGTTGGCTCTCATAGGTATAATAACATTTTCAAACAATTTATCAACACTGATGAGCACCAAGAAACTGTCGAAATTATTAGAGATAGAGGCCAAAGACGACCCGTCGATTGGCCAGAAATTGAAGTTACTAAGGAGGAATTTAAGAACACTCGTTGGTCCTCATTATTTTGGACTAAAGTATGTCATTCCAAAGATTTACCTGATATAGAGGCTGGGTCATCCGTTAGTGTTCTAATATCAGACACACAAATAGCAATATACCGACTTAACGGAAAACTATTTGCCTCGCAAAATATGTGTGGCCATAAAAGGGCATTTGTATTATCACAAGGTATCTTGTCAACAGATGCTGAAAAAAATACCTATATTTCATGTCCTTTACACAAAAAAAACTATGTCATTGATAAATCAAGTGATAAGGCAGGTACATGCACAAATGATGATTCGCAGTCGGTTGCGGTTTTTGATGTGATGGAATCAAATAATGAAGTTTTTGTAAAATTACCTCCAATTGAAGAATTGGATAGGGTCCTTGGAACATCAAGGTGGAAGGTTAGAAAAGAAGAAACTAGAAACCATAGCAGCATCTCCGTATTTAAAAAAATTGATGAAGAATTTAATATCACTGTCCCAATGAGGGATTCCGTTCCTGCAACTGGATGCTCTGGAGGACCAGAATTAGATTGGTGAATTATACTTATATATTTATGTTTAGAAACCCATGAATAACTACAGGTGGTACGACCTCAGCGACAATATCTTTATGTAAAAATTTCCGAACTCGCAAACACACAAGCGCGAAAAAAATTCCCAACCGACGAATGTACAAAATTTTCCGACACCTACTTAACATCCAGACACCTAAAATCCAAGGGCTAATAGCACGCAAATACTATAAATAACCTCACATCCCACGCGAGTACATCTACGTAAATTCAGCTGCTAGCTGCCACTTTCCAACTAAGTAACCTCCAGTTAATTGGTTCCCATACCTTGCAGTCCCTAATCATATTTGCCTACTGGTGTATCATGTCCTTCTTTAATCACCTTCTGTTTTTAAATCAGTGGTTTAATTAGCTGCACATCAGATAACTATATGAAATAAGAATTAAAGATCTCTTAAAGTCGGATAGACCCTAAGCATAAGATTTTTCTACTTTTTGTTGTTAAGTTTATCTAGGAACAACTTTTTATGCTACCTAACTAAATATTTCACTTAAATCATTGAAAGATTTTGAGAAAAAATTAATTTATCACTTTAATGATATTCTAATTTTCATAGTTTTAGCCAAATATGAACAAAATCAGAAACCTAATATTTACTTTGGCCTGCTGTGCTATCAACGTACATATAGTTCGTGGGGATCCACTATTTAGCACATCAGAACAAGCTATGATGCAATACCTTGGGGCTAGAACGGGAATAATCTGCATAATGACATACCCTTTATTGTTTCTATTAGGAGGGCGGAGTAATATTTTACTATACATTACTAGATGGAAATTCTCCACAATGATTGCATACCATCGATGGATTGCCAGAGTTGTCGTTCTTTTGGCCTTTTTGCATTCCATTTTTTATTCCAAACTATATATGTAAAGAGGTAATTATGATAGAGAAATCAATCAGAGGTACGTATACTACGGAATTTTGGGTACCACAACTGGTTGTCTACTTTGTTTTCAGGCATTGCTGTTTTTTAGAAGATGCTATTATGAAATATTCTTATTAATTCATATAATATTAGGCTTATGTTTTATTGTTGGGGCTTGGGTTCATACTGATATGTATGGATGGTTTATGCAACCGTTGTAGTTTGGGGAGCTGACCGTATTATAAGAATAATCAGAATATGTTCGTTTGGCTTTCCTAAAGCAGAAGTAGCGTTAATTTCAGGGATACCCTTAGAATAGTCGTACCGAAACCGAAATATTGGGTTCCTATACCTGGAGGACATGCATGGATTCATTTAGGATTGTCTCGGTATTTTTGGCAATCTCATTCTTTCACATTTTTGGAGTCTACTAGTGACAATAGTCATATTGTCTTCTTATGTAAAGTCAAGAAAGGTGCAACTTATTACCTTGCTAAGCACCTTTCCGTTCTTCCAGGTAACAACAACAATACGGGTTGGTGTTGAAGGTCCGTACGGCGAATCTGTTTCCCTCAAAACACATGACAGTTTCACATTTATAGTTGGTGGTAGCGGTATACCTGGTATTTACTCGGAAGCATACGCCTTAGCAAATATTTTAAAAGAGAGTAGAAAACAAATTATAAATTTAATATGGACTGTTCGCGAGGCTCATAGTCTTTGTTGGATGTCACTGGAATTAGACGCATTAAAGGCCACAAACATCCGCTTAAAATTATTTATTACAAGAATTGATCTAATAGAAAATGAAGATCTCTCGAAAATGCTAGGAAT
The DNA here is from genome assembly GCA_030583445.1 of Debaryomyces nepalensis. Taxonomy (NCBI): domain Eukaryota; kingdom Fungi; phylum Ascomycota; class Pichiomycetes; order Serinales; family Debaryomycetaceae; genus Debaryomyces; species Debaryomyces nepalensis. The sequence goes on along the minus strand of JAJMIM010000020.1, from coordinate 41,571 downwards.
TAGTGAGGAGGAAAGTTCTACTTCAAAAAGCGATTTTCAAGAGCCTCACAACTTAATTAAAGCCTTAGAAGAGAGATTTCCCCACATTGAATTTGCTAGTGGTAGACCAGATATTAATCTTATAATTCAAAATAATATTGATGAATGCCAAAAGTCCATTGCATTTATTACCTGTGGTAGCCCATCTATGGTTGAAGATGTTTGATTCTCAGTTACATCTAGAATTGATCATATAGATAAACGTATCGATTATATAGAAAGATTACAAGTCTGGGCATAGCTATCTATATTGGTGCTATCTGCCGCACTTACACCTTGCTAACATCCTTACACCTTGCATAAGAAGATCAAAATTACAAGATTAAAATAAAATAGGTATAAATTTCATATTTTTATAAAACATATGAGTTATACAACTCGTTGAATCGCAGAATATATTAAGTTGAAGTAGATGAATCTAGAAATGATTAAATAATATCAAAGATATTTATCATTTAAACGCGATTTCTATTTAAACAATAGAAAAGAACGATTGAAACGATAATGAAATAATTAAGCGAAATTCAGATAACAACTTGCGATCGATTAAATATCATAAATCTACCTGAAATTATAAATAAAAATAAAAAAGCTATATTTATTGATGCAGAAAAATTGTTTCTCAAAATTGTAATATTTTATACACTCATAACTGAAACTAATTCATTCAGACCTATTTAATTTAGCTACAATATACCTCCGAGTATCCTATTTAAAGCTATGAGGTCAGCAAATATGGCTTGTATATTGTTCATGGAAACCAATGTATCTCTGCCCTTGCAACTAAAGTCTAGTGTGATGTTTGAGCTCCGTTCCATACCTGCACCTAGTTAATATCTTTGAATTATTTAAATGTTGCGTTTAACCTAATTAGGATACTATATTCAGGTCTTAAAACTCACGTAACAAAATTTTCTATTCGCATTTTTTTTGATTGAAGTTAAAAATATTCGAAAATATATCAATTCGTAAAATTAATTGCAATTAGCTCCAAGTATTTTTTCCAGATACGACTTAACATTACCATATATGAAAATGCAATATTTTCAGGCTGGTGTTTAAAGACATTGTAGTTGAACAACAGGAAGTTAGTCAGTTCTAATTTTGTTATCCTTGTTGTTGTTTTCAAGACAAATTTTTTAACCTCATGTGCAAATTCTTCAAGAATGTCAGGTATTCTAGAATAATTCTCTTCCATGCTGGTGTCTTGATACTTATTTTAACCTTCTAAGTCAGTATGGATGAAACCTGACTCCTTGCTCAAAAGAAATAATAATATTTGAATCTTTTAATTTACTGATTTTACAGAAGGATGTATATATTAATAAACCAATGTATTTTTCCAGTTTCAAGTGCCATACCCTTAAGGAGAAGGTTCCCTGAATTTTAATGTAAATATGTTACGGGTGTGATCCGCAGAAGTTTCCGCGAACGAAATATTGCTCCCAACTTTTTTTTTCAGTTATTCTAATTGCCACAAGTAAACTTTTGACGACTTATCTTCTTAACTTGACGAATATATCCGATACTTATTACACGGATGTTCCACAAGTTATATGATGTAGTGTCATCCAGATATAAAGAAAATCATGATGCAGTGTCTTCCACGGGTAACCTCCCCACAATATACTGCATACCGATATAACATCTTTCCGAATATTGCTAGCGGAAATATGTCCGCAATATTCATTATCATTTAAAATTACAAACATAATCAAGAGATGCTAAAATCACTCCTATAATTTATCTTATTAAGGCAGAGAGAGACTTCATTTTCAGGATTCGTTCATGATTGTTTTCAACTACTGAGATGATTGTTTACGAGGGAATGGCGTAAGCGGAAATATAAACCGCTATTTATTTGTTTTTGTTGTTCAATAATTTCGATTCTTCCATACCCTATCTGGACCGATGAATCTGAGTTTCCCATAAATTATAGTCTCATCTAATATTTTCACAAAAAATTAATATGGTTGCATTTAATATTATTGTATGTGGAGGTGGTCTTGGTGGAATTGCCTGTGCCATTGGGTTAAAAAGAAAAGGACACAACGTTATTGTTTTAGAAGGCGCATCTTGTTTGAGCGAGGTTGGTGCTGGTATCCAAATCCCCCCCAACAGTGTCAGAATACTTGAAGAATATGGTATATTGAATAAATTTTCAAAATACGTTACGAAACCGAAGAATATTTATCTCAGAAGATATTCTAACGGTGAAATTATCAGTCGTACACCTTTAGATCCAGATATGACAGAATCTTATAATTATCCTTATTTATTGATTCATAAAGCAGATTATATAAAAATTTTATATGAGGCTGCGATTCAAATTGGTGTCGTCTACAGAACTAATTCCAGGGTTGAAAAGGTGAATCAAGAGGAAGTAACTGTTACTTTGAAGGACGGTACGTTCTATGCTGCTGATCTTATTGTTGGTGCCGACGGAATTCGTTCTGTTGTTCGCGATAGTGCTGTTGTATCAAATGAAATTGTTGAACCAACACCTTCACCATTTTGCGCTTACCGTGCTACCATTACACGAGCTGAAATGTTGTCCGATCCGGTTATTTCTCACCTTATGCATGATGTTAATGCAAATTGTTGGATTGGGTATAGAAGACATGTCATGTCATATCCAATTAGAGGAGGAGAATTATACAACATAGTTATATCCCATCCTGGGAAGGCCACAATTGGTAAGTGGAATGAGCCAGGAAACCTCGAAGAAATGAAGAAGCATTACAATAATTTTGAACCTGTCGTCCGTCAGCTTCTCACTCATGTTGACTCTGTTCTAAAATGGGTTCTTGCTGATTTACCAATGCTAAGCTTGTCGTTGCTTGGATTCACAACAATGGTAGTAAGGAACTAACCTAAGACATATAAACAAAGTAAATTCTTAACCGAATAGACTTTACTGCTATAAGGACTGATTTTCAAAGAGATATTATAAAAGCTGGTTTCAACCTAAAAGGTTATTGGACATACATTAAAAATACTAAGAATTCTTTAATTTTTGCCATTATTTGCACGACTATATTTCCTTCAATAGAATTAGGTGTCAGGGACCACTAAGCAATAACCTAGTTTTCGAGATATTTACATTTTTGACGTTTTGAATTTGCTTAAAATTACTTTGGAATTGACCGAAGTAACATTATGGAACAAGTACTTCAAAGTGATAAACAATAATATTGATAATTCATGGCGGGTTAGGTAGATTATTATAACATCATGAAGTCTATAAACATTACAAAGTTTTCACTAGTAATACCTGTATGAGAGGAAATACTAATGATACTGCCTTAAGGAAGTCAAGTCAAGTAAACCAAACCATTTGAAGAAAAAGGTAATATTAATAGGCTAGAAATTAGCGGAAACACCTTGCTTGATAATTTCATGTTGAGTGAAGCATTTATTTTGATGGAAATGGAAAAGTAATTAATGTTTAATGTTCTTATTTGTACTTAATCTTGAATTTAAAGAGCATATCTGAATCCTCTATTCTCAAAATCGGTATAATCCTTAAATCCATCTATAACTGCCTGTAAGGCAATTGCTTCGGAATACCCTCCTTGTTCTTCATTTCTTCTCCTATTTCTATAGGATAGCAAAAGTCTATAGATTATACCTATTAACATCAAACCTGAATAGCAAGTTATTAATCCAATCATTCCACTTAAATACTTAGGCGCTTGGTTAGTGTAGAAAATATTAGCTCCAATAATATTTCCTGCTGCATAAAGAGTAAACCACAAACCATTTGAAATAGTTTTTTTTGTATGACCTCCAATATTAGCGGTCAAGAAAATCCACGATAATATTACTGGTCCCCCAACTATATATTGAAGCCAAACACACCCAACAAGAGCCCATTTATGATCCAAACTAATTAAATGAATTCCTATCAACCCAGCAAGACCAGGGACACAAAGCAATACAAATATTATACACCTTGTATTTTTTTTCAGGATTGCTATTATACCAGCTGTAAAAACTACAACAAACTCTATGGCTCCCGTAGGTAACTGTAAAAGAGTTGCATTCAAACCACTAAAACCAAAGCCTTTTATGAAAGCAGAAGCAAAATTTGAAGATCCTCCATTAATAATCCCACAGCAAAGACCAATAATTCCCATCATCCAAACAGTGACATCAGATGTAGCTTCAATAACCTGGTGCTTTTTGAATGACTTCTCCTTAATTCCCATATTATTCTTTGATATTCTTTCCACTAAGATGGCTCTCTCTCGTTCATCTAAAAACTTTGCATTCGTAGGGGAATCTGGACATAGCCAGTAAAAGAAAATTGCCCACACGAAATTCATCAAACCAATAACTAAGAAAATTAATTTCCAGGATGCTATTGTAGGACTATTACTATGTCCCAAACCAAAACCTAATAAAGCACCAACCATAGTAGCCAAACCATTACATGAAAGAAATGTGCACATTCTGAATGGTTGTTCTTCTCTAGTGTAGAACATGGAACAAATCATCATGCAGGAAGGGGAAATACTTGCTTCGAACATCCCAAGAATGAACCTAATTACAAGAATACCTGAATAGTTTGTACATCCAATATGGGCAATCAAAAGCCCAGACCATATAAATATCATAATACCGGTATATTTACCAACGGGAACCTTTTGAATAATATAATTCGAAGGCAAAGCCCAGAATAAGTAACCAAAATTGAAGATAGCTGCAACCCACGAATATCTTTGTCCATACAATCCAAGGTCTTCTTTTAATGAATAGGCAGACGCATAGTTGAGTGACAATTTGTCTAGAAACTGCAAAGTATAAGTAACACAGAGTATTGGCAATAGCCTTCTGTCAATTTTATTTCTTATCAGCTTATATTTACTGTTAACCTCTTCTTCTGTGATTTCTTGAGCCTTTTCTAATAAATCTAGTCCTATTGCGTGATCATTGTTTATTTCCTCTCTAATAGACGACACCACAGGAAGGATTTCACCTACTTTCTCTTCGTCAATATATGTCTTGTCTTTATTATCACTTTTAAAACCATTTTCTAATTCATTGTTCAACATTTTCTGATTGCCAAATACTCGAATCCAGAAAAAAAATACATTAGTCTTGCTTAAATACAGTTTTCTATTCATATTATAAAATTTCTCTCAGGATAAATCCAGATCAAAATCTTCATGATAAAGTCAATATTTTTTTCAGTTTCATAATGTAATCTATGGCAAAATTTAATAGATATTCCCTTATTAGGATTTAAGCGCTGAATGTATAAAGGGGAGATGTGGAGCTTATTACATTTTAAGTTCTTTTTATTAGCGCGTGCTAAGTATAGTTTGATCGAAAGAATTGAGAGACAAAAGTCCGCGCTAACTACTAAATGAGGATAAAACGAACGAACATCCACTCTACTACAATGTGCATAAATTAGGGTGAAATCCTGATGAGAAACAAAGACGAGTAGTAGAAATAACAATTACCTAAGCTGAAAGTATAAATATTCGAAAGTAATGACTTCTGTTCAAACTGAAACTTCGAGAGGATATACAATGGTGAATAAAGGATCCCACAATATTGCGTTGGGAGGGAAACATCCTTTTGAAATGCCAACCTTTAGTGACAAACTTGAAGAGCGTAAATATGTTCTAAATCACGCTGCTGCTGCTTTCCGCGTTTTCGCAAGAAAAGGTTATTCAGAAGGGGAGGCAGGACATATTTCAATAAGAGACCCAGTGTTCCCAGAGACATTTTGGATTAATCCTTTAGGTATACATTTTGCGTTGATTAGGGCATGCGATATGGTTCATGTGGACGAGTCGGGAAATATACTACCAGACGGCAATCAAAGTGCAATAAATGCGGCTGGATTTGCAATTCATTCTGCCTTACATAAAGCTAGGCCAGAAGTTAACGCAGCCTGTCATGCGCATTCGGTCCACGGGAAGGCTTATTCATGTTTTGGTAAACCTCTAGAAATGATAAACCAGGATGCTTGTATCTTTTATAGGAATCACACGGTCTATGCAGACTTTGGAGGTGTTGCCTTAGAGAGTGATGAAGGAAAGGCGATAGCAAAAGCAAGCGGTGATGCTATGGCAGTAATATTACAAAATCATGGATTACTTACCCTAGGCAAGACTATTGACGAAGCTGCATATCTCTTCACTCTATTAGAAAGGACCTGCCAAGTTCAATTATTAGCAGATGCTGCGGAAAACAGTGATAGACCAAAGATAGTTATTCCAGATGAAGAAGCTGCATATTCGGCTTTCGTAACGAATGACCCAGATACCATGTATGCCTCTTTCCAGCCTGACTACAATTTGGAAGTCAAGTTGAGCAATGGTAATTTTCTCTCATGAATATCGTGTTTATAATTTATAGCCTAACGTCGATTTTAATAAATAATAGATAAAGTATAGCTCTTGGTGTAAAGGTTTCATTTCTGATCAAAGTTTGGAGAATATCTCAACGTCTGCATGATCAAGTATTTAACCAATTATCCCGTATGTACTAGGAATATATGATACAATCTTCTAATATATTATTGTGTCGTCATTAAGTACTATAAGGATCGGAAGAACAGATCACTACATTAAATTGTCCTTAATATTAGAAATGTGAATTAGTTAAGGAAAAATCAAACAAATATTAATGAAAAAAATTGGCGTGCCTGATACTACTAAAAATTCCAGATTCTCTAAAGTGGTAGTACAAGAGTAAATTTATATACTGTAATGTCAATTTGACTGATTAACACACAAGATGACTACAAATTGTTATAGAATTGACGTAAACTATTTAAGAGTGGCTACTGGATTACCTAACATCGCAAAAAGATTTGCTGTATTGTTCTTTGAAGCATTGATTATTATGTACAATCTCTTTAAAAAGACTCCCAAAAAAAAGGCAAATATTGTTCATAAAATTATTGAAAGAATTAATATTATTCAACGCAACATAACTGTTATTTCTGTATTGGGTATTTGGCGCAATTTGGGGTGTTTCTACGGCGAGTTAAACCAGATAAGCGCGTAGCGCTTATTTCGTTAAGAAGTAAGAATCTACTCGTTATTGATTTCCAAAATGATAGGAATAGAGGGTGCAGCGAAGTGGACAAAATCGTATAAAAAGCAGAAAATGTTTTCTTACAGGCCATAACTACTAATAAACATTATAATTGTCAAAATGAGCTACGAAAAAATAGTTATTGAGAAAGATAGGCTTATTAATACAATTCACAAAACTGCTTTTAAATTTGGAGCTAAAGGGATTTGGGGAACAGAACCATCCCAAACTGGTGTATGTCGTTTAGCTTTGAGCGATCATGATAAAGGGGTAAGGGATTGGTTTGTAAAGGAAACTAAGTCGCTTGGATGTGAAGTGAAAATTGATACTATTGGTAACATATTTGCTATTTACCCAGGCAAAAAATCTGGAATCCCAACTGGCATTGGCTCTCACTTAGATACTCAACCTAACGGTGGTAGATATGATGGTATATATGGTGTTCTTGCGGGTTTGGAAGTTCTTAGGACATTAAAAGATAATAATATTGTTCCAACATATCCAATTGCTCTTGTAAACTGGACCAACGAAGAAGGGGCTAGATTTCCTCGATCTATTATAGCCTCGTCGTTATGGGCTGGAATTATAAATGAGGAAGAAGCATTGGGGTTGAAATCCATCACTGACCAAACTCCTGTCAGTATAGGTGATGAGTTGAAGAGGATTGGGTACAATGGCCTGGTTGAATCATCGTATAAGACCAATCCTTTAGCAGCTCATTTTGAACTTCATATTGAACAGGGACCAATATTGGAAAACGAAAAAAAAAAAATTGGTATTGTTACTGGTGTTCAGGCGTATACTTGGTACAAAATTATTGTCAGGGGCAAATCGTCTCATGCTGGTACAACACCGATGTACGCTAGGAGCGATGCATTGCAAATTGCTTCAAAACTTATTTTAAGAGGTATAGAAATTGCTAAGAAACATGACGGCCTAGCTACTATCGGTACAATTACCTTAGAACCAGCCCTGATTAATGTCATTCCAGATTTTGTTACTTTCTCCTTTGATGCAAGACATGTATACAACGATAAACTTGCGGAATTAATGGATGATGTGAAACTGGAATTTAAATCAATTGTCAAAGAAGGCAGCGGATTTGAATTTTCTCAACCATTGGAGGTAGAATTTGACCACATTTACACATCGGATGCAGTTGATTTTAATGAAACCAATATTGATATTGTTAGAAAAAGTGCCTTGGAATTTTTTTCGAAGGATGAAGTCAGAGAAATAGTTAGTGGTGCCGGACATGATTCTTGTGCCACTAGCACTAGGGTTCCGACCTCAATGATTTTCATTCCTTCGAAAGACGGTATTTCTCATAATCCTCAAGAATATTCTTCGCCAACCGATATAGATAATGGATTTAAAGTTCTTTTGCAAACTGTTCTAAAGTATGATGAATTAAGAGAAAAAAGTTTATCATAATAACTCCCCATCAATCTACTAAAATAAGTAAATAACCTGATAAATTTCCCTCCTCGCTCATTTATATACTAATTTTGCAATAAACGTCTATGGAAAATTAAGTTAACTTTATAAGTAATGTTCAATTGAAATTTGAATTGTTTGTCAAGCATCACTTATTAAACCATGTGATATTGCTGTTTCCGTTTACTAATACCGGAGTTTTCCTACACCATAGAAATATATAAAACAATGCACTGTCTTTTTAGAACTATAGGCGAAAATGAGGCATTCTTTTGTCAGGCAAGATACTCACTACTCCTCCAAGTTCGTTCAGTAGTTGACAATGTTTACTTTGGATCCTACGTGTAAAGTAAATAGAGAATGAAATTATTAGTTTCTTCATTATAAATAATGCAATATAAAACATACATATCCTACAAGTAATACATAGGAATCATATAGTCAAAAACGGTACAAGAGCGTACCTTTTTATCTATTATACCTTTCCATATTCTTAGGTACATAGCCAAGCAATGCCAATTTCAGGATTTAAATTAGTCCCTCTTAAAAATATCTATTACTCAATAACAATGTATTAACAGACACATAATTCCCAACCAAACTCATCACATATATCTACCCAGTCAATACATAGGGAGCCTGAAGGATTTCTATCCCAAGATTCTTGAACAATATGCCAAGCTTTTCTAATATTACCAAGTGGACATGCTCTGAGAACCTTTTCAAATTTTGCTTCCATACAAATTCTATCATTCTTCGTGCAACAAACTAACGAAACCATTATCAATGGAAAACATAATACTACCACCATCTTCGAATCAATTAATTCATCGATATATTCTAAAGCTTCAAGCATAAGCATATTTTGCTCAATGGCTGCAGGGGACTCGGATTTCAAGTAAAGATTTAGATAAAGTTGGCAAACACAAGAGTACAATCTGAAAACGGTAAGATGAAGCCGAACTTCTTTTTCATCATTTTCCTGGGAATTAAAGTCTTTGGGTCTGCAATCTTTGATTTTTGTGTCTAAAATCCGAATCAACTTGTTAGAATTCTTCAAATTCTCAAGCCTTAAAGCTACATTTTTCTTTCTATCAACTTCCGATTGATTTTCAAGCACTGCAATTCTTAATAAACTATCTATCCGCTTTCTTTCTTGTTTTAGGACAGCCTTTGCATTCATTATTTCACCCAAAACCAAGTACATTGGCTGATTACAACCTTGCAATGAATCTATTCCGTATCCAGTAGGAAATAGAAAATCAGAATCATCAAATGCAAGTTCATATTGTTGAATAGGTATTAAAGTACCATTTGACGACGCTGCTGAACACATAATATCGTGATATTGGAAATTTGATATTAAGAACATTGCATCATTGGAGTACGAAAAATCATCACAGAATTTTAGGATTCCACCATAGTTTTCAATCAATTGTCTGCAATATTTCAATAATGAATACCACCTGGTAGTGTCTCCCAAGCATACATTTATTCCAATACAAACTAGGTTAAAAGTCAACAATAAGAAATAATCATATTTATCTAGACTTCGCTTTTTGGAAAATTTTCTATTGATCAAGTCTTCAGACTTGTTCATATACCATTTGACGGTAGAATTCTCGGATGTCCTATGAAGGAAAAATCCTCCCCATGAAGCAATTGCGTTCAATATGCTTTCTTCGCTAATTGCTATTGACAAAAATGTCATTAAAAAATAGTTCGAGCTTTCTGTCCCAACAGAGAGTATTTTAGAAACTTTCTGCTCAAAGTAATTCAAGAATTCAAGGCCCTGGTCGTCTAAATAAAGAAATGGGATTGAAGTAGGGGTGTACAACAACTTTAACAGGTTCAGTGAAAGGACTTCATCGTTGTCATCACATGACCATTCTTTTGCACGTTCAGGATGATAAGTAGGACTCTTCGAATGTAAATATGGTGATGAGGAGATGTCGAATAATTCATTTGGCCCGTAAAAATAGCCTGGTGTACAAATATTAATTTTATGATCGTCCCGATTACTTGAATCACTTGAATCTAAGACTGTAGAACAATTAGTTTTGACATTGAATTTATCAGGTAGATCATGAATTTTTTGTTTACTAGAAGTTTTATGTGCTAATGTATCAACACTCTGGGGCCCGCTCTCCTTAGAAGGCCATGTACAGTAATCACCCCTTTTGTAACACGCTTTACAAGTAGGATATGTTTCATCACACTTTTTCCTATACAATTCGTTAGCTACTGTTTAAAACTTTACTATTTTTAGCATACATACTTTCTTCTTCGACAACCCAAGCACCCATTTTTGGATCGTGACTTGGTGCCAATAATGCATTCGGACTTTATTTGTTTATTAAGTTTCACATACTTCCCTTTGTGAAGCGAAATTAAATCGTCTTTTTTCAGTCTAGAAGCAGTGCGTTTTCTTTCTTCGAACGATTTAGCATTTAAAATCGAATACATCGATAAGTTGATCTTAGAATTTAAAATGAATTTCATACTAGCATCTCAAAAAAATGCCCGTACCGTATTTGCGGATGACTAACCCTCAGAGTGCATATTATACAAATGAAAAGAGACTGCAAATTGATAACACGTATCTCACTATTTTATTACTTTGGGCTGTAGCAACTTCGAAGGATCCAAGAAGAAAATACATACTCCTTCACTTATCGAATGAATCGAAGATCGTATGAAATATTGCGACCTAAAAATAAGTATTTTTTACGAGATATATCCGTTACTCAGAACCATTTGTATTACGAATCGTTCTTTGCTGATCACATAATGAAGAGAAATTCCCTTATTACAGTAGTGGATTTAGAACTTCAACTCTAATATCAATACCTGAGATAGTTCCAAAGCGAGGTAATGCTCATCCATATTGTATTTCCCAAAAATAAAATTATTATTGATATAAGTGCTTTTAAATTTTAGATTAGGTATAAACCTTTCTTAGGCTATCTTCCCCTACAGATATGCCCTACTAAATTTGTCAGAAATATTAATTCTTTTCAGTAAGTAACTGCGACGATCTCTATTGGTTCCTGTAAGAATAGGACCGCATAAAATAATTCCAATAAACAAAGAGATAAGCTTTTTGTGACATATTCAAGGGAAATGCTCTAGCCAAATGCTATTAGTCGGCAAATCTTCCTTCCTCAATTAATAAATATTTCATGATATAAATATAGAATAAAATGCACATAGATGACCACTTTCTGGAATAATATCTATTCGTATATTACATTCAGTACGATTTAAATAATTCCTACATTTGCCTGTTTATACTAATTCTAATGGTTTTTCAATCCCAGAGCCATTTGTTACCCAATGAATTGAACAACATGGTCCTTTGGTATTACAGGATTTCAATCTTATTGATTCTTTATCACCTTTTGATAGGGAAAGAGTACCAGAAAGAGTTGTACTAAGAATGCAAATGCTTATGGATATTTTGAAGTTACGGATGACATTACCGGCGTTTGTGGAGCAACCTTTCTAGACACAATTGGGAAAAAGACTAAAGTGATGACGAGGCATTTCCACTGTTGGAGGTTAATCTGGCTCTGCCGATACCGCAAAGAGATCCAAGAGGGCTTGCAATCAAATTGTACACTGAGAAAGGAAACGGGATCTGATATATAACAATACCCCTGTTTTCTTCATAAGGGTTCTCTCGAAGATCCCATTCATACTCAGACGAGAAACCCTGAAACGACCCAGATATTTTCTGGATTGCTTGACTAGTAACCAAGGATCTATAAATCAAGTGATGATTTCCTTTTCTAACCGTGGTACGCCTGCTGTTTATAGAGAAATGAACGGTTATTCTGGTCACACATAGAAATGATCGAACAAAAAGGGGAATGGTTTTACGTTCAAGACCATTTTATTTCTGATGAAGACATAAAATTTAACCAGCAAAAATGCAGGCCAATTATCTGGTTCAACCAGACTACACGCAAGAGGATTTAGTGTGTGAATTTCCAAGAATAACGCCTCTTGGACATGCTACATTCAGGCCATGACCCAAAAGGAAACGAAAAATGTCCCGTTCTCTGTTTTCGATTTAACTAAGGTTTGGTCTCACATGGACTACCCTATGAGAAGATTTGGAAATAGTCGTGATAAAAACCAGAAGAACTATTTTGCTGAAGTTAGCATAAAATAAATCCTTGTTTCAACTTAATTGTTGCAAACTTAGAATTTTGATACCTATCACAAAACATGTATCATCGTCCAATCTTGACAATCTTTTACTCGTGCTCGAAGTGCAATACCAGTTTCTGCAGTTTTATAAATAGCACCCAAGACCCACCATAAATACCGTTTATCCAACTTTTCAGATTTTGCTACGTCCGTCGTACTCTTTGATACACCATAGATAACATTTTAAGCCCTTCGATATGCGGATGAGGAATTAAGTCAGTTGTACTTACTACTAACTCAGCTCTTTTGGTCTACTTCAGGCTTTCCATTTCCAAACTAGTAGATGTCATGTCTGTTTTTAATTGGTTATTACCAGGGTTATTCTTAAAATAATGTTCTAAGTCGTTGGTTATCTTATTTATGTTGTATGTGTTATACACTGCACACAAACCCATGAAAATAATGAATGAGAATATGCTTTCATTAGTCCTATCACTTCCATTAAACGTCTGTTGTAGTGTGGGTAACATATTCATGAACTTCAATGAAATACAGATTAATTCCTTAGAAATTCGATAAGAAAAAGGATATTTATATTTTGCTCTAATCGCGGTGCAAAAGCAGATATTTTTTTGTTTTCATCATTGGCACTGGTCTTGAGCGCTTTCCTTTCTCATCATGATACTCAACATAATTTGAATATCCGAAATCGATAAAATAAACATTACCAATAGAGAATATTCCTCAAACTAATGTCTCCGTGTATTATTTGATAATAATGGATAATTTTCAATTGCTTCTCTGCCTTTTTATACGTCTCCTTGTCCAACGGACATCTAGTGTGAAGCAAATATTTCAATATGATAAACGGCCCCAATGCGTGGTAATGCTTTCCGATATTGAACCTACCAAACACGCATTCCTGGTTAATATAAATACTGTTAAATTTTTCATTAGACCTGAGCATTTCATGTGCTGTCTTCTCACACAGATAGGCCCTTCTAGATTTGTCAAATATAGCACTCTTTTCTACTCGGTAAGATTCATGATCCCTTTTTGCTTTGATAGGATCAAAGACCTTGACAATCAATTGCTCTGTCTCATCGATATCTTCTTCAAGGTATTGCATTAAATATTTGGTGTCCACTTTGAAAAGCTGTGAATTAAATGTAAACTCGCTTTGCACATCAATGTCTGCAAAGTCTCCAAGGTTAATAACACTATCATATATAAATTGTCCTTTAGCTTTATGCACATCTTTCTCAGCCAATTCATCCAAATAGGCTAGGTATTCTTCGTCCGTCTTACGAAAATACCTATAAATCTCATCCAACCCTCTCCTAATATCGTTTAATTGAGCCTCATTCTGATTGAAGGCCTCATAGATAAACGAAATAAGGCCGCCTCTCAATGGAAGTCTCCATGAGTGACAATCTAACACATTACAATTTAGAGCTATATTTTTCTAGCATCCGTAACCTCCATATTATTCTGCATTGCTTCCAAGGTTCGCCCGATATCAATCTCAAGCAATATTGCCGTATAAGAGTCTGTAAGTATGCCTTTGTTAATATGATTGGAAAACATTTCCGCAATAACTTGAACAAAGAAACCAATGGTTTTAGGGTCTTTAAAGTCTACCACTTTGTATCACTTTAAAAGCGGAAGCTTTTTAACCTCCACTATAGCTAATGATCGGCAGTGGATTTTCTCAGCGTACGCGACAATATTCGGATGGGAATAGAATAAATCATCTGTTGCGTGGGGTACTCTAGTATGGATTCCCGTCAAGCCTACAGTGTTCTTGTTACGTACTTCAATCGAAAGAGGAAACGGGTTAAATTTTATTACCATATGTCCGCAATTTGAAGAGTACTTTGAGCTATTGCGTAAACTAGCAGGAGAAGAGGCCCTTGAAGAAAATTACCTAAATTGAAAAGTGAGTGGGTAGAGAGCTTTTTTAATGGCCACCAAAGTAGAATCAACTATTGGATAGAAAATAACAATAAAGTTTTGTTAAAATCAGAAACTAATTGACTCAAATAATCATAAACAAGACTTAGAAGGAAACCTCCAAATTGGGACATAGCAAACATCTTGACAGTACGAAATAGGATTGGTATTTACCTGATCATTATGATGTTTGATTGAAATTGATTATCATTTCATTACATCTGGTAGGTACTGTAGGTTTATCCACTTAATGCAAATTCGAGTTGCCTCAGATGGTGACTCTAGTGGACCCTACTATTTCAAATTTGGATATCATAATACAAGAACAGCATCATATAAAACATTGGACTTTTTCAAATACAGCGTATTTAGAATGCTTCTTGGTGGCTATAGCAACTTAATTATTATTCAAAATGGCAATACTTATGAAAAGCGCTTAGGTGAGTCCTGACGGGGGTTAAAGAAATTATGGGCATCGAAGACAAAAATGATCCCTCATCTATCTGAGAAAGCGAATAGTATGAACCTTTTATTTCTGAAATTAGTGATTTAGTGGGAAACGTTTATGGTCACCTTGCTAACACCCCTACAACAATGTTATAAGGTTTATAACATATCACATGAAATGAACTCTCTTCTAAAAGCTTCGTTACTTAATTCAAAACTACATCTAACTGTCCTGCTGCTAAAATTCAAATCGTATAAATGATATACATAGAGAAATAGTTGCGAGGGCCAAATGATAAGAAATGGTATTTTTTATTGGTTTTCCAAAATGAGATATTGTTGCAATTTTCCTAAAATGTCACCACGCGCTAAATTATTCGGATATTGAATACGTTCTATAACCACAACTTGATTTAATAATTCAAACTTTAGCTACATTTGCAAACTATTACTACTTTATTATGCACATTTTTGAGCAAGTAACAACTTAAGGATTTATACTTTTGCAACAGGTATTTTGTCTACAGTTCCTTCAAAGATGGAGTATTCTTCCTTATGCTACTAGATTGAGCAAGGGTTACTCAGCATCCTTATCAACGGTTCTAACATCCCTACACCTGTGTAATTAAATAGCTATATTTTAACCAACACAAAAGAATTTTATATGGTTTAGGTGAAGCTTAGCAACAAATGAGCAAGGGGTGGATTGAAATAATAAATCTATCGATTGAGATAACATGCATGAACGACTTCCTTCCTAATATTCAGTTGTGAGATAGTGTACTTTAGTAAAACTCTTCGATGATGTAATATAGCCTTCTTTTCTCTTATATTTTAAAAGTTTAAAAAAACATCGACCACATTGCACTTAACAAGTGTGCGTGTTAACTATGTAAATTCTTAAAATCCTGCAGATAGTTGCCATATTATATCATCAATTAATAGCCACTTCTGCAATTTTCCTTTCCTTATTGGACTGGGCAATTCGTACTCAATTGCATTATTTGATAATTTAAGATTTATTTACTAACTACTATTAGGCTTTATCTTTGCGAAGCTCCCAAATGAAAAGAATCTTATAATGTAAAGTTGTTATTGTTAATGTGTAATATTTACTGCTTGCATTTGTAATATTGAGGTGGAAGGGGCTATTACAATTTTATATATTGATAATAAGATTTATGTAAGAAGTAATAGATGAAATAAGCTATTTTATGATTCATTTTTAGACACTTCGCATCATATATAGCTCCTACTGTACACAAAAACGGAATTTTTTTTGTTGAATAAAGCCGCGAGAAGCGCCTAAAGAAACTTCAACTGATAAAGCATTTTATTGATTTTCTTCGAAAACAAAGTATATTCAGGTAATATATAATAAAAGCGAAGCAACTTAAAAAAACTCCCAAGGAAATAATTCAGAAAACACAAAAGGATGAAGAAAAGGTTTGTAATTGCAGCACTTCTTTTGCTTGTGAACTCATTGGTAATTAACTACTATACTGATATAAACTCGACCTTTACAACCATTAACTTCAGAACAAAGTATCACGAAGATGAATGCATGCTGGCTTTGTTCGTAACACTGGCTGAGCTAGATATTAATAGAAACCAGACAGATTTACAACAGTTTGCGGATAATATGACAAATGCTGAACAGAGAGATGATATGATAGCAATAGCTAACTTAGTTCGAAATGTTATACCTCGAGATGATGATGATACAGATCTTCCCTTGAGAGGTATAGCATACTTTCAAAATGCTATTGGTAGTTTGCTTAATAGTTCCGCCATAAATGAAACATGCTACAATCAATTGAATTGGTTCCTTAATAGAAGACCACCAACGATGATAATATCCTCGTCTTCTCACAGAGGGGTATTAAATAGACAAACTAGCAAAGAATTCTTCGGGGAATTAGTTCCTTATAATGATAGTGAGTCCGAAAACAGTGAAAGTGTTGAGATCCATGAGCGATCAGTGTGGAATATTATATGTCTGAATACAAATCTTGCTCTGAATTCTGGTTGCAAATATATAAGGAAACATAAAATAGGATCAAGTACATGGAACACTTGGCATTATTCCCGTAATAACTGTCATTTCATGTCACCAGATCTGGGTGGATATCCTACAACAGGAAGACTGAGAGCTCATGGATTGGATTTGTTACTTCATGACTTGCTAGGTCTACAGGAGGGGAATTGGATGAAACAACTTTATTAGCAATCAGTGGATGGATTACAAAACATAAGTATGATAGATCTAGAATGTGATAAGTGTGCAAATAACAACTTTAAGACTATAACCTGCAATTGGGTGGACCTGCGACAAAATCCACACAAAAACCTGCAATCGCTGTTTTATATTCATGCCGTACGAAAACCAATCCGATATGCCAGCGTGCAACTTAACCTTCAGGGCTGCGTCGAACTGGTGCAACTTGGCGCTGTTTTCGTCAACCCAACGTACATTCTTCTGTAGACGATCATATACCGCAAAACCAGTAATTCGGGCTCCATTTCTCGGGTTATGGGATCTTTGGAATTGGCCGACTTGTTGTAATTGTAGAAAAACCCAAACGTGGTGCCAGGAAAATATACTCCTCGACACAGTTTGGATGTTCCTTCCACTGTAAGCCGATCTATCTCTGTCGATCGTGCCGGCAAACACAGGATATAGAGTAATGTGATGATAATAAGCGCCAACTTAGAATGCACCGGCGGATCCAACCTATTGTTGTTATACAATTCAAGATATCGGTGCTTATATCGGGTACACAGCGGCACCTGGTTACCTAAACATGTAGATCCTGAGTCTACAAAATCTCTAGTATATGGCAATCATCTTCACCATTAGCATTATTTGAGTTACAGCCGGAATAATCATGGTTTATGCCAGGCTTAGTTTTATCTAACTTATAGTTCTTGTAAGAACTTGATAATTTGGTTGACAAAGTTGTATTACTTAGCGAAACGATATCGCTTTCACTAAGGCCATAATCTTGCAAGTACCTATCAAAGATACTATTTCTAGTTATTGGAAAGTACTTTCTCGGCCATTTGCTATCATCAAAGCGTATATGTATATCACCATACAACTTATCATACAAGGCTACATCTTCCATTTTACAAAGGTCACCAACCATGTTACTGCTGTCCAACGATGTACAATTCATACTTTCAAAATTACCTGACCAGTTAATACTCTCGTCCCTCTTCTTTAGGCCATATTTGTCATCCCATGTTACTAAACCTTTCTACTTCGAACTATAGTCTATATTTCCCTCAGCGAATGCATTAACACCGTAGTATAAGTAACCTCAAGCACAACATTGATTAATGAAAATAGGCAAATTAATAACAATTTTGGTAGTAAATTTCTTAAAATAAAATAAAGGACAAGCCAACTCCCTTTAGGGTGACATAATTATAATTAAATAAGCAATTAACAACAATAATAGCTTATTATCAACTTCAATACCAAATAAGAAGTAATGTGACAAAAAATATTCATCTGCTGATGTCATCAGGCATTTTGTTTCTGTAAGGTCGATTGTAGTTTTTCATGAAAATCTTAATCAAACTTCAATATTTCAACAATGAATTAACCGTATGTATGTTTTTACCTACATTTGACTATTTTATTCAATAATATAATTTTTATCTTCCCTATAAATTTTATATAATTAGTGAATTTTAGTCGTTCGAAGAATTCTATGATTTTTTTATATTATCTGACATTAAAAATATCACATGCAGTACTAAAGCAAAATCTAAAGGCAAAATTGTGCATATTTCAATTGTGCTTATTTCAATTGTGCATATTTCAATAAATTTTGTATTCCCAATTATCGTAGAAAATTTCGTGATATATAGATCTGAGGTAGGTACTTGTCGTTAAAATCCTATACCAATTGGGCATCAGTAAAAAAATCGAAAAA
Source organism: Debaryomyces nepalensis (assembly GCA_030583445.1). Taxonomy (NCBI): domain Eukaryota; kingdom Fungi; phylum Ascomycota; class Pichiomycetes; order Serinales; family Debaryomycetaceae; genus Debaryomyces; species Debaryomyces nepalensis. The sequence goes on along the minus strand of JAJMIM010000020.1, from coordinate 22,537 downwards.
TAAATAAAGAACAGAAAAGGAGAAGAAAAGAAAAATGGAGAGTATGCAAAGGATAGTAGACGCTATTGAATACATCGGTTCTATCCACATAAAATACAAGCTTATTTTCTTCTCATATTTATTTTTGCTTATATATGCCATTGAAAGATGGTTACCTTTAACACCTTAGCGATGCTGAGTTTAAATTATTTTATACAAGGTTGGCACTAGTAACAGATACGGTAGCTGTGAGAATGACAAAGAGGCAGTCAGGAGTCTTGATGGTGTAATTACACTGTTTGGGTTTCTCAGGGCTGGAACAGGTTTAGGAGCCATCTCGGTATCTAGCTACAGCAGCAGCGGCTGGCGGAGGAACATTTCCAGGTGTATGGAATGGTCTAAAAATACTGTGTATGACTTAAAGCATTGGCCAGGTCAGAAATACAACGCTTCACTAGTAATGCATACGGAATTCTCTGATTCTCATTTTTCTATACCGGCACAATTATCAGCACACGTTCGAGGGCTGAATCAGTATTGATCGTGATAACGGCATTGGAAGCTCATAAGAATGGTAAGAATGCATTGACATAACGTCTACGGTATCCTATAGTAGGTGACAGCTCGGAGTACCGCGAAAATTCTAATTGACAATATTGTAAACGACACGCTACCACATATATTAATAGTGGTACGCAGTCGATTGAAGAACATTTTCTCGCATTATTACAGAAAGTATTTGTTTTCCTGTGTATTTGACATTAGTTTGCATTTTACACGTGATATACGATGCATATTTGGCAGAATCCAATTTGCCTCGAATAAGAAATACTCTCTTATCCATTATAGGAATACCAGTCGTAGAGAAGTTATCTGCATAGCATATATTCAATTGTAGAAAAATATAATCTCCCACATATTATGTAACGTAATATCAACTTTTTTAACTAAATTTGAATATAAGCTGGTAAGTATCTCAAAGACCATGCTATTACCTTTCTTCTATATGCTTACATTACTAACATTATCTATAGGATTATCTATATAGTTTGTGAATAATTTTGAGGCCATCGGTACTACTATTTCTATTCGCAGTAAATATTATCAGGGTGACTGTATTTCTAACGTCATGACAGAAGATATCGAGGCCAGATTTGAAGGATTATTAGATCTAGCAAATTTGAATGTTTCTATTCTAATAGATGCAGAAGAACAAGACTACCTTCAAGTTAGCGAAGGACTTTGCCGCTCAGTCTCTTATTTCAGTAGGAGCAAATCAAGAGTGTCATGATTATATAATCGACATGTTCAACAAAACCTAAGACGAATATCGTGAATAAGAGAAGAGAATTAGGCCTGGCTGTTGTGATCACACAAGTGACTTGGGAAGAATATATTAGCTATGAAAATTATGTCTATAACATTTTAATCGAAAATTCAAAAAGGCAAAGTGGAATGTTTAATGTAGCTAAACAAATTTGGCGTTGGCATCAGACTGCAAAATAATAAATGAAAATATGATCTCATAAACAATTCAGAAACCATGTTGACATTTCGCGACATATAAAGTAACTACTATGGATATATGTTGGTAGAAGGTTGCTAGAGTAGGTTCTGGGGTGGGTTAAGTGAACTTACCTGTTGGGGTGAATAACTAGAGTCAAATAGGACAGATGTTGCATGTGCATTTCCAGAGTCCAATACTGTTCTAAGTAAGAGCTATATTAATTATTTAGTATAAAAAAAATAGAAAGGAGTAATTTTTATTTAAAATGTAATAATCGGTGTAATAATATAAAAATAATCGAAAAAATCAAATACTTCCACTTAGTTTCTAATGCTGCAATATGTATTTTTAGGTTAAACATGTTAACAATCCCAAGAATAAGGGTGTACATCAAACCACATTTTCTGCTGAAAATCATGCATAATAATAACTTGCTAATCCTATTTTCTTCGATCAAGAAAGAAAAACCCGAATTGCCTGATTGGTTGTAGTTGTTGTCGTCAATTTACAAGTATAACCGATCTATTATTGGACTTATTAGGTCGGACCCTCAACAAGCATTGCAAGTATAAGTGTTGCGTTTAACCTAATTAACCACAGTTGTATGCAGGTCTAATAATCAAAGTATTAATAATTTTTTGATGATAGATACCTCTTAACAGGTTAAAATGAAACATAGTCGGTGTGTTGTATATCACAAGATTATATATTGAAGTAGTATATCTTAGGATAATACGGTAAATTTATTTTAAATATATCCATTTTATGTTAATTTTCTAAGAATTTTCTAGAAATTGTCACTTAAAAATTAAAAATTATAAAATCAATCTAATAAGTCATTTCCAATGCGTATCATTCCAATAGTAAAAACAGATTTTTTCGACTTCTTAATATTAATTTCCAAAAAATCGTATGTATATGTAAAATAGTGAATTCATATCAATTTCAATATATAAGAAAACAACCTATCTCACTTCCTAATTTAATGTTATATATGCAAAAAATATGCTAAAGAAGCATCTAAATAATTAAAAACAATAACAAATTTCTCCTCCATAATTTGTTGTTAATCATGAGAAAATTCTTATTCCTGTAGGATCCGTTGGTCGTCAGTTAACATGATATACACTAACTTGAGTAATTATTATTTGTTGCTACCATCATTAGCTATTAGAGTCAACAATACCACTAATGTACCAAGAATACAGAAGAAACTTTATTCTGGAGTGCAAATAAATGCAAAGCCCGACTTAATGAACTCAGTTCACACACCCAAAAAAATAGCCTGGCTACCGGAGACTTTGGGCTGCTTGAATAACCTTTCATGTTCCCAGTATTCAAAGACTAGTCTATCCTGATTATGACTCTCGCCGACAAATAACACTGCTCCTAAAACAATGAGCTATAACTGGAATCAACTTACAGAAGCAAAATAGAATTTTGCCTCCCCAAAGTATTTGACGGAACTCATGATCAACCCCACAAAGAAAGTTGTAATCTATATAAGTGCTTATATTCAAATATAGGATAATTATAACCGCGGCCATGACTTCTGAGACTACTATCACGGAGAATGCATTCCAGTAATTGTACTCAATGGCAATTTCTAATTATTCTTCAATCATTAAAAAAATGAATGTGCTCCATTTAGAGGCAACGGCAAATAACTATGTCAATGGTGAAAATCGAAACAGCTCCCAAAGCAATAAATTAAATCTGTCGCTTCAACAAATTTCAAACATCTTGTTGAATAATTCTTCAAAACTGTTTGTAACACCTTCTCTTCATCATCTATATAGTCATTTTCTAGTTTATGTTACTTGAGTTAGACGAGTTATTTTTATCTCTTGTCTCAAAGACTGAACAGTGAATATACCACTCTTTTTTAATTCTCAAAAAAGATTCATAGACTTCGATCTCTATATACTATCATCGCAAATTTCATTAACATAGCGTTTTAAGTGATACTTGTCACTAAAATCCCTACAAATCCCCACATCTAACGTGATTCTCTATATTCTAATTAAATTAGCTATTCTTTCAATCTTATTCTTCTTGGCTCTTCCACGAACAGCATATACCTACTGTTTCAACTTCTAATACTAGGGATCTACAGGATTGCAGAATTAACAAGAGATTTGCCTAACAAGCCCGCAGGTATTAATTCGAAAGGGATTCGATAAGTTTCTCTTCTCTCTAACAAGTAAGTTCTTTCTAAACTTCAATTTCAATTCTACTTCACAAAGGCTTAGTACTAAAACCTTATCGCTGACTTCTTAACTTCTTCCAATTGAATAGCTTACTCGCACGCATGCTTAATTTCAGAGAAGACAGACCGAAAAGAGAAATATCTGATGTGGAAATAGAGTCACCCGTCTCAGCTGATGACAGCGTCAGATGTATTTCAGTCTGAAAAGATGCCAGTGATCGATAATACTCGTGACTATAAGGAGACAAATGCTCACCGGAGAGTTTCAACCTTGCAATTTCTTCTGCAAAATTTTTCCTATACAATTGAGATAGGGAATCATGAAAGGGTCCCATGTCAGGAGTAACCAATCTTGAATGAATTTGCAAGCACTTATCTAAAATTACACATAATTTATCAAATGCATTTTTCATGCGTTTCTGTGAGGCATCATTCTGGTCATCTCCATGTTCATCGCCATACATAAACCTTCTGTATTGTTCAACACCACCGTTAACTGGAGAATCAATGACCCCTGCTAAAAGAACTCTTAAATCTTTAAGTAACGATGAATAATCACTTTTCTCTTTAAAAGCAATGATAAGCTTGCTTTCAACTTGGGCCAAATCGTCATATTTGCGCTCAATTGTCCTAACAGCATTATCCAATGGTGATAATTTGACAACTTTTATGTCTCTTACGTCACTTTTATTTAAAATAGTTGGAAATCGAAGATTAGTTTCATAAGTAATTTCTTCTGTCCACAAATCATAAATAGATTTTGCTTCACCTAGTCTTCTTATTAATGAAAAGTATCTTAATTCCTGATTTCTCGCATATTTTTTTTCCCCATAAGTTGCATTAATTGTTTTTCCTGTGATTTCAGTGACCGGCTCTACAGTACTGATGTGTAAATATTTCCCACTTTGAGAGCATTGCATTAACTTCAGAGCTTCCCAATGATCAGGAATAATTCGTGTTCCAGGATGCAATTCTAGCATTCTATTTTGAAAAGATTTGATTCGTTCAAAAGGATTCCCTTCAAATATCTGTATTTTCCCATTTACACTTGATGGAAAGCCTGCACCAATATACACGACCCTAAAATAGAAGGAGTTCAAATTATCTGATGTTGCCAAACTTTTATACAAATGCGCCATTTTAGTGTGAATATTAGCAAGGCGCTTAAGATCATAGGTATACATGCGATAAACATCCAATAATTCATTATATGTTTCGAGTGCTCTTTCTAAATTATTACCTTTTATAAAGTTCTTTGCAACAATATTGAATAAAGTCTCTTTTCTTTCAAATGAGGTTTGCCGCTGAAATTTTGGCCTTAAACTTGCACGAAGAGTAGTATTCTGATCCCAACTATAAGTTGACGCTAATAATTCCATTGTTAATGCTGCTTGGATATAATCTTTCTCTTTGATATTTTCCTCGTAGATTGTATTGATGAGTGAATCAAATAACTCTGGTTTATTAGCATTTTTCAAGTAAGCATTAATCTTCAACTCATGAATTTTTCTATCCTCAACGAATCCTCGACCCATATGAATACAATTATACTCGTTTACCGCGATTAAAAACCCTTCCAACGATTCAGTAAATTTGTTAAAAATCTCAATAGCTTCATTTCCACATCTTTCTGTAATGATAATTTTCAATTCTTCCATGAATTTCTGTTGCTCTATTGAACCTGGCTTATATAAATTATTATAATAAATATCTCGTAATCCAAGGAGACACTGTCTCTCAACATCAATAAGCGACTTCTTCTCAATAAAATATGTGACCATAATGGACCACAATAATTCAGCTGCGACCGTCTGACACACTGAATTATTTTGCAAAGCAAATAACATCAAATCATGCAACAAACAGTATTGCGTATTTATGAACTTCATCTGATAACCACCTAATCGACTAATATGGAATGCATTGAGAACTTCCCGATCAGCTTCCATCCCCAATAAGTTCCACGATTCATAAAGCATGTAAGCAATTTTATCTCGAATTCTACCTGTTATTTGATAACATGCTTGTCTAGGAGTCTTTGGTAGGTATTCAATCGAAACTGGGATAGCGACAGTCAACTGTAATAGAGACTTAAAAAAATTACCCCAAATGATTATGTTAAACTTTTTTTGACTCTCAAAAGATGGAACAAAATAAGCATGAAGTAGAGGCTTAACAAGTTCTAAAGAAGCTACACAGCCTTCAACCAATAAAGAATATAACGATAAAAACTTACTGCTTGGTATGAATTTGGCTCTTCTTATAATATTAACAGCGAATAGTAAATCTGTAAGATCCTTGCTTTGGAAATCATCAACTAAATATTTTGAAGAATCAAAAAAGTCCGCATCGCTCTCTGTTCTTAGAATGGCTTCAATCCCAGCATTTCCATATACTTTTTTTCCAATTCTTGCAATAAAACAAAAAATAGTTGAAAGCTCGACTTGAATTTCTACGAGCACCTCTTCCTTAATAATAGGATCAACTGGGACTTCTATAAATGGATAGTCGTTTGCAAATAAAAGTCCAAATTTATTTTTAGGTTTGTAGAGCCCATTTTCTCGTGTAAACCTCTCGTACTTAATGATTGACCTTGAGATACTAGGAAGTAATTTGCCCAAAGATTGGTATAATTGAATTTCCTTTTGATTATCTTTAGTGACGATCTTCCATAGGAGAGTACAAACACAATTTAATATACTGCAGGCTATTCTTGACGCAGCAACATCTGTTTGTCCTTCTAGAACTTCCATCGCCCACTCTATTGCTTTTGAGATTAACCTTTTGCGTGTCATTGGTTCCTCAACCATCTTAGTAAAAAATAAGCGATGGATTAAAAGTAATTTACTGATAATAATTCTATGAGCATTCTCCGTCTTAGCATTTCTGTTGCTAATGTATACTTTGTTGGTTATGTATAAAACATCATCAATTCCTAATCCTTTGGTACCAATTGAATCTATAAATATCACAATCAATTTCATTGTTTCGACATTATCTATGATAAAATTAGCAGATAAAATAACATCAAATGCATCAATAATCAGTACTTGATTATCAATATAGGCATCAGACTTCAAAGAAAGGAAATATGCAGCAGACTCGCACATATTGCCCAAAGATTTGAAATATTCATCAATATCCGGTGAATTAAAAGATCTTATTGCAAGCTTCATAAGGATGGGAAATATTCTACAAACTCTAGTAGAAGTTATGGTCCAATTAGTTTCCGCCTCAATTAAAATCTTTGATATATTTTCCATGATGAACGTCCCAATTAGTGGCAAACTAGTGCTTTCGCCTGTAAAAAACGCGATTAAGTATGAGTAAGTATCATCTTTACTGAAAACAGTATCTAGCATATAAACAATTGCATCGAAGGTAGAATATTTCAAGCTCTGCTGAGTTCCAGATTGTAATTGCCTCGTCGAAACATTAGCAATTGAAAATAATGCATTCAATAATTCACCAAAGTACCTAACCAATTGATATAATTTTATTTGATGGAATTCAACAAGCTTCGTCTCCAATTGACGAATTCCTTGATCTCCTGTTTTAAAATAATTCTCATATTGAAGTACATTATTAACATTAATATCCGAGTTTAGAACTTTACCTACATAAAATGTAGATATGTCGATACTCGCGATAGTCGAATTATTGTTGATGGAAATAAGATCGATTGAACAACTCTCGTTATCATTTAAAACAAGATAAGTTCCAGACTTATAAAGCAATTTACCTTCTGCAGCCAACTCGCCATCAACATATAACGAGAAGAGAATATACTCGTGATTTTTAACTTTATCTGGAAAAATTCCACTGATTCTCAAAATTTCTCCTATATATTTATTAGGACCAATACTTAGAAATTGCCAATTGTTAATATAATTCTCGTTTCCATTTCCAAAAGTCAAATCTCCTTCGGGAGAACTTACAGTTAATGTCAATAAAACATTCTTTTTGACACTCTCCAACAACGAAACCTTGCCCATTGTTAGATAAAGACATTCATATTCTCCCAACGGATAGAAATGAATAGGGGGAATACTTGGAACTCGATTCAGTATGTGATTCATCTCTAGTGTGAATTGATGTTTAAAGCATCTCAAAGATACAGCTAGCCCTTTAAATTCCAGACTGAATGTATTCATGTTATTTTTTTTTTTAATTATTCTATCGACCATTTTACCCCATCCAATTTCAACATCATTTTCAAATTGATTGGGTTGGGATTCGAAAAAATTATCATCGGATGGTTCAAAAAGTTGTATGTTTACTAACTTTTGGTATGATGATTCCATCATTTCATTGGAAAATAGGTTGCTAATATCTGAAACTCCTACAGCCACTACCTGCCTGATTTTATCAAGCAGCGAATTCTTATTTAAACCCCTAACACTCAAATCAATCTCTCCTACCACCTGCGATACCAAGTAAAGATCTCGTGAATTTTCATTTAGTAGAAGGTTCTTAAATAATGCAGCATCCATTGCCTCAAGCTCATTTTTTGAGGATGGGTGATTAACTCTAACTGCAAACGTTTCGGTTATTCTCTCTCTATTATAGCAAATATAGAAATATAGTATGATCCCTGTATATGCGGTAGAATGGGAATTTGAGCAAACCTGGAAAGATTTCAAATCTAATAACACGTCATATTGCAATTTTTGAGAGAAAATCTTTTTCGATTTAGTAGTTAAAGTAAATCCGGGTTCTTCAAGATATATATTAGTCAGATTCTCGGGAGAAACGGAGCATAGTACTTGATCAAACGCGATCCTCAGAGGAATAGAATTCGAGTATGAGAGATCACCCGTGAATGTATCTCTGGTTAGTAAAGCCTCGTATCCGTAAGTATAAATATTTTCTCTATTAGAGCCATTGAACAGGAACGAAAATTCTTCATATCCTGAAGCGAGAACTTTGGGAATTTTATTCAATAAGTGGATCACTGAGCGTTTTGCTATTTTTGTTTCTCTTGATGTTAATATATCATGAAGTAATTTAAATCTTAATTCATATAATTCATAATATAAGAACGATAATTCATAAAATAAACGAAAATCCCCAATGGAATAAAACGTGAATATATGTGACGTCAACAACTCAATTGTATCCTTCATATCTTTAATAAAGCAATTGGTTTCGTTCACAGTTTTTATTGGAAATAGTGGCATACAGAATTTAACTGGGTCCTTAGATTTATCAACTTCCGATGAAAATGGTATTTTCTCTAATATTTTCACGCAATTCAATGGAAATATTGAGACGGAGATATTTTGAATTGGAATTTCATCAACTTTCACTGAATTAACACCGAAATCATGTGGTAATGGTAAAGTTACTACATACCCTCTTCCCCATTTATTATTGTCGGTTATCTCAAATATCAAAACTTCATCGCCAGGATATAAACTTTTCAAGTTATCATTATTAAGCTTTGGATACTTTTCAAAAGGCAAAAAAGATTTGACAATTGTTCCTCTTAAGAATACATCAGTGGGTTTCCAAGTCAACATCTATTGGAATGAAATGAAAATATAATAGGGGTTTGATCTAATTCGAAGCGAAGTGTTCACTTGTATCCCTTAAAATTGCGTTTTTCTGGGATCGTCGATCGAGTCAAATTCTAATCGCGGGGCTTGCAATCTCGTATCGAAAATTCCTGAATCACAATTAAATTTCGATTTCGATTTCGATTCATCCTCATGCTGCATTTCCATGCATATATGGCAACCAAAGGTATAGAAGTTATAGGTGAATTAACCATTCCCTGCTTGCTTTATAATTAACCTTTCTCCTTATAGTATGTATAGGATGGTGAACAAAGTTGTAAGATACGACAAATAAATTAAATTTCAGATCTGTATGAACAATTGAGTTATGTATATATAGTTGATTGTGTAGTACATCTCAAAAAGAGTACAATAGGTAAGCTATTGGTTTTTTATGGAAGTTATCTTTAATTACGTACTATGGATCTTTCCTATTGTCTACTTGTTAGCAAATGAAGTTAACAAGATTAACTGGGGTGAAGAAACATATTATACTAACTTAAATTTAGATTATACTCATAGAGCTGCCTTTAAGTGTCACTATATTGTATTATTTAAATTATATCTAATGGCAATTCTCTTATGTAAATACTTAAGTTAGTGTATGCTATTGAACTATTCTGATACACGTGCTATTGGTGGGGTTCTGAGAGTTGAATTTTTTCCGCTAACTAGGCGATACACGTTCAAATCTTCTTCCCCTTAAATGTGATTATACAAAATAATATCGATCAAGACACTCACTTGAAATTTTAACTATACCTTTCTATCATCAGATCTGAACAACTCTAGCTAAATCCGTACTTATTTTTTGAGAAGCATTCAAACAAGAAATGGCTGACCCCTCTCCAGTAAAGTACGAGATTAGAGAATTAACTACCCGTGAAAAGGAATTAATTAACGCCTCGCTTCCAATACTTGAAGAGTCTGGCGAAATATTAACGTCGCAGTTTTATACCAATATGCTTGCTGATTTTCCAGAGGTGAGACCTTTCTTTAATGAATCTGATCAAAGGACCATGAAACAGCCAAGAATTTTGGCATTTGCTCTATTGAATTATGCTAAGAATATTGACGAATTAGCACCATTAACATCATTTGTAAATCAAATAGTTGTGAAACATGTCGGTTTACAAGTTAAACCAGAACACTATCCTATTGTTGGTAAGTGCATTTTAGATACAATGAAATCGTTATTAGGTCCAGAGACTGCAACAGAAGAGTTTTTGACCGCATGGGCAATTGCTTACGGTAACTTAGCGCAAATGCTTATTAATGCCGAAGCTGAAAGCTATAAAAATATGGAATGGGATGGTTTTCGTGATTTTAAAATTTCGCGTGTCGAGAGTGAATCTGTGGACGTTAAATCTGTGTATTTCAAACCAAGTGATGGTAAAAAGGTTGCTATTCCTAAGAGAGGACAGTATATCTGTGTTAGATTCAAGTTACCTGGCTCTGAATCTGAGAAGAGTAGGGAATATTCTCTTTCTCAATATCCAAATTCCGATGAATATCGTATTTCAGTCCGTTTAGTTGAAGGAGGACAAATTTCATCATTTATTCACGATGTCTTGCAAGTTGGTTTCACTATTCGTGTTAGCCCACCAGCTGGCCAATTCTTCTATGTTGAATCTGATGTTGATACCCCGGTTGTTTTGTTTGTAGGAGGTATCGGTATTACTCCATTAATTTCAATAACCGAAAAGGCTTTAGAAAGTGGTCGTCAAGTTTACATGTTCAATTCTAATAGGCGTATCGAGACCAGGCCTTTTGCTGCTTGGTTGATGGACTTAAAAGAAAATTATCAGGACCAATTCAAGTTAACTGAATTCATTTCCAATGAATCAGAATCGAACCTCGAAATTATCGATGAGTTAGAAACTCGTAGGTTAGAAGCTCAAGATTTTGAGTTTGTTGATCCAAACTTCGATTATTATTTGCTAGGCCCTAACTCTTACATGGAATTTGTTAGGGAGGAGTTGATACAGAGAGGTGTACGAGAATCAGAGATATCTACAGAATTCTTTGGTCCTATGGAAGTTTAAAGAATGAAGCCGCCATAAAGTGTAGTATGTTTGACATCTATTTATCGTGTTTTTCGTTATCCATACTCGATCAACCGAATTCAACCTCCGTAACAAATACGTTTGAATTGAGTGCAAGTCTGTCATCTTGCATTTCTTGGTTTTTTTGATTCAAATTCCGTATCTGAAAAATGAAAAATGTCTTAATTAGAAGTTTATCAGTTGCATGGCTTAAATATCACAAAGACTATCAGGATTTAGTAAATATCTATCTTTCCTTGGATAGCACAAAAGAAATTAAATTGTGTCCTTGCGCGATCCTTCATGCAAAAATTCCTGATGATAACTATTTGATTTAGAACTATGTGAAAGAATTTCTGTAGTTACTACCAAAAAATATATCTCCTAATATTAATAGGAAAGTGATATTGCAATTAATAAATGCTAGTACCATTATTTTTATGCTGTGGTTCCGTTTAATTTATAGGAGAAAATAATGTTGGCATGAAATAATGAATAATACTTGTTTCAAAGTTTCAGGAAATGATTGTGCAATTCTAAAATCTAAAGTATTATCACAAAAGATTTATCCCCAGTATAATAGAAAAGTGGGGTGGAAATGCTAAATCGATAATATATATGAGACAGTTAAGGCAGATGCAATGGAATAATGAATTCCAAGAACTTAAATTAAATTATATTATTTTTTTCGAAAATGTTCACAAACACCATTCCCGGTAATCTGCTAAATCAAAATCTGTTTACCAATCTTACAGCAAATATTCCTTTATTTAGCGTTAGGAAAATATGCATTGTGCTTGAGAATCTAAAATGAAGCATCGTCATGTCAGAATGTTAATGAGTTACTAAAGCAGAAGCTATAGTTATTTATATGCTTCAGATAACATTCTATAAATGAGATATGATAGCAACTACTCAAATATGGAAAGACAGAGAGTTCAGTATTGTATATTATACTAAAGTAACTCCTCAACATTCTAATCGACAATTTTGTTATCAAGACTAGCTTCCTCATTTCTTATGATTAAATTACTATGTATTCGAGGTTGGCATAGTAATATTAACCTATTATATGAATTATCCAAAATTTTGAAAATTATAAAATATGTCATCAAAATTGAAATCAAAATTTCCACTGGGATCTTGTAAATAGTCCAAAAAATCGTCTCTAATACCAAAAGTCTCATTTGAAAAGAAAGATGTCTGTAGTGGCCTCGGATAATCCTTTGCATTTAACCAATGCTTAGGAATAATACTGTCGCTGAGCTCATACTTATAATAACCTGAAGCATTTTCAGTTAATCCAACACCCGGGTTAGCCCTATAATAGTTTATTAGTGCATTCCTTAATATGTCGTTTTCAATTGTGTGATCATCATCTATCAAATAGTGCTCCTTAAATAGGTTGATGTTAGAATATAAAATATAAGGTAACATGCATCCTACTTGGTTTATACCGTTCTCACAAAGTGAACACAACTCAACCAGGGATAACTGAACACGAAAAATGTTGTTGCTCATAGAAGAAAAGTTCATATCAAAAAGCAGATTATATAAATATTCATGAGCTTTAACAATCTGTAATGAATAACAATACCATGATGACAACAATGAACCCAACGATATACATAAAGATGAGCAGGCCCGTAAGCAATTGAAAAATCTCAATCCATTCATACCCTCCTTATATTCATCTTCTGCAATATTCTCATGTTCTAATTTTTTTGCCCTAATAATTAATGACAACAATATTATATTGACCTTTTGAATCGAACTTTCAACACTAGGAATAATAAAATAGTCTATTACCCTATTAGAAAATATACTGCTGTAAAAGCCTATAATAAGATCACATGTGATTACTGATAATATCTTCTTCATTAAGATATTACACATCTTTTTAGATTTTGCTTCTTCACAATGTAAAAACAATAAATAGTTAACGCACATTATGCATGACTTTATCTCAAAGTAAATCATTATTTTAATGCTTCTAATCAAATTGACATTAGATAAATTGTTCAATTTATCAATTTCAGAATTAATATTCAATGGAGAATATAAATATGAGGACTCAATTTCGGATAAAATAACTAAAATATCCTCCACGTTAAATTGTAGACGGATATCTATCAATGACATAAGAATATCTCTTAGGGGAGAAAATTGCAGCCAAATTAATTTCAAAATATCCACAGAACTCTTTTCGAGATTTATATCGAATGAATTAGATACGTCACTAGAAAATTCAGGAAATTCAACATCATATTGGCTAGAATCAATAAGAAAAAAGCCACCTGTTGAGCACGTTTCATGTATGTCCCAAAGAATTAAAATATACCATACCTTACGAGTCAAATGACAAAATGCTTTATCATCCTTGAAGTTGGATATTAGGGTAGGCTCCCTATTGATCCCAAGAGACATAGCCAATTGAATCATAGACCCTAGTGTGACTTCTAAATCCAATTCATCAACTCCATCAGAATTTTCAGGAGAATATCTATGGTAAAATTTATACACCATTAGAAGTTGAAGAACCTCGATACTGGATTTCTTGCCTATGCTGAAATATCTGATGCACTTTTTAGCTAGGAGTATATGTTTGTAAGACTTTATTACTTCTTCTTCGCATAACCACTGGGGAAGTTTTTCATCAACCACATCCCTGAAACATTTTAAAGGTGACACTTCATATTGAAAAGAAAATGATATTCTTATCAATGTTAACAAAATACCAATAATAGCAATATCAACTTTCTTCTTAATATTTATTTTCCATTTTGTACTATCTGAATCTTCATTTTTTACTAGTATTCTCTTAATATCATTTTTGAACTTCGATTCATCAATTATGGGCAATAAGGGATACACATTTTTAAAGAATATATTTATTAAATTCCAAGTCATCTCGAACAGAGGCAATGCATTCCCAAGTTCTATAGAAAAGTCCGTCGAGAAACAATCTTCAGTATCTGAAATACATCTTTTGATTATATTATTTTCTTGCTCAGGATTGATGATATTTTTCAAATCTTCAGGTAAATTTTCATTATGATTTTTTTCCAAGAAACTCTTCGGTTTTACTTCTTGCAAATCAAAAAAATTGCTCAACACATATTGCCCAAGTGAGGATAATATAGGGTCTGATTTCATTAGGCTTGTCCATGAGAACGGTCCATAACTTGTTTGCTTAAAATCTCTTACATTTGTCGAAGAATACTTTTTGTATATATTAAACTTGGGAATGCTAGGCATATTCTCACTTTTAGAACCATTTGTTAACCTTTGATTTGATAATTTATTTTTTTGATAAATATCCTGAATCATAATGTTACACTTTCTATCTTCAATAGTTGAAGATTTTTGACTTTTCATCTTCTTACTTATGATATTATTTAAATCTGTGTATTCACATTTTACGTTGGCATTTAAACATTCACGACATGGATTTTCTCTGCTGCATTTCTTCTTCCTCTTTCGACAAAATAGACAAATTTTACTAGCCCGATTTCTTGTTGCTCGAATCATAATTATCGGGTTACTAAGATGTGAAAACTGAATTAATTCCAAAAACCTGTAATCAGCTTAGTAAACCAATTAATGAAAGTAATCTCCTTATTTCGTAAACTAGAAAATTTATATACAGGAATAGAGGTTCGATGTCTCTGACGATATGTCTTCTCACACGGTCCTACCCTGTTATCCCTAGCGTAACTTTAATCCGTTATCGACATCCATATTTAGTGTTTATGCCTGTTCTATACACTCGACTTAATTACTAATTACAATTAAATACCGCAATGATACTTCATAAGGGATAAAGCTCATATTTGCGGATTGATCGGGAATTCTTAAATGCGACAAACAAGGATTTAAATGCGACGATACACTTAAGTGCGACAATCATATTCTATTGACAATGAACTTGATGCTTAAACATATTAATGGAAAAACTTAGGAGGACTTGAAAGCCCAAGTATTGAATTGGGATTATTATTACACATATATAAGGAGGTAATTTCCAATAAATATAAATGAGGCATATCTGGTGAAATTAACAAATTAACTGCTTTTTAATTATTTGCGATCTATTACTTTATAAGATGAAATAGGAAATATAAAGCATTGAATTATTACTTTCAATTATTTGATTAATGTTGAGTTCTTTTTTTTAATAGTGAGATGAGTAATTGTATTTGGCAACCATTTCAAGTATGCCTTAATGCATTGGTGCGCAAAAATCACAAAATCCTTCATTAATCATCCCCAGCAACTCTTATCGGTTGGCGTTATTCGAGGCCTAAGTAGAATACTCAAATTGTATATATCCTATTTTTATCTGATATAATCACATAAAGTCTCCTTGACTTCGGCATAACAGAAAAAAATTCGTTCTCCCAGAGGAAATAGAACAATTTTCATATACCCTGGTAGTTACCATGCATTAGAAAAAGTATATTTTGCATATAAAGATGCAGCAGTTATTATCTTCAAACTAGAACGCTAAGAAATTCTTTATTTAATTTATACCAAATAATTAAATGTATCACCTAATAATACTATTATCATACATTCATGGGCATTCTTACTTCTAGGACAAAAATATCGGTGCCTTAGTATTTGCTCAGTTCAGCGAAAGAAAAAAAAATAGATTATTTTCAAACTTAGATTGCATCATATCTTCGAGTAAATTGATAGCATCCAGATGTTGAATCATTTCTTGGCATAACTACAGTTTTAATAAAGAAATTTCATTATAAATACGAATAGTCTTCCCAAGGAGAATATCGGAAACATTAGCCTTAGAATCAAGGAATATATAATATGCTTTTACCATTGGCACTAATTGTTTATACCTTAGGGTTAGCTACTGCTGAAACAGTTGTAGTCACCTCAACCAGAAATTATAGAGTGGGTCCTACAGCATCTCAAAGTACTAGTTTAGCAGTTACAAAGAATAGAGTAGGTTCCTCCGAACTGAACTCAGGAGGCTCTCAGACTACTGCAATCACGAGCTGCCATTTTCATGGATCTGCCCAATTCTGTATAGATGGTAATGGTAATGAAGGCTCAGTCACACCAGCTCCCTCTGATACAGAAAATGCACAATCAAGCTACACTGGCTGTCATTCACATGATGATGAAACCTTTTGCTTGAACTCGTCTGGTGATGAATTTCAGTTCGTGATTGAAGAGTCTTCACATGAAAGTAATTCTTCTAGTTCTGAAACTACTTCAAATTCAGGTAGTAGCAATATAAAATCTAGTTTCTATATGTTAAGTTTTTGTGTGCTTTGTTTAATCTAGATAATCAAATATACTATTAATTTCAACATCCTATTCCTGTTTTTGCTCCCAGGTTCTACCCCCAATCTCGTCTCTCATAGGTACTATCTACCAAACCAAGTCAAAAAAAAGACTCTTTCTGGAAACATACAGTGGTAACTCTCTGTGACTATTAAATACACTTGGGTATTTCAAACAATGATGATTCACTTATTAATGCCAGGTCTCATTTGAATAATGAAGGGTATGCGTAACAATTTATCCTTCCTAATTGGACAAATATCATTCAATATTAATACAATTCATCTTGAGTTTCAATAGTAAAAGAATAGATGATTAATATTCTTGCTCTATATTAAAAGCAATTTCGTAATCGAAATGTTCAATATGGAAAAACATATCTTGATAATTTCCTACTTAATGGTGTTGCATTTTGTTAAAGATTTAGCCTAAATTTACGTTCTAAGCAACCTTCAAGTATAGATCAATAACATATCACAACTTTCACCATCAAATATTTCACGACATTTCCTTGTATTTATTAGTCGCAACTCTATTAGGATGGGCAGCGAGATATCCAGATTGTGTAGTTGTCCTAATTAAACACTAATAATCATCTGTTGCAATTAGGCTGCCTAGTTCAAATAGATATATTGATAATCTTAATTGCGCAAGACATATGCTAGTAAGATATTGTAATGACGATAATACTTATTTTAGAAATTCATTAATATCTATTTTAATGAAACTCTATCTTCGATAACTTTTCAAGGATGAGATGATTTAGAATTAATACAGTTCTAATGATAGGAAATATTAATATTGCATCTATAAAAACTATGTCAATACCAGGCGACAAAGATTGATTACGGTAACACGACGAATAACCACCTAAGAGTAAAATTGAAGGCATAAGAACAGCAGTATTTGAACAAAATAATAAAAAATGAAAGAATAATTTATTTCTATGCTTGCAAAAAGAAGAAAACAATATTAATTTAAATTTTGAAACAAAACATTTTAAACACAATGCGTTTCTCCATTGGCATGAGTATGGCATTCAGTTCCTCCTTCGCTAGAATTTGTTGACTTAGATGCAGTTGTTGTTTCTGATTGACTTTCATCGGACAGACTTCTTTTACCTGTACACCCTTTACCTGGAACAGCTATATCATAAGCATAAACATCCAAAGCATAATATCGTAAAGTAGCTGAATTACGAACAGCTTCGGTTTTATTAGTTTTGGCCAACTCCAAGCACTCATCAAATGTGTCTGCATAATGACCCACAACTCCCTGTCCCATAGCATCGGTGTGCCAAATTCTATGCAACAAATCACCAGCCCAAAACACTGAGTTCTTAGATTGAGAAACAGTGTATCCCTGGCTACACATTTGTGACAAGAATAACCTAGAAGTATAAGATAAATCGCAAATAACGTTTTCATTGGTGCCATTTTCACCTCTCCAATGACCTGCCCATCCATCATTTTTACAGTTTCCGTCGATATCATCGCAGCGAAACAATACTTCACTTTTATCAGCAGAAACAATATTCTCATACCATCCAACAACTTCACCAGTAGGTGCATCACCGAAATACTTCTCATAAAATTTAGACTCGTTCCCAAATCTTACTGTATGATCCCTTGCATGTGCAGCCAACAACTGAGTTTCCCGCAAAGCTTGTTCCAATTGATTGAACTGACTGTCGTTACAAGATTTATGAATTGGGAAGTTTTTGACCCAATCAGCAGACCAATCGTATGTAGTTGGTTCACTATCTACATACTGGGTCACTGTGACATCATCTGATTGCAGGGCAGGAGCAGAAAAGACAAATTTTGCTAGTAAAATGGATGCTAAGTGAAGCTTCATTTTTTTTCTTCTGAAAGCTATTTAACTTTTCTATCATTCGCAATGCGAACATCTTTATTTATACGTCTATTTATTGCAAGAAAACTGTTTTTGTATCGTATAATAGTAGTTATTCATCTCTATATTCAAGAACATGTTAATTCCAATTTGAGTCATAAGTGCCAAGAAGATTGTTGCATTGTTATATTGAAGTACTTTTTTTGCAGCCAATCTTTTGATTAATGACACCCTAGTAGTACTTGCATTATTCTGGGCATAATACTGAAAAATCTCATAAATGAAGACAAATGGTAAAAATTATCTGTTAATTACCCATCTTAAATTTTCATAGGACGTAACATTCTTGGCAAAGTTACTAGGTTAGAAAGGCATAGTAATGAAAATTTTTTTTTACTTGACAATGGTAGTTATAATGTACAACTATTTATGATGCGAAGTACGTCGGAAACTTTTAGTGCTGTCTATTTATGCAACAAGTATGTTGGTAAAAGGTATTTCTCTGATAATATTCTATGCTGTTTTGGCTTCATCACGGACAGTCACAGTGACATCAACAAGAAGCAGTCATGCTATTTCAACTACTGGTTCAGAACTGTCAGGTTCAGAGCAAACAGCTGATATTACCGGTTGTCATATGCATGGATCAGAACAATTTTGTATTGATGGCGAAGGAAATGAAGGGGTTATTATCCCATCACCTAGTGATGCTGACAATGCTCCTCCTAGCTATACTGGGTGTCATTCACATGGTAGTGAAACATTTTGCCTTGATTCATTAGGAGAAGAATACCAATTTGTATTAGAAACGGAAGTATCTTCTTCTTCTTCTTCTTCATCCGCATCTGGTAAGAATTGTCATTTTCACGCCGGTGTTGAACATTGTGTAGGAGAAGGAGAGTCTGAACAAGGGAAATCGACTCAATCTTGTGACAGAGTGGATCGGGATTATGATATTCCATTAAGAATTGGTTTACTATTTGTTATATTAGTCACTAGTGCCATAGGATCTTTTGGTCCATTATTATTCAATAGGTTATTAAATGTTAGCTTGGATGGACTAGTTATCACCGTCCTAAAACAATTTGGTACAGGAGTTATTATATCAACTGCATTTGTCCACTTAATGACACATGCAGACTTGATGTGGGGAAATTCGTGTATTTCGTTAGGGTATGAAGCAACTGCTACATCTATCACTATGGCTGGTATCTTCCTCGCATTTTTAATCGAGTATTTAGGTGTTAGGATAGTTAGATGGAGACTTACAAAGAATAAGAGTGATTATGCTATTGATGATGAAACATATGATAAAAATTCTCAGAAGGAGGTTTCCCCTTGTACCTCAGATGAGAATCAAGTTCATGGAACCACTTCACCTAATGATGCCATGTCTGTGATGCTTTTGGAAGCGGGAATTGTATTTCATTCAATCTTGATTGGTATTACTTTAGTTGTAGCTGGTGATTCTTTCTTTATTACATTATTTATTGTTATACTATTCCATCAAATGTTCGAAGGGATAGCATTAGGAACAAGAATTGCAGAGCTCAAAGATACTAAATTATCTATAAAAGTTACAATGGCTGCAATATATGCGATGATTACGCCTATAGGAATGGCTATTGGTATTGGAGTTTTGAATAAATTTAATGGAAACGATCCAAGTACCATCATTGCTTTAGGAACGTTAGATTCATTTTCGGCTGGAATACTTATTTGGACTGGTATAATCGAAATGTGGGCACATGATTGGCTTTTAGGAAACTTAGTTTCTGCCCCTCTTGTCAAGACTATAGGTTCTCTTATTTCTTTGTTGGCTGGTATGATTTTAATGAGTTTACTTGGAAAGTGGGCTTAATAAGGAAAAGCCAGTAGAATGTTGAACGCCCTAAACAAAAAGACTTGGTTTGGATATCGGTAGAGAAATGTAATTATTTATATATATTTAAGAAAATCGTTATGCATTGTTGGATGATAGTTCATTTTTAAAGAATCATTTAAGGCAATATTATACATTTGGCTGCGATTGTAGAACACAGGCTTCTTTTTGTGGTATTTTTCAGTATAATGAAGAGAATGTCCAACGCTAAAAAACTAGCCTGTAAAAATGGTTACTTCCCTCTTTTTTGTCGTCCATTAGTTAAGAACCTTTCTACCAAGAAATATCCAGTTACATGGGGGATTTATTTGAATAACAATGGTCGCAATTTCTATTTTATTTTATATTAATCGTTCTAATTTGCACTCCAGTTCCAAATATGCTATAATTAAATGTTGTCTAAAACTTGTATATGACCAATTTTAATAGATTTAATACGATCGTGTTAATTAAATCCGATCATTGTGTTCTTAAAAATTCATCGTAGTTGTCGAAATAAAAGAATTACTCTAAATCATATTACGCCTATTATAAACCTTAAGTAAAAATATATAGCAGTTTAATATTTAAATCTTAGTAATATTTAGTCTTGAAAAATCAATATAATACTAATATATTAATGGTTTCTAAACTACCTATAACATTTTAGCATTACTCTCATTGAAAAATGAACCTTGAAATTCCGCAAAGATTTAAACTGGTAAGAAGAAAAGACTCACTTGTATGATACTGCATATTGCACTGGAATTGTCTGGGACAACTTCAACACAATATTTCAACAGTTCTAACTCACTTAGGTATTTGTAGAGGTAAACCCACTAATACTAGACTTGAAAAAAATACATATTTATACTTACAAGCAATATAAGTTTATTTTGTTATCCCAATTAGCTGTCTGCAACTGCCATCTTATCTGGTTAATGTATTTGTGTATTTGAATGATTATTTTTTTGTTATGCTGTACGTTTAAGACATAGAGCATTTGTGACTAAAGAATGACAGCTTGAGATGTATTTGTGTTTTATGGAATTGTAACTCTTTTCTTCTCAAGACTATTTAAGACCTTCAAGTTTTACCAGTAAAAAAACTGCGCTTCTTTTATAGTAAGGAACATTAACTTAAATTGAATTGTCAAACCTGACCCATTTAAGATCGAAATTATTAAACCCATTATATTATCTATATAAGTTTATCAACTATCATTAAGGTATCTGTTATGAATATTCCAGACGACTTATTAGACGCTGATATAAATGATTGGTACACGGAAACTGGAGTGCGGGAAGCCCAAATTCATTACTTACTAATGATGAGAGATGGAACTGAGACACAACGAGATCAAGCAAGAATATTCTTCGAGCAAGTCAAATTGGGATACACCGAAAAAGAACTTGGGCCTTCCCCTGAAATTAGATGTATAGAGGACAAGTTATTAACTATTGAGTATAAATTGGAAAGAATGCAAAATTATCTTGGATTAAATGAAGAAAGCCAACCGATTCTCGAGACTCCACATGATTTAGGAATGAAGCATTAAACCGGATTATGTCTTTCATGACTCAAAGATTCGATACATTGGAAAGAAGATTCGATACATTGGAAAGTAGATTCGATACATTGGAAAGAAGATTCGATATATTGGAAAGGAGGGAAAATAGTACCTCTGCTAGGTTTGACAACAAATTCAAGGCAGCTGGAGGTGCTCCCGGTACTGCAAATGCATATAAGCCAATAATTAATAATGAAAATAAGTATCCAAGTGATGATCAGTTGGATAATATCACATCTCTTAGACAGTTGAATGACTTCAATGCAACGGATATTACTAGATATTTGAATTTTTATGGTTTAAGTTGTTCTGGAAGCTTGCAAGACAAGAAGGTTCGACTCATGCAATTCATAGGGATTAACATGGAAATTATTACAAATACCAGCATAAGACCAGGTGTAAGAATTTAGGTTTATTGGAATGAATAAGGTCCCTTCACCAACGCCATGTACACGAGCTCGGCCATGTACTTGCTGTACTGGACGCATGTCAGGTACGTCTGGACCGCGCGGAAATACGTCGACGGCCCCGGCACTGACGACTCCGACGACCCCGACGACCCCGACGACCCCGACGACCCCGATCTTCCTAATCCCCTGTTTCGGTCGTCGTTTGCCGCCCTCTTGAATCGACTCACCACTTCG
>JAJMIM010000019.1:0-106977 GCA_030583445.1 Debaryomyces nepalensis | reverse complement strand
AATTTCTCACCTTAATTTCGATTTTGTGCAAGTCACCAAAAATATGTTTTGACAATTTAACCCGCGAATGTCACCAAAATAATTTTTACATAGTATTTGTATTCGTTTTTAGAAATACATGATTGAATTTGACATCATTTAATTTGTCATTATTAATATTTAAAATATACTATATATTATGCATTTTTAATTATGAAAAGCAACTTAAATTAATGATGCAAGAATTGCAGCAATGGCCAATACCCAACTACCGGTAACTAAATGAGCGCTACCTTCTGAATATGTTTCAATAGCTGCAATAGATTGACCTTGAGAGATGGAATGGACATCCGTCTTATTGGACTGGGCAACTGGTGTAGCTTGAGCAGTAACTGATGACAAAGTAGAAACAACGCTAGTTTCAGATGGTAATGGGCAGTATGTGGTGTAAATCGTGTTAATATCAGTAACGACGGTAAGGCCTGTAGTGACAGTTGAAGGAGAACATTTGCCATTTGCACAAGAAGTAACAGTGATCACGGTAGTTGATACATCTGTGACAGTTTGAGAGTCTTCTAATGGACAGTAAGTTGTGTATGATGTTGTGCCTTCTGTAACAACAGTAACGCCTGTAGTAATTGGAGTTTCTGAGCAACGGTTAGCAGAACAACTAGTAACTGTGATAACAGTGGTATGGATATCAGATGCAGTTGCAGTTACAGCAGCACCATTAGAAGTGGTGTGTGAAACAGAACCATTAGAGTAATGTCCTAAGCTTGAAGCAAGTGTGGAAGAGCTAATGACATTCACATTTTCAGTAGATTTGCTTGATGAGCTGGCAACAATAGTCGAGCTTGATGAGCCAGCAACAGTAGTCGAACTTGAAGAACTAGAAACAGTGGTGGAGCTGGAAGATCTAGAGCTGCTTGAAGTAGAAGCACACTTTTCGGTTTGTAAAACGTCCTTGATTTGGTCTGCATAGTTTACACCACTATTGTCAACATTGGTCCAGGCAGAAGAAGCATCCCATATAGAAATACCACCTAAAGATGTGTCACATTTGATGTCGCTAATAGTATCAGCCACCACAGAAGCATCAACATAACCACTTCCTGAAGCAGGTCCACCAGGTAATCCAACAAATAACTTAATGTCCTTATTTGGGGCTGATTTAGCGAAATCTGACCAGTCATTCCAGTTAAATTGGTTTTGATCTAATGAACAGTAGTTGTTGTAGAATTGGATAAATGCGAAGTCAATAGCAGCATTAGCTAATAAATCACCGACAGATTGATCAGGATAAGGACATTGAGGTGAAGCAGATAAGTAGTAGGATTTAGAAGAATCTTCGGTAAACAAGTTTCTTAATTCATTAGCTAAAGCAGTGTATCCAACTTGATTTCCGTTTTCAATGTCAAAATCAAAACCATCAACAACAGCATCATCAAAAGGTCTTTCGTCATCGGAACCAGCCCCAAATTTATTCCATAATGTAGATGCGAAATTCACAGCTTCTTCATCCGAAGTAAATCCGTAAGTACCAGCACTTCCACCTAATGACAACAAAACAGTCTTACCTGCAGCTTGACATGTCTTAATATCTTCACCAATTGTTGGGCAATGTAAAACACCATCTTCAAAAGTTGTTCCACATTGGTTAGCAAAGTTTAAGTTGAAATTATCTGGGAAATTGTTCAAAAATGATAATAAAATAATATCGGTTGAAGCTGATTGACAGTAGGTGCTTAATCTTTCTTGGGAACCTTGTGAATTTTGACCCCAATAAACGGCGACATTTGAACGTGACGTATCAATTGCAGAAGCTATCTTAATTAGCAAAACTAAATGCGATACAAGTAATGAAAAAATCATAGTTTAACGAGTGACTTGAGTAAGTAAAGAGTGATAGATTCTAAATTTTCTACAGCTAGAATATTGGTCGAGGAGATATATATATATATATATCATTCTTTTCAATTCGCGTTGGTACGCAAGAATGTATTTGGTGATGTATGCAATGAAAAATGTTGATGCAGCTGACTCAATACATATATTTCGTAAACAAATAATTGCGCGTTTTTTTATTTTGTTTTCGCACGAGGGCTTATGTTACCATAGAAGCTTAGACATTTGTCTAGAAGATTGGGCATTGGCCTAGAAGCTTTTATATTAAATGAAGGTAGAATATTCAGCCAGACTACTTGTTGGAGTGTATTATAATTGTCAATTCATATCACAGAAATTACATGTATTACTGGTGCCAAAGTTCACTTTTGAAAAAGTTTCTCAAGTCTTGTGAAAGATTCTCGTAAGGCACTTCTTGCATGAACGCCAAACGAGAATAACAGAATCAAGAAGCTCAATTACCCTAAACAATTTCTACTATTCGTAATTTTAGAAAAAATATGCACAAAATTTTTATCGCGAATTGTTAAAACTTTCGTATGTCCACTCATGACAGGCTAAATTTCGGATATGCCGGATACTTGAAAAGTATTCCCTGATTGCAGTTACATACTTGCAATGAATATACAACCCCACCTAAAGTAAGACAGTTATTAAAAAAAATTCTTTAAAAAGTAAGTAATCTGAAGACTTTATCATTTACTCAATACCTAATTATTAAATTCCAATTCTATCAATTTGTTTCTGACATGATATACTAAACCATGATCAAATATTTTGATTTCAACAGGAATATTAGGGTCATTGAATAAGATTGGCATACATATGTTTTTGTTTGGAAGTTCAACAGTATTATCATCAATGCAAGATTGGTTCTGTAATAAACAACTTTCAGAGCATAGCTCAAATTCAACTCTTCCTTGATTCACCTTAAGCATACCGAAACTTTCTAAGTTGTCTTACGACATGTCACGGATATGCTTATCTGGTGTATACAACCTCAAGATGGAACACCAACATGACGCAATAGAGTCGTGTAGAATTTTGATAAATTATCTGTAATGTCTAAATGTATTAAATTTCTGGTCAAGATGAAAGTTTGGGTCAAACCCTATATGTTAAATACTTGACTTCTTGTCCAAGTTGATTCATCTTGCACTATGATTTTTGGAGAAACCGGTTTCTCTGTCAAGTACAATAATCCCTGAAATTATTTTTGAAAGTAGTTTCTGAATGACTAGTAGCATCGTGAATAACCTCACACCACCACTCAATTGTGCGCCTATGTATAGGAAGGTCAAATTGCACATGTTATCAATAATAACAAATAAATCTTTCTCAAATAAAGAAGTCAAATACAAAAATTGACATCCCAAATTCTAATACAGCAACGTTGGGGACAAATCTGGAAGCAAGATAGTAAACAGCAGTAATGGGAACATACTTCTGCTTCTCATTGCTAGATGTTAATAGAAGGAACTACCATGAACCCCATGATGTGGTTATCGGTTTTATTTTTCTTGGACACTAATTGTTCAACCCGCCATCTAGCAGCATATTATAGGTTAGGAGTATAATTCTCTTCTAAGGAAAGTGATTTGGGTATTTGTCATCTCTTTCTGATAAAGCACTCAAAAAAAAAAGGAAGTCTAATGACCAATCTTTAGTTCACTATCATTTGTCCATGGACTTGTCTGGAAATTGAGTTGGAGGCTTAAGCACATTATGGCTTGTAATGAAAAAAAAAACCCATATTTTTGCGAAAGACGCACTAAAAAATATCTACTATTGCAACCAAAAATGCTTGTGTAGACATTTTTTTAGTTTATTACCTGAAAATTTATATGGACAGGCAACCTTTTACACTTCTTTGATTTTAATTCAAGGAGATGTTCTTTATCCGAAGTCAACAATAATGGTGTTGCAGTTTATACGTATAGTATTGTAAGCTGGGTTAATGAAGACAATTGTTGGGTTTCAAGTTCAAGAGGTAGGCTAGGGGGAAGATAGAAGAGGATCATTACTAATTATTATTAGCAAAATTTTCAATTATTAAATATATTACACTTAAGTCTGGTAGTAATTGTATTTTAAACAGAAGTCTAAGTTATCTTTAATATTCAGAATATAACGAATTTGTCTTAGTTTAAATGGATGTGAAGTAATAAAAATATAGCAACATCCAACCTACAACATATAATTCTTATCGAAATCAATGTTCAGAAGTGAATTTTTTAAGCATCTTTTCCATTAACTCATCACTCTTGCCAGGTACATTACATTTAACTATCTCAGCAGTAGAACTTAACCTTTCTAATTCTTCATCATCAGGTATACTAAGATCGTTCAAAAAGACATCTCTATCAAAATGTTCAATTTTTGATTGGGCGTAGACAGCACAAGCAAATTTAGCAGTTGATTTAGCAGGAATAGATCCCTTCAACTGAGGCACAAGTACCTTCGATGATATCACATTGGTATTAGGCTCTGACTTATTAAATCTTGATTTTCTTTCACCCTGTAAATTAACAATCAAAGAAATGTCTTTACTAGTCGTAAGCTCGGCAATAGTTTTATCAGAAGAAGTAAATTTATCAATTTGGTGCTCATGTATAATAGTAGCAGCGAATCCACCTTCATGCGAATCGACATCTTTTGGGCTATTATTATGGACATGGTGAATTCTAATATGATATTTGCCTTTCTGAATAATCCATGTCTTGACCTCAATTTCATCTGCACCAGCTGGAGACCATTCGGAATACAACCCGTCTTTAAAAATCCATGATTTGCTGGATTCTCTGTAAAAGAAATCTCTGTTGTTATAACTAAACCCAATCATATTATCAAGCGAGGCTGTTTCAAACAGCTTCAAGTTATTTTCAACACAGTATCCATATCTTGAACTATAAGCAAACTTACTATACTTCTCAGCATGGTGTCTAATGAATTTGGTATAAGGGCCACTAACTAAGGCCACGGTATTGTCCTTATTATGTGAAATTAACATACCTGGAACCTTGAGATTTATGTCATTTAATTTTAATGGTTCCTCTTTAGACTTCCAAAATGGATGAGATTCTGACAAAATCAAGGATGCAAAGGCTTTGAGTGACCAGTACGGAGACTGGGGCGAATTATAGTTCTCACACATGAATTGGTTGGGGTAGCTAAATCCAACGGATAAAACATTCGTCTTGTAGTAAGAGACTGGTTGTTTGGACCACCAACGTAAATTTCTCAAGTATACACCTTTCAATACACCCCAAGGAATAACTGGAGATTCATCTTCCTTAATGATACAAGCCAACATACCCCAGAAACCATCTACAGCAAACCTATAGGTACAAGATCTACCGAATGGAATACAAGAACCATCGTCACTAAACCAATGGATAAATTGTTTTGCAAATAGTAAAGCTCTGTTTTTGTACAGTTTACTTCTTTCCGGATCTTCATCACTCATGACTAAGGAATAGATCATTCCATAAAAGTGTAAAGCAAAAGGATTGTAATAATCAATGGAAGCATTTCTCCCGTCACCATACCAGCCTTCATCGATATACATCGCATCTAAGTCTTCCAAGTGAGCGGTCGTGAACGATTTATCATATTCAACCCCAACCTTAGTCAAACCCAAATCAATCATAATTCTGAAGAACTTCCAGTTACAATGAGGGAACTCCCTTTCTCTGGCCCAAAGTAAATATTCGGATACATTCTTTTTAGCTTCATCCAGTAACGGATTCCAAAGTTGTTCAGATACAAAACATAGGGCAAACCCAATCGCAGCTAACTCAACCAAACGTTGGTCAAAATCACCAACTTTTCCCCAGTATTCCGAATGATCTGGATTTGTTCCATTAGATAATCCATTTCTATACAACTCCCAATGCTTGAATTTTCCCCCACCATACACAAATGGTACAATTCCCCATAAAGGTCTTGCGAACCCCTCCAATTCAGCTGCTTCCATACTGAAAACGGTCCCTGTTGCCGCTAAACTAACACTAGCATTATCATCGGTGAAAGAAGGAATCAAAGGCTCGATTTGTTGATGAAGCGCTCTAACAACATCTTCTCTCGATTGAAGTGGGTTGGTTGCCCACGCATTGAAATCAGTAACTTCTCTATTCATGTTAAATAATAGATATTTATAGTAATATTCAAACCATCACGATTATGTGTAGATAGTTTGTATCGTGGTGTATTTATATCAATATCTGCAAGTTAAACGTACCGTTCCCCCATCAATCTTATAAACGTAGTGGGGAAGTAATTGTGCGAAATAGATATGGTGGGGGACGGAATTGTAGAGTTCATTTATGGTGGGACGCATAAATAACTATATGTATTCTTCTATCCTATGAATGAGTTCCCAGTACATGCTAATCTGAATATTTTAGTTTGAAGATGAGAATTGTGGTCAACGCTTGTCGAAGATTTGAAAAAGATAAGCTTTCGGATTTATAATCCATAAGCGGAAATGTTATCCGAATACTATTTAAGACGTGCATTCCTTGAATGAAGCATTTATATAAATCTTACTACCTTATTAAAATGAAATACACTGTTGCTGCACTTCAGATAGGTACTTCACCTTTAGGTACGGCATCTACAATTGAAAAAATTCTTAGTTATGAATCACAAATCAAAGAATCAAATATTAAACTAGTTGTATTACCAGAAGCGACAATTGGGGGATATCCGAAAGGATCTACTTTTGGTACGTATTTAGGGTATCGTACGCAATCAGGCCGTGAAGATTTTGCTCAATACCATAAGAATGCAATTGAACTTCCAGGTCCTGAGACTAACGTTTTGCTGGAATTGAGCAGCAGAACTGGTGCCTCAATTGTTGTGGGAGCTATCGAAAAGGATGGTGCGACTTTATATTGCACCATGGTGTATATTGATCCTAAATTAGGTTATATTGGGAAGCATAGAAAGTTGATGCCGACAGCATCTGAAAGATTAGTCTGGGGCCAAGGAGATGGTTCGGGTTTAATAGTAGCTGAAAATGAGCATTTAGGCAAGTTTGGTGGGGCGATTTGCTGGGAGAACTATATGCCTCTATACCGAGCAGCCATGTATGCTAAAGGCATCAATGTATATTGTGCCCCAACAGTTGATGAGCGTGAGATTTGGAGATCATTAATGCGTACCATTGCAGTTGAGGGAAGATTATTCGTTGTTTCTGCTGTACAATTTTTACCTTTGCCAGAAGAATGTGGCTTAACACTCCCTGGGTGGGATAAGGATAGAAACTGTATTAATGGTGGTTCTGTAATTGTCAATCCGTATGGTGATATTATTGCTGGTCCATTGACAGGAGAGGAAGGCTTATTGAAGGCAGAGATAGACTTGGATGTCATTATTGAATCAAGATATGACCTTGATGTTACCGGTCATTATGCTCGAAACGATATATTCACATTAACGGTAGATGAAAGACCTAAAGATGGAGTATCATTTATTAAGTAAGCTTTTTATTCGAAGAAAATAAATTGATTTTTGCCGCCACTAAGTACTTTAATATATATAAATAACTTGGAGAGTGCTTTTAATATAAGATTTTCATATAGTATTGTATCCAAAATGTAATGCTAGATTCTAGTAGAGTTAGTTCCATGAGACAACTAGTTACTTGGAAATCCGCAGTTACTGCCTGGATAATGAAAAAGATATTATCTATTTCAATTAAACGTTCTAGATGATTACACTTGTACTCTAAATAACATACAAAAAAAAAAAAAAAATTTATACAGGTGAAGGATTATATTCATTAACACAAAAATCTCCCCTTCGTAAAGATGGAATACCCACTGATCTAATTCTGTATTTTTTCATCTATTCTTGCTTATCATTAATTGAGCTAATCGTTTTCTAATTGCAACAAAGCTTTATGGTTATTTTCTGTCCAATAATTGATTCTTTTTTGGTGACCATTAAAAAAGCTATCTACCCATTCATTTTTGAATTTTGGTAATTTTCTTCCAGGACCCTCTTCCCCTGCTAGTTTCCGCAATGACTCAAAGTAATCTTCAAATTCGGGATATATGGTAATAAAATTTAACCCGTTTCCTCTTTCAGCTATCCTATTTCTTTCCCACATAATTTGTTCTTGTAATGGAGGTAGCTGAGCTCTTTGTGCATAAACTCTAGCTATTGCCACTGCCTGCCACTCATAAGCCTTGAAAGTTAAGCCTGCAGCTATAGCACCTACAAATGATAGAGTTTTATCAGTTATCTGAAAAATATTTTGATATAGCCCATTTACTCTATTATCTGTTAGGTCTAACTTAGGCAAAAATGGATAGCTGAAAGTAAATCCAGTTCCAAATATAATACGATCAACTTCTGACACACTAGTATCATCATCAAAATATATTACATCACTGGCGTTATCAATTTTAATAATCTGACCATGCTTCTCTACCAAGTGATGCTCAAATGCTGCCGTACCAAAATATGTATGAGGCTTACTTGTTTTCTTTTGAGATGAAATTATTTTAGATTCAGAAATACGTAAAATATCCTGAACTGCATCCATGGCAGAAACTGAAGCTCCAACTACTACAGTCTTCTTATCTCTGAAATCTTCCCTTGATCTATAGGCTTTGGTATGGATAACATCCTTATTTGGATTTTCATAGAATTCCTGTAATCCCGGAATGTTAGGAACGTATGGAACATCATAATGACCTGTAGCTACTATTACAGCATCAAAATTCTCAGTCGAAACATGATCGTGATCCTTACCAAACTCTCTCAACACTAATTCCCAGTTTTTGGTATCGTCATTTTTTGAAACCAACTCAACAGACGTATTGAAATGGATATGATCGTGATACCCCTTCTTTTTATACAAATCATTAATCCAGTCTTTGATAATCGTATTATGTCTGAAAGGAGTTTCTGAGCCATATTTTGATATAGATTCGTCACTTCCACCTACAGGAAAAGGCTCTTCAGAGAACTCCATAGCTATTGCTTCCACGTTTGATTCCAAATATGAGTATGTCGCTGTATCCATAAACCTTTGCTTTGTAGACTTAGGTACAGTTTTAGGAAGTTCCTCGGGGATATGATCCGGTTCGTGTGCGATTCGAGCAGCTAGCTTTTCAAACTTCGGTAACTTTTCTGGGGGAGTTTCATTGTAAATCCAGCAACCTCCCGCTTGATCTCGCCTTTCGAATAACTTGATCTTAGAGAATGTATTTTCCCTTATTAATGCATCTAAAGCAATAAGCCCACTTGGACCTCCTCCAATGATGGCAATAGATTTAATTGACATTATCCATATGTTATTCTTTCAAATCCCCATTTGAAAATCTATTCAAATACATAACGTCAAATAGTATGCAGGTACTACGTAAACGTGATCTAATCTCAAATCGCATAATTTTGAACTGTGGAATGAATTAGTAGTTGCACTCTATTCACAAATATTATACTATATTGCCGTAACAAATTAGTAATTTACAAAATAATCTATTGTCAAACGAAGAATTTCTATTAATAGTAATTATTGAAGATCTTAATACACAAATCTAAAATCAAGACGCTTATTAGCTTTGTCATCCGTATTCTTAACGTAGTCTTCTTGCTCTTCTATTGTTAAAGCATTCCATTCCTTTTCCTTTTGATTATTTCTGTAACTATAGTAAAGCCTGGAAAGAATACAAGCTCCTAATGCACCAAAAGCGATACCAATCAATACAACATTACCTCTGTGATAAGTCGGAGCATCATCTGCTCTATAGATATTTGCAGAAACGATCCCTGCTGCCTGCAGAAACATGTTAACAACGGCAGCAGAGACTGCTCTATTTCTGACTGAATTTGAGTTAGCTGAACACCATGAGATGGATAACGGCCACAACGGACATGCTCCAAGTAACACTGTAAGTATAGCATATGTTCCCCATACATTAACCTGAGAGTCGGGCCAATACCTCAAAGGGAATAAACAAGCTAGAATCCATACAGGAATAGAACCAAGAACTAAAGCCCTACTTTTGATAACTTCTGAAAGGTAACCAAGAGTAAGCATTGTGATAACTGTTAAGATATTATAAGGTATTGTTAATAAATTTGTGTTGAAAGTTGAAAATCCAAGTTTTCTAAGAGTCAAAGTCATATAGTTGCTGGTAGGTGTTGCACCAATATCACCTAAAAATCTAACAATGTAAATAGGCCACAAGTCAAAATCTAATAAAATAGTGATCAATTCCTTGATTGTCACAGGCTGTCTATTATTCATATCTCCTTTTGTAGGATCATCACGTAAAACCCTGTTTACGACAATCTTCTCTTCTCTATCCGTGTACCATCCTTTCTTTCTGAACCACGTCTTTGTTTGAACAGCGGAAGCGGGCATTTTTAAGAAAGATATTAATCCTATCAATAAAGTAAATAAACCTTCAATTAGGAATAACCATTTCCAGCCTTCTGGAATGGCTTTAGTTTTAATTTTTAATAATGCAAATGCTAATAAACTGGACCATACAGAAGTCATAGGATTTGCAATGTAAAACAAAGATAATCTAAATGGAAATTCTTTAGATGTGTAGAAATATGACATCCATAAGCATATATCACAAATAAACCCACCCTGAAGTGCACCTAAAAGACCACGAGTAATATAGAAACCAGTTTTGTTGGTTATAGCTGCCTGAGACATAGAAATAACACTCCATAAAGAAATTTGTGCCGGAATCCAAATATCAGGGCCAATTTTTTTGGAAATTAACTGCGAAGGTAATTCGGCGGCAAGGAAACAAACTAAATTTATTGTTTTTCCAGTATTGTAATCATTTGTAGTAAGACCTAAATCATCTAACATATTATCGGAAAGAGCTTGCGCAATGTTATTTCTATCAAAATCTAAGGCAGTGAACATGAAAAACGCCCAAAAGGTGACATACCAATCATTTTTCCAAACAACTTTCTTTTCTTCCTCCTTGGTCCAAGTGAATTCAGGATCAAAGTGATGTCTGCATTCATAATCACACAGTTCGTATAATTTTTGATAGTGCTCTGC
The DNA here is from genome assembly GCA_030583445.1 of Debaryomyces nepalensis. Lineage (NCBI taxonomy): Eukaryota > Fungi > Ascomycota > Pichiomycetes > Serinales > Debaryomycetaceae > Debaryomyces > Debaryomyces nepalensis. The sequence goes on along the minus strand of JAJMIM010000019.1, from coordinate 96,047 downwards.
GACTACCGGGTCTTGAAACACATGGTCATATTTCTCCAACGAGCTAACCGATTCGAGCTCTCTGTTGGTAACTTCTATTTGCTGCTGTTTGTCAACTGCAGAAGACCCGTTAAACAATTTTAATCCCATTCTGATTGTTGTATGATCTAACGTATTCAATCATCCAAAAACAATGAACTTGATCCATCTTTATATACTAGTAGTTGGTACTTGAATTTTTCAATTTCGCAGCCATACTTTTTTTGACGCAATCGCGAAACTGTGTATAATGCGACTATCAATCAACTGATTGCATAATTTGAACACTAGTCACATGAGATTACATTTAATTCAGCAGGGGTCTTCTGCCACAATACTTATTTTTCAAATATTTCAATTACAGGTTGTACTATGCATAATCTATACTAGGGTTTAAGTCAAAATCAAAAAAATTATCCCAATCTACATTGGTTAAATCACTTCGCAATAGCGACAGACCTCCTAATTCGTCACTGTTTGACTTGAACAAATTTTCCATAAAAGTCAGGAATGGGTCGACCATTTCAGAAGCATCTTCATTGATTGCATATGAGGACCTGTATTCATGCAGGTTACTATCCTTGTACATAATACTAATTCTTTTATTGGTAATTTCCGAAGGCTTAATAGCCACATGCCAGATATTAGCACAGTGGTTGAGAAAGTGAGATAATTCTATCAATTTTGATTCGATGATTTGCTTTTCCTTCGGATCATTCAGGCTTGAAAATCTGATTTGCAAAATGCTGATCGACATGAATATGCAGAACACTAGACTAATATTAACTACTCTATCATTTTTGAAATTTTTGAAAGTAGAAACAAGTACCCGAATTTCGTCGACAATATTATCGCATATAATTACCGGTGATTCTTCACGATTTTCTTGCAGGACAACAGATAATTGCGCAAATGGTCTATTTAAGCACATTAATACAATAAAAAAATAGCATTTAACCGTATGTAAGACAATATTATTGCACGATTGTTCTAGTGTCTACTTATTCCATTGCATTTCTTTAGGTAATTTTGATCTCCACTTAAATAGCTTGCTGTTATAAAAATCTAATTTTTCCAATCTCTTTGCGTACTCGGCGTTCAACGCTTTTGACAGTGAATTCGATACTGGCTCAAATACAGACTTGAGAGCAAAGTTTGAGAGATTTATTAATTCAACTAATGCTTTTATAGTTGGATAAGCTGATTCAATCAATTTGGTCTTTGGGTTATGATATATATATTCTTCGATATTAGTTAGGTCGCCCATATCCTCTGATTCTGGCATATTTGTATCGGATAGCTTTAGGGATGTTGGCCTTCCAAGAACAAGGCTGATGAAATTGTCAGCAATATAACAACCCCAGTAAATACGACTCTTTACTTTATGTAAGTTAAATGGATAATTTGAATTCAATAGACTACCATTGTTCTTTTCATTATCTGAATTCAAGTTCAATATTTGCCAATCTTGTGGGTTCAATTCAAACCCAAAATCATTTCCCATGCGAAAAGCAAGTCCAGAAAGTAACCAACCGCTTGTCAGTCTTCCTCTCCCGATGTCATATATAGACTAACATAGTAAGGTCTGCATCTTGGTAACTGAAGACAGACTTGTACAGCATCTCTCGTCATTGAATTTAAAGATTAATGACCTTGCATGATTATAAAAATTTTCCGATTTCGATTGCAAGCTCATGTTTTGACTCATTCGTGAACCCAAAGCGCTGATTGCGTAAACAAGACCTTCCGATACAAATTCATTATCATAATCACCACTTAGAAAATAATATAAGAATGATTCTCTATGTATAAACGAGAAAATTGAAGGGTAGTGATACTGAAAGAATAATAAAATAGCTTCTTTTATATCGTCAGGGGGTTGCGTATTGCTCGGATCAAATTTTAACTTTTGCCACTGTTTTTATCATCCATCAGAGGTCCCTTTAAATTGTGGCTCATTATATTCAGCTCATTTTCCAGTAATAATGATTCATTGTATACACTGGAAGGACCAAAAATGGACCTTGATTTTGCATTTTGTACAACAACTGGTAAAAAGTTAATATCATTCACATCTGAGATTGATTGTTGGCATGATGAATTATTTTCATCACGGCCATGGGATGAAATCAGTCTTAGAATACTAATAACCTCTTCCGGTTTGTCAATAGATCCTACTAGTTTATTAATTGTTTGCTCAAGATCAAAGACCTTTTTCTCTAACGATTGTATATGATTCAATGACGTTCTTCTTCTCCTACGCTTATCATCGTAGATATATTCACACTTGATATTTCTTTGTCTACATCTTGAACAAGGGTTCTCTCCGTCACATTTTTTCTGGTTTTATTAGTCATACTTTCATGAGTGAAGTAAAACAAATAATCACATACCTTTAAAGATCTGCATAATGCGCATCTATCATGTTAGTATTACTGTTAATGCTTAATGAATGCCTGTAGACCTGTATACCTACGAATTTGTACACTTCCGCTTGGTTAACATGAGTTTTGTATCTTACTTTCAAAATCAAGATATCAATTTGTTGCGGCATTTAAGAACACAAAAAAAATTTTAAGATGAATTCGGAGAACGAAAAACCACCACAACTCCAGAAATTATGTAAATATTGTCTTATATTGTTAAGGGGATATATAATTTCTTATATTATTTAGGGGCTATATATTGTCTTTTATATTCGGTGGAGATTAATACAACTACATCAGATTTATTTAAGCCATGACTAGAAACAAGTTCCGCAAAATGTTGTTTGAATGCTGCATATGGCGCCGCACCACAAGGACCAGTCTCCACACCTGAATTCTGCAACTGTTGAACTGCAGAATGGCATTCAAAATCGTCAATCAACAGAGAGAATGATAGTCCCAGCTTTAAAATTGGAAAAGAAGATTGAGAAATAGTCGGGCAATTCAATCCATCCATAATAGTCGGTTTGCTTGATTCGTCATTGCATGTCGATGGCTCGTTTAGAATAAGGGATTTGTTGCAGCAATGGGCACTCATAGGTTCAACAATCATTACCTGAGTCTTAGTATTTTCTCTAAACTCAGCTCTATAATGAGAAACAACTGATTGAGCAAATGACCCAACACCTGCCCCACAAACAACAAGTGCAGGTTTTGTTCCAACTAGCTCAAGAACTTCCAGGTCTATCTCGTTTAATAACGTGTTATAGCCGTCTATAATATATTGTGGCACATTAGTATATCCTTCAAAGGCAGTATCTTGAATAAAATATTTGTTTTCCGCTTCCTTCGAAAATAGGTACGCCTTTTCAACTGCTTCATCATAATTTCCAGGGAGCTTTATGAGGGTTACATTATTCTCCGATTCAATCTTTGCACATTCCGTAGATAAGACATTGTAAGGAACAAAAATGTGTGATTTAATACCTAAAAGGGAAGCCATTCTGGCTACTGCTCTACCATGATTGCCATCTGTAGCACACACTAAGCAAATGACAGAGTTCAAACTCTGATCCTGAATGTATTGTTTGAGCTCCGCGAATGTAGTTGTTAAAGATAAGCCTAATTCGGAAATAAGCACTTTGAAGATAGCCCAAGAAGCCCCCAAAATCTTAAACGACGGAAGGCCATACCTGTATGATTCTTCCTTTACGTATATCTTTCCTACGCCAAACTCATCACTGTTTGCCAATTCTGTTAAAGGAGTGCTTTGATATCCGTCTAAAGTCTTATGGAAATCCATTACTTCAGATTCAAGCCTTTCCCTCTCCTTACTATGAAACTTCCAAGATAAAGCTTGTTCATTATGGAACAATATTTTTGATGGTTTAAACTCCATTTCTTAATTAATTGGTTTATCACTAGCTATAAGAATCAGGTAAGCCGCTATATATAGTTGGAGACGGCGCATATATGTTTCCGCGCTTCGCAGCGCACTTCCTTTTCCGATGAACTGCTGCATTATTTAAACGGAGAAGATCCAGATATTTTACTTACTTTCTATCAGTATTATCCTTTGCTAGTAAAAGAAAATGACTAAGGCTCTCTCAATTGTTAAAGGTAGACTTTTGGAGTCTATCCATCATACAGCACAATTTGGTGCTAAAGGCGTGTGGGGTAAAGCATCGACTGAGACTGGTGTTTGCCGTTTGACATTAAGTGACTTAGATAAGCAAGTTAGGGATTGGTTTATTGCAGAAGCAAAAAAATTGGGCTGTGAAGTAAAGATTGATACAGTGGGAAATATTTTTGCTATTTTCCCAGGTAAAAATGAAGCACCTCCTACCGCTATCGGTTCGCACTTAGATACTCAGCCTACAGGAGGTAGATATGATGGTATTTTGGGAGTTTTATCTGGTTTAGAGGTGTTAAAGATTATGAAGGAAAATTCATTTGTCCCAGAATATCCTATTGCTGTCGTTAATTGGACTAACGAAGAAGGTGCAAGATTTCCAATGTCTCTTATGGCTTCTTCAGTTTGGGCAGAAAATGTGCCTGAATCCAAAGTAATGAATTTACAATCTATTACAGACCAAGAGCCAGTTACTGTGGAACACGAGATAAATAGAATAGGCTATAAAGGTGATACAATCGCTTCATACAAGGCTAATCCACTTGCTGTCCATTTTGAACTTCACATTGAACAAGGTCCAATTTTAGAAAATGAAAATAAGAAGATTGGTATTGTTACAGGAGTTCAAGCTTATGACTGGAATAAAGTAACTGTTTTTGGAAATTCTTCTCACACAGGTACAACCCCACTTAATTCAAGATCTGATGCATTATTCGCTTCTTCAAGAATGATTGCTAAATGTAATGAAATTGCTCATAAACATAATGGGTTGGTTTCGGTTGGTGTTATTAGCATTGAACCTGCAGTTGTTAATGTTATTCCAAATAAAGTCAGCTTTATCTATGATGCCAGACACTCCTCAGATGAAGGATTGGCTGAAATGACCAAGGAGTTGAAACAAGAATTTGAAGGGATTTTAAAAGAATCAAATGGACCAATTACATGGAAGCCATTAGAAATGACTATCGAACGGACCTTTAATTCTAAAGCTGCACATTTCCATAAAGATTGTATTTCATGTGTCAAAGATTCTTCAATCAGCTTATTCGGAGAGAGTAATGTTAGAGAAATAATGAGTGGCGCTGGCCACGATTCCTGTGCGACAAGTACAAGATGTCCAACTTCTATGATCTTTATTCCTTCAAGAAACGGTGTCAGTCACAGCCCTGAAGAATATTCAACACCTGAACAAGTCGATGAGGGACTTGAGGTTTTATTGGGAGCAGTTTTACGTTATGATGAACTTAGAACCGCATAATAGTTTACTAATAAATCTGAAGACAGTTTTTTAGAGTTTTTAGCTTATCATAAATATAATTTCATTTGAAAATTCGCAGCATTTAATTACTTCCTAAATGAGAGTAAACGGATAATGCGCGTGGCACTATTTGTAAACTATATTAATTAGAACAAGAAATCTATACACGAGGTTACGATTCCAAGCGGTCATACGCATATCGTATTTTAATTCTTCTGACCAATTTACTTTCCTGACAGCAAAGAATCCTCTGTTAATCTCACACGATCAACCAGAAATTATGAGACAATCCTTTGCTTTTTAATTTTTTCCCAGGCACCAGAGGGTCAATTCCCCTCTTCAAGTTTATTAGTTTGTCTGTCCTTAATTTAACTAAATAAGTTTTGCTTATAATTTGTGATATTTGCAACGAAATTCGTTTCAGATTTCACCTTATTCTTGTTGACAGTTAATCTAAATCTTCTTGGCTGCCACCATGGTATTTGCAACCCAAATCTCAGTGAAAGTGCGTTAGAACTTCAACCATGTGTGCAAGCTTGGATCCTGATTCTTGACATACATAACGCCTTGCATCATAACTTTAATAACGTTATCTCTGCACATAACAAATACATGACAAGCACATGACTTCTGTATTGCAAGATTTTGGACGACCCTGCGAAACAAACTTATCTAAAAACATGTGCGATGCGCATAGAAAAACCAAAAAAAGAACCATGTGGGGGAGAACTATTAAAAAGTCAAGGAATTCAATTATGACTTGAGTAGGGAAAAGTTTAGCAAACGTTCATGAGAAAGTAAGGACTGCAGTTTGCATGATAATCTCGTATTTGGACTGTCTCGGCTAGCTAACTAACTATTAGTTTCGTGTATTGCACAATTTCGTGGCTGAGATTTTTTCTTGTCATTTTGCCAAGAACAATTTCTCTCTTTTGCATCCATACTTCCAAGACTTTTCAGGTAGCTAAAAGATAATTTAGGCTTCAATGAAGTATGTTTGAACATTTATACCTGTATGAGATAATTATTCAATTAATTAATTAATTTTTCACAATTTGGCCCACGAGTCTGAAGACATAAAGCAAAATATGACAGCCAATTGATATATAAATGAGTAAAAGTTCCTTTAAATAGTGTAAATATGACATAAAGTATACTGTCTAACAGCAATTACATCGAAGTACATACAAATAAGAAGTTACAATGGTGCTTACACAGTTTAATCATCTTTTTGCAGTTGCTATGATATTTGCATTTTTGGATGCATGGAATATTGGGGCAAACGATGTTGCAAACTCATTTGCTTCTTCTATTTCATCTAGATCGTTGAAATATTGGCAGGCTATGATAATTGCGGCCATTTGTGAGTTCCTAGGGGCTGTTTTAGTAGGTAGCAAGGTTAGTGACACTATTAAAAATAAGATTATTGATGTCGCAATCTTTGAGCCTGAACCAGCTGTCCTTATGTTAACCATGACATGCGCTTTAGTCGGTTCATCCATATGGTTAACTATTGCCACGGCTGTTGGTATGCCAGTTTCTACTACTCATTCTATTGTGGGTGCTACTATTGGTTCCGCAATCGCAGCTAGAGGTGCGAACAATATTGTCTGGGGTTGGGACGGTGTCGCACAGATTTTCGCATCTTGGGGTATTGCACCTGTTATTGCAGGAGGTTTTTCTTCTATTATTTTCCTAATCTGCAAGTACACTGTTTTAGAGATAAAGAATATTCAGACTTCGTTAAGGAATGCTTTGATTTTAGTTCCAATTTTGGTCTTTATCTGTTTCTCTATTTTAACTATGTTAATTGTTTGGAAGGGTGCTCCAGCTTTAAATCTTGACGATTTATCCGATGGAGCACTTGCAGGTTCGATTGTCGGTGTTGGTGCAGTCGCATGTTTGATTTATATGATCGTCATTTTCCCATATATTAAGAGAAGATTAGTCTACAATGATTGGACTTTAAGATGGTATCATATATTTATTGGTCCAATTTACTGGTTTAAGTCCGTAGATGATATTCCTCCTATGCCACAAGGTCACAATTTAACTATTGACTACTATAAGGGACGTCGTTATGATGAGAATGAGATTGACACATTAACCGAATCTAACAAGTCCGACGATATTGAAGTTAAATCAGAGAAGGTTTCATCTTCTTCAATTGATCAAACTATTCATAAGGATAACAGTGGGACTAAATATGTTACTTTCAGCATGAGCGAGCCTGATACTACATTATCTACTAAGGAACTCTGGAAGGCTTTATTCCTCGAAGGACCAAAAAAGTGGCCTTTGCTCTTGTGGTTGGTTGTCTCGCATGGTATTACAAAAGATATTATAAGTGATCAAGCTCAATCAAAGGATGTTTTGGCTGGAAATTTAAAAAGCTTGCACACTAAATCTAAGTATTATGACAACAAAATAGAATATATGTTCTCATTATTACAAGCAATTACTGCTGGTACCATGTCATTTACCCATGGTGCTAATGATATTGCAAACGCCACTGGTCCATTATCATCGGTCTACTTGATTTGGAGAACTAATACTACTGGTGCTAAATCTGATGTCCCAACTTGGGTTTTGTGTTACGCTGCAGCAGCTTTAGTAATTGGTTTTTGGACTTTCGGTTACAGAATTATGCGTAATTTAGGTAACAAGTTAATTTTGCAATCACCATCAAGAGGTTTTGCCATCGAATTAGGGGCAGCTATCACCGTCGTCATGGCTACTCAATTAGAACTTCCTGTTTCTACTACTCAGTGTGCTGTTGGCGCCACTGTATTTGTTGGTTTATGTAACCTTGATGTTAAATCTGTCAATTGGAGAATGGTTATCTGGTGTTACGCTGGTTGGATTTTTACATTACCAATTGCAGGTTTAATTGCAGGTCTCCTTAATGCGTTCATTATTCACTCACCACATTGGGGTGGTAATTACGTGATGAACTAATTTAGTACTTCTTTTTTAGCATTTAATGGTGTTGGTGTTTTATATATTTCATAAAGTAAAAATTATAGTGAATATCATTTATTAATCTTAATTCTTTATTATTATATTATTATATTATTATATTATTATATTATTCTAAACTAATCAACACCACAAAACATCATATTATTTGGCAACATACTATTTACAAGTTCCACATAACGAAATTTAAATTGTTGCTAATTCTATCTCCATTATTATCTATTCAAAAAATTTGACTCTTATTCATTATATTTTATTTTCTGGTACGTTCAGAGCAATTCCGTTCCTGGTAGTTGTCTCAACATTTTCTGGCACATTAGGATCTGAATTTTTAGGTTCTTGATCTCCCTCTAATGAAGAAATCTCTTTATTTGCTTCTGTTTCTTCACTTGCCATCTTACCTCCAGATGCTTTCGGCAACCTTTTGTTAGTAGTAAAAATACCACCAATAAGTGCCAAAGCCGAGAAACCAAGAGCCATGTAAAACACATTCCTGATGGCTTCCATAACTTGCTCTTTTACAAACGCCTGGGTAGCTGGAGATAATGTCTTAATTACATCTGTAGAAGTTACAAGTGCCTTTTGGTCAATACCACTTAATTCTGATATAATCTGCTTATCCGTAACCTTTGATACAGCCTTAACAAAGTTATTCTGAAAAGCTGCTGAATAAACTGCATCGGCCAAATCGGAGCCAATTGTACCACCTACACCTCTTCCAAAATTCACAAACGCAGTAGTCATAATTGTACCACCTGGAGTTTTAGGTGCCGATATTTGCGAAGAAATCATTGCTGCTTGCATTTGGAAACCACAAGAAATACCTGTAATAATCAACAATCCAATTTGTTTAGATTTTGAAGAATTAACATCTAATAAACATAAAAGACCAATTCCAACAGGTCCTAAAATACCTCCGGCCAAACCAAAAGGCTTTACAAATCTCGTTTTGTGGATAAAAATACCACTTGAAATGGAAGTAAGAACAACTGGGATAATAACAGGAAGTAGATGAAGACCGGAATGCCATGCGTCTGCACCATGGATAACTTGAAAGTAAATCGACACATATAAGACAACGGCCATAAAGTATCCAAACATTCCAAAAATCATGAGAGTAGATGCATCCACCTGTAAAGATCTAACGACTTCTGGTGGGATAATTGGTTGTTTTGAAAACTTGAAATTCCAAATGCAAAATAATATCAATACAAATCCTCCTAATACAAAACAACAGATCACAGCAGCTGAGTCCCATCTAAATTCATCACCAGCCCCAAATTTCAATGCCAACAAGAAAACAACCAATCCCGCTGATAATAAAGCAGTGCCTACGTAATCAATCATTTTTAACTTTTCCTTCAAGTTCCCTTTGGTCTTAGGAGGGTTGAACGCATAAAAGAAAAATGCTGAAGCAACTCCACCTATAGGTAAATTAATATAGAAACTCCATCTCCAAGAAACATTTGAAGTAAATGCACCACCGATAAGAGGTCCAAGGACACTTGCAACAGCAAAAGTGCATCCCAAACCTGCCATACCAAGCGGTCTTTTTTCTAAAGGCACAATCTCACTAATTAATATAAAAACCATAGACTGAATACCTCCACCTCCAACACCAGCAAGAACTCTACCCCCAATCAAGACATTCATATCGTTAGCCAATGCGCACATTAAGGATCCTGCTTCAAAAAGAACAATTGCAACGTACATTGTTAACTTTCTTCCGAAAATAATCGAAATCTTACCCCATGTAGCCGCAAAGACTGCCATGGACAACAAGAAACCTGCTGATAACCACCCAATTTTGTCAAAGCCATTAAACTTGTTACCAACAGTGGTAAGCAATGTAGCCACAATAGTCTGATCTAATGCCACAAGGAAAAGACATAAGAAAATGGAAATAAATCCTAAAGCTAACTTGGTACCGTGCAAATATTGATCTTCTCTTCTACTTCCATCACCTGCATCACTTTCAATAAACTTTTTTTCTTTTGCCTCTTGTGCTTCCTCATCATTGAGATTGCGAGCGATCAAATCCTTGTCGGTAATATCCGTACTATTATTGCTACCCAAAGATACACTAGTAGACTTAAGAGCCTCTGTATTCAGCTGATTCGTCATTTTATTCCGATCTGATTGTTTAGATCAAATATTATATTCATGTAAAAATGTGTCAAGCCGTCCCTTATAAACCATTATGTTAGAGCCGCGCAGAGATTAGGCCGAGTTTAAATCCGTCTAAATTCCGACTATAAAGGTTACATGACAAAATCCGTTTACCGAATAAATCCGTCAGGTGGTAAAGATAGCCAATCTTTCTATTAATACTTATATCTTCTACATAAGAGTGGATCTAGTTATTACTACCACTAAATACTTCTTGTAGGATCTGTATAAAATTGGGCTCCATACTAACATTTGTCCTATCTTCGATTGGACGTCGCATTCTTTCAACCCAGAAAACATATACTAAATTATAAAACTAGCATCTCTACATGATGGTGTATCAGTAGTATCAAAAATTGCAAAAAAGATCACGGCTACAAAAAAGTATTAGTAAGTAGCAATCATAATCCGTAAGATAACTCATTAAGATTTAGTAACCTGTATACCCTTTTGAAAATGCAGGTGGTCTACTCTATGTCTCCTTTTGGAAATTACTACTAAATATACCTTAGAAACAATCGCATATTTGCAACCACTAATTCCATTAACTCCATTTTCCATAAACTCCTGCATATTGTCGCATCAACGTTTAGTACACGGCTCGCTATATTGTGAATTTATGTGGCAAAAATGTGCTTTGGAGATTAGATTCTGAGAATGAAGCACAATTCTAATCTATTGATATAGCCATTCTAAAACCAACGATGTGTTGGAGCTATTATGTTGATGCAATTATCAATAATATTTGTACTTAAAATTGTTATTTGTCAAAAGGTCCCTTACAAACATGATAAAGCCGCATGTCTTCGGCCGAATTTAAGTCCGTTAAAGGCGGAAGACAACACGCTTCATCTTACTCTAAATTTCCCTGGTAGAGACTATATGTAAAAAGATGTGTTCCAGATATAATATCTCTGCATTCATCAATAAATCGATAATATAATTGAACTTGATCAAAAATCCCCTCGATGAACTATTCTTCGGTCGAATTTAGCACCGTCAAAGGTTGCAGCGTCCGCTCTATCTTACTAATTACCCTGCTAGCGACTATATGTAAAAATAGGCACAATTTTTATGCTAACTTAGCTACCCTCGATTAGACTCCGAAACCTTTCTACACCAAACTACACCAAACTACACCAAACTACCCCAAATTACAGCACTAGAAAAGATAAATACTAGTGCACCTACACCATTAAGGATTTGAACAAACATCATACCACATCACATAAACAATATTACTAAGTAGCTATCATATCCCATTACGATAGACTAATATGTATTCCCCGGGTTGCTTTTAAAAGTCGAAAATGCAGGTATTCTGCCGTAAGTTTCCGTCTGGAAATTACTGCTAAATATACTCGCAAATTTGCAACTACTAATTCCATTAATTCCATTAATTCCAAATCATCCTGTATATTGGCACTTCAACGTTTTAATACACGGCTGACTAATGGACAACTATAGTCGGCTTTTACTATATCAGGAAAAACATGCGGCAGATTTGTGCTTACATATATTATTCCCGTATTTAATCCTAATAAGGACAAACCGATGTGACTGCAACCTTCGGTAATTCCCAAATAGTAAATTTCCGAATAACTTCACATCATTGCGCAAGTACAGAATTCTTTACGCATCGCTTTTGAAGCCTATTATTAATCATTTCAAGATACTAATGCACATAATGAGTAATCCAGTAATATAAAAGAAGCTCAGCTTCCTTTGATTAGAGGGTTCACATTTTGTTTAACTCAATTTCATTTTAGATATTTAATAACAATGCATTACAGATTTTTTAGAGATAGTTTCGTGGGCAGAACCATATATCATCTTTCGAAGCATAAATACTTCAAGCACAAGGAAGAAGAGGAAGGTTTTATAGCTCCAAGCAAATACTTCGGAGAAGGCAAAGAATTACAGACTGACAGCTCGTCATCCGATGATAAAGAAGGAGTGAGTGATACTCCGCAAACAGAAAACTCAGAACAGATAATTGTAGATTGGGATGGTCCCGATGATCCAGAAAACCCATACAATTGGCCTTTGTACCAAAAGGTGTTTTTTATTCTTGAAATTGCATTTTTGACCTTGTCTGTCTACATGGGTTCAGCTATTTACACCCCGGGTATTGATGAAATTATGGAGCAATTCAATATTGGACAAACTGTTGCTACGTTACCTTTGAGTTTGTTCGTTATCGGATACGGTATTGGGCCAATGGTTTTCTCGCCTATGTCTGAGAATGCCATGTTCGGAAGAAGTTCTATCTATATTGTCACCTTATTCATATTTTTCATTCTTCAAATTCCAACTGCATTAGTTGACAATATTGCAGGATTGTGTATTTTGAGATTTCTTGGTGGTATTTTCGCTTCTCCTTGTTTAGCTACAGGTGGTGCATCTGTTGGTGATGTTATTTCTTTACCATACATTCCTGTTGGTATCGCTTCTTGGTCTGTTGCAGCAGTTTGTGGTCCTTCTATTGGTCCATTAGTTGGTTCCGTTTTGACTGTTAAGGGTAACTGGAGATGGACCTTTTGGTTTATGTGCATTATTTCTGGTTGTTCGTTGTTAACATTAAGTGTTATGTTACCTGAGACTTACGGTAAGACTTTGTTATACAGAAAGGCTGAAAGACTCAGAGCTGTTACAGGAAACCAAAACATTACCAGTGAGGGAGAAATCGAAAATAAGAAGATGACCGTTAGTGAGTTAGCCATTGATACTTTATGGAGACCTATTGAAATTTCCATTGTTGAACCTGTCGTTTTATTGATTAACATTTACATCGCTTTGGTGTACTCAGTCATGTACTTGTGGTTCGAAGCTTTCCCAATCGTGTTTTTGGAAGTACATGGTTTTACCTTAGTTGAAATGGGTGTTACCTATGTCAGTATCATGATTGGTATCCTTATCGGTGCAGCAATCTATATCCCTATTATTTACCAGAAGTTTACCAAGGTAATACTTGCAGGTGATGCTATTCAACCTGAAGTTTTCTTACCAAGTGCAATCCTCGGTAGTGTCATGATGCCTATCGGTATTTTTATTTTCGCATGGACTGCTAGTGCTGAAATTCACTGGATGGGTCCAATTATTGGTGCCGCTATTTTTGCATTAGGAGCCTTTATGATATTCCAAACTTTATTTAATTACTTGAGTATGTCGTTTTGGAGATACTTAGCATCTGTATTTGCAGGTAATGATTTATTCAGATCTGTGATTGCTGGTTGCTTCCCTCTTTTTGGTCGTCCATTGTTCATGAACCTTTCTACCAAAAAGTACCCAGTCGCATGGGGTTCAAGTATTTTGGGATTCATTTGTGTTGGTATGATTGCAATCCCTGTTTTATTTTATATCAATGGTCCTAAGTTGCGTGCCAGATCTAAATACGCTGGTAATTAATAGTTGTTTAGAGTTTATTTATTACTATTTTTTAATAGAATTAATATGATATCATTTGCATAATAATACTTCGAGCATACAGAGTTGTAAACCATTTATAAAAATGACTTCTTTTAATGATGCTTATCAGAAAATCTAATTTAACAAACGAGAAATTGAAAGATAATTTATATCATAATAATATCTACAATCATTGCTCTATATTAGACTCAAAAAAATAAAAGATCTCTACAGCCATTACTAAAATCAATAATATATTAACTTAAAACTATTATTTAATAGAACCATCTTTAAGTAGATAATCAACTTCGTCAGAGATCGAATCCCAGAAGTACTTTGGATCAGAATACACTGGCTTCCATCCAATCTTAATACCGTTGTCTGCTCTACTTCTGGAGTTTGATCCCCAGTAGAATGGTGCAAAGACATCATTCTTTGCTAGTTTAACAATTTGATCTGGGTTCAATTGAGCGACATCGCTCTTGCTAATTAACTTCCTTTTGTAAAGCTCCTCACCGATAACTTTAGAAACGTCGCTCCAGAAATGCTCGATTTCTGTATTTGATTCGGTGACTTCGACCTCATTTGGCAAGTTGTATGATCCAAAATAGTACCCATTCTTACCCTTTGGAATGTCATTTTTTTTAATCAAATTATCAAGGATAAGTGCGTATAAATCTCCTAAATCTTTGATATGAATGTGACTCCAAATATATCTTCCGTTGTATACACTAAACGATTGATCGTTTGCAACTGCAAGTTTGATTAAATACGGAATTTGAACAGAAATAATCTTGTCATATCAATTGCTGTGGCCAAAAATTGTTGAAGGTGAAATAATCACACTTTCAATATTAGGATTCTTTTCGCTAATATCCAAAATAATAGCATCAACAGGTCTATGTGGTTGCTCGTATGGTAAACTATTAATCTCATCGATACTTTTTTCATCTGAGTAGACCTTGGTAGAAGGACCTTTACTTTCTGATAAATCATCACCAATAACAGAAGTTCCAGAAGTATGTATTAATACAGTAGGACTTTTCTTTTTGATCAAAACCTTCAGAAGCACTTCTGCTGATGGCACATGGTCCACATTTGCAGTATTAATGATAATGCTATTTTCTTCAGCTTGCTTCTCAATTAATTCAAGATCATCAAGGTTACCAATAACTGTTCTGACCTTGTTTCCTGTAGCATTGGCCAAGAGTTCTGCCTTAGCTTCTGAACGCACCAATGCGGTCACATCGAAGGAATATGCCTTACTATTTAATAATTGGTAAAGCACTTCACCACCAATATAACCAGTTGCACCTGTGAGAAAAACTTTGTGAGTCGACATTGTTTAATCTTTAGAATGAATTGTATATGATATTTTTAATTGAATGCCTATTTAATGCATTTATTTATACTATTTCAGAATTGATACATGAGTAAGCAAGGGTGCGATAAAAGCAACATATGATTAGAAATCTCGGAATTATCGCAAAAATGAGATTTTCTAATAAATTTTGCAATTTTCAAATTTCTTTGATAATTTCAGTAAACAACATTTCAGTGGAGCAATACTACATTAACATTAATATTAGTATTAATAAAAATAAAAATACAAATAAAAATCAAATTAAGAAAAATTATGTTTAATGTATATCACTATTAGTTAAAACTTACTTGATATTTTATTTTTCTGAATTATTTATACTTTCTAACCATAAAATTATTGCAGCATTCCCTGCTACTAGGAACTACAATGTGGATGTTTAATCATAAAATATCTATTTTTTAAAACAGTAAGAGTCCAAGCTAACTTTGAGATATACTAAGTATTTACTTAAAAATTCGCTAATGCCTAAATTACTTATTTTTTATGACATGTCTGAATCCAATAATCTAAGTCCATATTTTTGACTATTGTGGAAAAGTCAGTGGTGCTTGGAGCATTGCAAATCTTCTTTAGCTTAGAACTCGAAATATTCTTGTTATTATTTACATCATCTCCCTTAGGGTATTCAACGTTAAAAACCGGCTTGTTTGCTTTTATAAATGGTACGTATTTATCGCATTCTTCGTACTGTACGCATTGCTCTTGTACTGACCATTCGACATGGTCTACAACATTTTTAACTATACTACCTCCATTTTTCAACCCTATTGAGAGGTTTCTAGCATGTGCCTCTTTAGATAAGAACTTAATGAAATCAATGGAATCTTTTTTTGTAAGTTTCAAGCCATTGTCGTTATCATATCCGTCAATATTGTCTGGATCCACTCCATCGCAATTCTTTTCTTTGGCCATGTCCAAACGTGATTTCATGATATTCCTAACATTCTTTGACTTAATATCAAGCCATCTTTCTCCTTTCCACCCGTCAAGAGGCTTACCTAAATCGCTTTTAGCAAACTTTGACTTATCTGGCCTCCAATCCTCGTAGCTTCCAGCAGAAAAGTAACAAATGACCTTTTTGCCATGTTTTTTAATAGACACGATATCGGACTTTTCATTATCAAAAAGATCAATATCATACACATCAACTCCCTCAACAAATGACTTGAAAGGCGATTTGAGCTGGTATTGCCATGTAGTTCCCTTCCTTGGCTTCCACCATTTCTCTATATTAGAGGATTTACATAAAGATTTGCTAACAGTCGTCTCTTCTAATTCCTTATTCTGTGAAATACTTTTACCAAGACCAATACTTAAGCAGAGAGTATACAGAAAAAGCATACATGTGATTATAAACGACTTCATTTTATAATTTCTGTAGTTCATCCCGAAATCACAATTCTGTCGATTTAAGTAGACAATCCCAAATGTGACTATTTACGAGTGTGGCTTGCGAAATACTATAAAAAGATTTTCAGACCAATTACTCTATTAGTAAAGGCAATGGGGTAAGCAGAAATACAGATATCTGCGTAGTTTGATTATCCAAAAAAAGTCGATATATTGCTCTACCATCAAAAGCCTATCACCAATACTGATTAATGAGAGGTATAATTATGTCTGTTTGTGGTGCGTTGTCTCCTGCAATTCAATGCGTGATTGAGAAACATGATTGAGAATTTTTTGCATTAGTCTCTAGGACAAGGTGCCAGTAAGCTTGACTACAACAACAATAAGCACCATCGTATTCTGGCTCAACTGCGTAGCCCATTTCGCTAACACCATTAACAAGGGAATTTTTTTAAATTTTCAATTGATAGAGCCGTTGAGCATATTAAGAATAGCTTTCAACGATTTTCTTGCTTCGACCTTATTATCTTATCAGAATACGACGATTGACGTGCTTCCAGCCAATTAGAGCCATAATATTGAGATGATAATGAGCATTTTTGGTTGTTCTCTGGGAGAATTCACAGATCAAAGACTTGAGCAAATTTATATACTCTCTTGAGTAGTAATATTGCGCGTTAATTGCAAAATGGTCAATTTGGTTAATATATAAAACATTAATCAATACCCATGCTTCTATTCGTAGCAGTTTCTCTCAAAGACGACAATTAAGGTAGAAATGAGTTGGTCTAAACGAAGTGTGACTTATAATGGTATTGATTGCTTGAAAGATGTGAACATGGCAGAGTACCAAATGGCCCACACCCAACTGCAAGCCATGGTCCCCTGGACATACCAACCTCATTATGCTAAATGTACAGTATACTTTGGAGTTGTAATAATATTTATTGCATTCATTAAGAATATATGGTACAGATATCTGGATTATGGGTACAAAAAGAAGTCGAATAGTGGAAATTCAATTGTCAATGTATTGGCATCATACTTTAGATATGTTGGCTACAAGCAAGTTCCAAGCAAATTATGCTATTATGTTTCGTTGCCGGCTTCTATCGGTTCCACGTTATTTATGTTTGTATCAACTATTTATTTATTTTGCTATTGCCTCGTTCCACACTTTTGGTATAGAGGATGCCGTGGATTCGGGTCTCCGCCGTTAGCTGTTAGAGCCGGGATTATGGCCACAGCATTAACCCCTTTTGTATACGTATTATCGGGTAAGTCAAATATGATTACTTTTCTCACTGGTATAAGTTATGAAAAGTTAAATGTTTACCACCAATATGTTGGTGTTGCTGCATTTGTGTTATCGGTAATTCATACTATACCCTTTATTTACCAGGACTTGCAAGAAGGAGGAGCAAAGAACCTTCATCTTGGATTCACACAAGATTTTGCCTATTACAGTGGTATTCCGCCATTAATATTACTTGGGTTATTGTGCATATTGTCAAAAGCATGGTTCAGAAAGATTTGCTATGAAGGCTTTCTCCATTTACACTGGATGTTTGGTATTGCATACTTTGGTACTTTGTGGTGGCACATAGACAACACTTTAGGAATGCAGAATTACATGTATGGTGCATTGGCATTTTGGGCTACTCAGGTGATATATCGTATTTTGGTGAAAACTGCATTCAGGCCTAATTCGTTGTTCATGAGGCCAAGGAAAGCTGAACTAACCAAATTAGACCACGGTGCTTACGAAATATGTATTAACGGCGATGGAATCAAATGGAAGCCAGGACAACATTGTTTTCTTAGATTTGTGGGCACTAGGATTTTGGATAATCACCCATTTTCAGTGTGCTCTGTTTCTAACGAAGAGAATAGATTGAAATTCATTGTTATTCCAAAAAAAGGTTTGACTCGTCAAATATATGCCGAATTAAACGAATATGCCATCACCAATAAGAAAGTGTTCTTGGACGGACCTTATGGAGGCAGCACAAGAGACCCAACATCGTTTGACAACGTGATATTGATGGCAACTGGAAGTGGAGTTACAGCTACTTTACCTTTCTTAACAACACTTGCCAACGAAATAGCACAGTCAAAGAAGGAAGGAAAAATGCCCGTTTGTAGAAGGGTGCAATTTGAATGGGTTATTCGCCATTTAGATGATTTGAAGTGGATTGAACAGGAATTGAACAGATGCCTTGAAATTGCAGGTGAACATATTATTGCTAATATTTATATCTGCAACCCTGAAAAGGTGGAACTGATAAAACAGGATGAATTAAAGCAAACCAAAACGACCATGGAGCTCGAAAAAACTATCGACACATGTGGCAGCATTAATCAAGCCATCAATTTGCATTACTACAAACCTCATATTCCTGACATTTTACTTGGCCTTTCTCAAAAACTTGGAAAAAGAAATATGGTTGTTTGCTCGGGCAGTGACTTAACTAAGCACGAAACTAGTTCGACGGTATCCAACTTGCAGACGCTAATTTTCAATAATGACATGAACAATTTAGGTATTGAAGAAATTTATTTCCATACAGAATCTTTTGGGTGGTAATTCTAGATCGTAAAACTTCACCTTAATAGCTGTTGCTACTTCAAAACTAGCTGATGAAGTCATTTGTCTTCACTCCAACCCAAAATGTACTGTCTAGACCAATAACCCTGACATGCAAATGTGTAAATACGTAAATGTTTGTAGCGATAAGGTACATTTTTCTTGATATACTAGGTAGAGCCAATAGAAGCACGGCATGATAAGTATAAATCACCCCAACTGAATGTATATAAAGCACAATATTCTCCTAACCAATTTGCCTCTATGTCGTATTCTGGAATAACTTCTCCTCCCTCATATAGCCGACACTTATTTTTTAAATTTCGTGGATAAACCTCACCTTAATTTAAAATGGTGGTGCGGCTGCACAATAGCCGGAGGCACCCCACAAAATGATCACCGATAATCTTTTTCTTTTTTTTAGAGAGTGTTGCTAGACTTTCTGTAATTTAATAGACTAATAGACTAATAGACTAATAGACTAATAGACTAATAGAATTAACGATTAAACACCAACTTAGAGATACTTGTAATTATCTATACTTTTTCCAAAGAGAACATCTTATCGTTGAGCCCAACCATGACGCGGATTTACACAATATCTGAGTGGAAGAACTTTTTTTCTCGCGCCTCGTTTGGAATATTTTTTCAAATTGGTTGCCCAGAACGCAATAACCCCACAAAGATATTTCTCGTAAAAAGCAAACTAGACCAGGAACAATAAAAAATGGCACACATACACAGAACAAAGTAATATTTTAAAAAATAAGTGATAAAATAATTAAGAAACATGGAGAAATAATCTTCAAACAATACGCGAGCAAATATACTTTATTGTTTCGGATATGTTTTTCCAGGATTTCTTAAAAAATAATTGAGAATTTATTCCGAAACTAGTGTGGCCGAGGGAAAATCTTTGACACAATAGCTCTTCAGTAAGCTAGTCGTATCTTGTAGGTGTAACAATGCTTTGCGGGGTGAGTCTGTTAATGACTTGTAAGGGGTATAAATACAGCCTGAATTTCCTGTTCTTTCCAAATCTGTCACTATCTTAAAAGACAACATTTACAATGGGTTTAGAAGACAGTGCGCTTATTAGAAAGTATATTAACGTGGGAGAGAAAAAGGCCGGATCCACATCCATGGGGATTTTTGTGGGTGTATTCGCTGCCTTCGGTGGTGTGTTGTTCGGGTATGACACAGGTACAATTTCTGGTATCATGGCCATGAACTATGTCAAAGGTGAATTTCCTGCAGACAAAACAGCATTTACTTCCAAGGAAAGTTCTTTGATTGTTTCTATTTTATCTGCAGGTACATTCTTCGGAGCCTTATTGGCACCATTTTTGTCTGATACATTAGGAAGAAGATGGTCATTAATTATTTCAACTTTTATTATTTTTAATTTGGGAGTTATCTTACAAACTGCTGCAACTGGTATTCCATTATTATGTGCAGGTAGAGCTATTGCCGGTTTTGGTGTTGGTCTTATTTCAGCTGTCATTCCATTATATCAATCAGAGGCTACCCCAAAATGGATTAGAGGGGCTGTTGTGTCATGCTACCAATGGGCTATTACTATTGGATTATTATTGGCTGCTTGTGTTAACCAAGGTACCCATAACAGAATGGATTCTGGATCTTACAGAATTCCAATTGCTTTGCAACTTTTATGGTCATTAATCTTGGGTACTGGTATGATTCTCTTACCTGACACTCCTCGTTTCTGGATCCACAAGGGCAATGAGACCAAGGCCAAAGACTCTTTGAGGAGATTAAGAAAGTTACCAATTGACCATCCTGATTTGGTTGAAGAATACGAAGATATCAAAGCTGCATACGATTTTGAATGCTCTGTCGGAAAGTCCACTTGGGCTGATGTTTTTACTACTAAAAACAAGCAATTGAAGAGATTATTTACTGGTGTTGCGCTTCAAGCATTCCAACAATTGACTGGTGTCAATTTCATCTTCTACTTTGGTACTTCTTTCTTTCAAAGTGCAGGTATTGACAATGAATTCCTTATTTCTTTAGCCACAAACATCGTCAACGTTGGTATGACTGTTCCAGGTATTCTCTTAATTGAACTAGTTGGTCGTCGTTCTATGTTGTTATGGGGTGCTGTTGGTATGTCCGTTTCTCAGTTCATTGTTGCCATCGTCGGTGTTGCCGCGGATAGTGACGCTTCCAATAAAGTGTTGGTTGCATTTACTTGTTTTTTCATTGCATTCTTTGCTTCTACATGGGGTCCAATTGCATGGGTTGTTGTTGGTGAAATTTTCCCATTAAGAACTAGAGCTAAATCTGTTGCTTTATCTGCTGCTTCCAACTGGCTTTGGAATTGGGCTATTGCATATGCAACTCCATACTTGGTCGAATCTGGTCCTGGTAATGCTAATTTGGGAACAAACGTTTTCTTCATCTGGGCTGGTTGCAACTTCCTTTGTGTTGCTTTCACTTACTTATTTATCTATGAAACTAAAGGTTTATCCTTGGAACAAATTGATGAATTATACGAAACTGTTCCACACGCCTGGAGATCTCGTACTTTCACTCCATCTGCGCATGCATTCAGACACGATACTTCAGATTCTATTTCTTCCATGGAAAAGAAGGCTGAACAAGTTCATGAAGTTGAAGTTGGATCTGTTTAACTTCTCTGATAAGCTTGTCAATTTTCACTTTTTGTTTACTAATTTATATATAAATTTAAAGGTTATAATTCCAATTCATTATTAGTGTTTATACTATTAATTTTACTTAGTTTATCTTAACATTCAACATGTAAATTTCTATATTTTAAGCACTTCTATTATTTAAAATCTGCTTAACAGTATCGACTACGATATCTTCTAAGGAAACAAAATCAAAATTCAAGAGTTGTCTTGTTGCTTCGTTATTAGTGTTTGCTAGGGTCAGAATATCTTGTTCTCCAGTTCCAGGATTTCCGGATGGAATTTTACCCTTCAATTCTGGAATGTTTTTGTTTATGATATCTAACATCATTTGAGTGCTGAAATGACCGTTTGTTAAATAAAGTCTCTTGTTTATAGTATTTTCGTTTTCAAATGCCAATAAATGAGCCTTAGCAACATCTCTCACGTCAATAAATCCACCAGTGTCATTGTCGAATTGATCAGTTGGTCCTAGCTTTATTAAGGTATTGATTAATTCATTGGAAGTATTCAATTTGCTTTTAACTTCACTAGCAAATGCCTGTGGACCGAAAACATAGACTGGGTTTACAGCAGTTAACTTAAAGTTGACATCATTCTCTTTAACATAGTCCCATGCAGCCTTTTCTGCAAAGGTTTTGGCACCATAATATGCGGCAATTGGATCCTTGATGGCATCTTCGTAAGAAATGCTATTCCAATTGGTTTCATTAAGGGAGAGGTCGGTGTTACGTTCGTCTTCCATAGAGTAGATTGCGGCGTCGGAAGATGTGATAACTACTCTTTCAATCTGTGGACCGTAGTCTTTAATTGCCTTCAAAACGTTCGTTGTGCCCTTAATGGCAGGGACAACCAAGTCATTTTCTGGGTCAGTAGTGTCATAAAAAAAAGGAGATGCAGTATGTAACAAAACGCTAACTTCAGGATGTCTCTTCAAAGCATCATCAAAAGCACCTTCAACACTAATGTCAGACACAACCTCATACTTAAAGTTTTCACTATTAAGGCACTTTTTCAAATTTTCACCTTTCTCATTTGTTCTAACTGTTCCGACAACATTATAGCTTTTCTCAATTAACAATTTAACAATGTTTTGGGCAATAAATCCCGAAGCTCCTGAGACGAAAACTGTTCTTGCCATTCTTTTTACGTACTTATGTTGTTCTAAATGATCCATTTTTCAACGTATTTAAGCTTCTTATCGCTGTTGAACCGCGCACACCCAAACTTTGGGGAACTCAATACCAAGCCGCATGATAACTTTTTGCAATATACTGGCAATGGAAGCGGAAATCAACGAATGCTAATATCAACTAATATCAATCATGAAAAGAGTCATTGAAATGTAAATTATACAATAGCAACATAGTTATAGTAAAAGCCATACAGCCTTATGTGACAGAGTTAGGACGAGTAAGAACGAGTCAGGACTACATATGTCAAGTAACGCCAGTGAAAATCATACAGAATAGGCATAGACGTAGGCATATCAATTGTTATACTTAAGAGTCATAGCTGTCAATCATACAAAAGAGCCATAGTTCTGCCTATCACACAAAGCATAGATAATAGTCTAAATAACTGAGTCACGAGCCTGGACGAGTCAGACCAGTTTGCACATGAGATAATCCGGTTCTGTGCTACCTTCTGCATTAGGAAAATATAAGCCAAAGAAGAAAGCCATTCCGTTTTAAGAAATGCGCTTTATCTAACTGCTAAAACTATAAATATTCGCATCTCTCTATAGCTTATCTTCTTAGTATAGTTTAGATATATTATACAATGTATATACCAAAGAAATACTTAGAGGAAGACCGGGAGAAACACGCGAGTCTCATTAAGGCATACCCGTTAGCTACGGTTGTTACATCTGGCGAAGGTGGAATTATTGCGAATCACATCCCATTTTATTTGCATGTCGATAAGGAAACAGGTAGAACATACTTACAGGGCCACATAGCTAGAGTGAATCACCAAATTGGTGACTTCAGAAAAGGAGAAGAAGTGTTGGTTATTTTCCAGTCGTCTGATGCCTATATTAGCCCCTCATATTACCCAACCAAGCATGAAACTGGGAAATTTGTCCCAACTTGGGATTTTGCCACAATTCATTGCTATGGAGCTCCAAGAGTAGTCGACGATCCAGAGTGGGTCCACAAACAACTTAATAACTTCACTAACCAACAGGAAATCGACAGACCAACACCCTGGAAAGTGAGCGATGCTCCCGAAAGCTACATTAGACGAATGCAAATGGCTATTACTGGGTTGGAAATTGAGATTACTAAGATAGAGGGTAAGTTTAAATTTGACCAAGGCCACAAAAGAGTAGACATTGACGGGGTTATCGATGGGTTGACTGAAGATAAGAAGTGTGAAGTTGCCAAATTCGTGAAAGAGGCAAATGCCGATAAATAAGGTGATTTATGTAGAAACTTGTAAATTTAATAATACATTCATCTAAGTATATTTACAGATATTTTATTTGGGTCATTAGTAGGCACATATATGTTACACATCAGTAAGGAGTGAATCTGCTTCCTCCTCTTGGACCTCCCCTTCCTCTTGGACCTCTTCCTCTAAAGCCACCTCTAAAGCCGCCTCTTCCTCTAAAACCTCCCCTTGGGAAACCACCACCTCTGTTTGTGGAACTCATACCCGGAATATTGGTCCTTTTTTCACAAACTTTAAGTTCACGATCCCTAAATGTTGAACCATCCAAGGTAGCAACTGCCTTATTGACCCCATCAACATCTGCGAACTCCAAGTAAGCAAACCCCTTGGGCTTTCCTGTAAACTTATTTAAAGGTATGGTGACTCTATTGACTACCCCACTACTAGAAAAATGCTGTTGTAATTCCAAGGGCGTTGTGCCATAATCCACGTTTCCAATATATACAGATCTGGAATCGATATCTCTTTTTTCTGCTTCTGAAGGATCATTTGTTTCTTCGCTCAACTGAGAATGGAGTTCTCGTAATTTAGCCGCCTCTCTTTCCATCTCTTCCATGCGTGACTTTACAGCTTCAGCTTCTTCTTTGTTTGGGTTTTCCTGTCCATTTGCAGGTTGATTGGTTTCTTGCTGTGGACTTGTCTCCTGATCGTTCAATTGTGGTAGAGAATTTTCAGGATTTTGTTGCTCCTGTATTGGTACTTCTTCAGACATTTTGAATGCTTGTATTTACTTTACAGAAACCTCACCAATAAAAGTCTTCTGATGAAGGGAGTGATGCCTGAAAGTGAACCTAAAAACTATTACAAGAAGTTAGTATAGCGACATTTTCAGTTAATACGACATTTAAATGTCGTATTATTACTACTCATTAAAAATGCAATGTATGTTTATTATATGATGAGAGATTAAAAAGCCCCACCAGGTAGATTTCTTTCTCTATTTAATGCTTTTGTTATATTACTACCCTTAATAGAAACCGGTGCTGTAGTACTTTCATTGTGACCTATGGAACCATAGCTTTTTCTTTTTGGCCTCTTGCCATATATTGGTAATAAATGATCGTCTTCTGCGTTAAATATGTCATCGTCAGTCTCGTAGCCATAATCAAAAACATGATTATCCTCATCCGGTTGAATTCTCATATAGCTAGGTTTACTACCTTGTAAATCATCTTCGTTTGAATCAAATGATGATCCTGGGGGTTGTTCAATTCTAGAACGACCCAAAAACAAGAGCATACCGAATACAAGCAGCCCAAAAAGCAATAACCCTAAGATTATACCTATACCAACGCTGATAAGCCCAATATGGATATGCAAAAATGTGTCTTTGTTAGAATCTTCTAGCCACTTTAAGTTTAGCGGTTTGTCAATTAAGAAAACACATGCACCTTCTGTTATAGAATTATTAGCATGCGCAACAGTGCAGCCATGAGAAACAATCTGAACTTCTTTATCTTTATTGTAGGATGTAGCTGCTAGTGATTTGTCCTCAACAGAGTTATCGGCCAGCATTAATCTTAAAAATATTTTCTTATTGTACGGGTTCCGCTCACATTCTAAAACTGCATCGGATATATTGGTTTTAATGCTATATTGAGCTTTGCCAGTGTCCAGCATATTGTCTGTTCGAACAATATCACTATTGATACACGACAATAACTTGTTTAATTCTGTATTTGGAATCAAATGAAATTCAAGGAAATCACATAAGTTAGTAAAATCAGAAGTGATATTAAAGTCTTTCATTGACTCTGGAGTTGGGACTAAAAGGGAGTATCCGGGACTAACTTTTTCATCTGTGATCCCTAACGCGTCACTCAACTTAGGATAACTATCAATCAAATTTAAAATTGAAAATTGTGGATAATTTGGGTCATCCGTTGTCCTTAATAAGTCTAAGTACGATATACGGAAAGATTCCGGAAGTAAGACCTTGTCCACAACATGAACAATTCCTTGGTCAAATAAAATATCAGAATTCAATGGAACTAATAACTCTGTTGAATTCAAAGTAATTAGATGATTTGAAAGGTCGTCAAAATAAGAATTTCTAATCACAACATCATCACCTCTGAGGGTTTTAGAGACCGTTTCATTTTCATGCTTGGCAAGCCCAAAATCCGAATATATAGTATCTTCAATAAATAAACCCTTTAAAATATCCTTAAAGTAGACAGGGTTGGCTTCTAAGAATTTCAAGACTAGGCCCAACTCTTTCCAAGGATCTTCGAATTTATTTGAATTTTTTAAACTACCTCGTTTATTTTGCTCACTGTATCCACAAGGCAAAAATATAGAATATCCTTTCTTATTTTCTGGTAAAGAGAGTAGCCCGAACTGTTCTAAATACTTGAGAGTATTTAAGAAACTCTTCCGGTCAATTTCGAAATTATCCAAATGACGACTAACACCACCGTTTAACAACAATTTCAGTAAAGTTTGTTTTAAATAAGATGGTGGATACACTTCTTGTTTAGTCAAGTATATAATGTTATTGTTGGTTGTTTTAATCCCAGGCAACATAATGTTTGTCTCATCATTTATCGTGGCATCAATTGATTTCAAATCAGTATTATAAGTGGCCGAAAATTTGGCTTTGAAGCACGAACCAATTTTACTCTGGGGACACAATTTAGAATCGAGTAACTTATAGAAATTAGCATAATTTGACTCTTTCATCGTGTGCTCAATGTCGATCATTTCATTAGAAAATTGATAGTAAACTGATTCTTTATATCCGAAATATGACGACTGCAAGTCTGAATGGGAAAAACTTTCATCGGAAATCGTATCTCTTTGAAAGGATTCAACAAATATCGTCTGATTATTTGTTGAACCATCAACTAAATGATGCAATGATCTAAAATTTAATTCTTTCACAAAATTGGTAAATTGCATTGCATACAATGCTTTTCTAGGTATCATGGGAACTAAAGGAATGTTTAAGTCTTCAAAGAAACTCTGATAAGTTTGGTTCTGAAGATCAAATACATGAAGCATACCGTTAGACATCGCCAAGCTAGTCGCATTAATTGCACTAACTATTTTGTTGTTCAACAAAATTTGGTTTGAAAAGTTTGCTGGTGAAATATTGAACTCGCTCTTTTCATTGATACTTTTATAAGATCCTGATGTTCCATTAACACCCCCTATCAATTCATCTATCATAAAAGTTTCCAAGAAATCAACAATGTCATATTTTACCTCCAATATTGCTTCCTTAGTCATGGGGCATTTTTTCTTGTTACTGCAATACTTGAGAGATGATAAATAGCGACGAGTTATTTCTGGTACAGATTCATATACATATGAGTCCGTTAAGATGAACATAGTTTTCGTACGTGACATAAATTCTTCACAAGTCTTTGGTAATTTCCGCAAACTACCTTTCTCATTTCCAATAATATTTAAGTAGTTTTTATATTCTGTTTCAGAATTCTCGCCGTGATCTTGGAAAAGCTGGTCGAATAGCAGGCGCATAAATGTGAGCAGATAAGGGCCTAGGGCTTTATCATCGTTTAGTATTAAAGCCTCACATAATGATGGCTTGACAGGTAACAAAGAATCAATCGCTTGGATGAAAGAATCTTGATGCTTAGCATGGATATCAGCCTCAATGATGGCTGCTGTGTCATCTATCAAGTAATCGTCCAGGTTGAAATCCGGCGACACTGCCACCGGGTATGGCGACCCATTCACATCATACAACGTGTTGAAAATGACTTTCTCAGTACTTAAGTACCCAACTCGAAATTTTTGGTTTATCACGTATCTTAATAGTATATTGTTATCGTAGGGTAAATCTCTATCGAAATATTCTTGCGACTCTGAAGTAAATGCCAGATTTACTGGTGCCAACAACGTGATATTAGATAGTGAGTTTAGAATAGGAATCATGCCATTTCTTTGTAAATGTCGTAAAAAATATGAATATTCTACCTCGGACGATAGTATATCCACGATTGTAAATGGCGTAGGTTCCAGAGATTCTGAAGTAGTCGACGGCTTGCCGACAATCAGGCCAATCAAAGAAAACCAAAATAAAAGAAAACTCAATTTCCAAAACATTGGTTGTAGATAAGTATACATATACTTTCCTATGAGCTAGGATAAAGAAGAAACTAAATCATTATAGTCCAGTGATATGCATTCTTCTATATGAGCGGTATCAACCAAAAAAAAAAAAATAAAACCAGCACGTGATCCAAAATAGATAACGGAACAGTTATAGGCTAGTAAAGTTAACATTATATAAAACGTAAAGTTGGTGTGTTTAGAATGATTTTATAGCAAGTAAATACACACGAATGAATTAAAAAGCTTATCAAAACTTTAAAACGGCCCAGGTCGCAACAGATCCCACTACAATAGATATGAAGATAGCAATACTGACAATGGCTTTTTCGTAACCAGGTATGGAATCCTTGCACAACTTTAAGTAGAATAAGCATGGCAATATGATACAAACCAAGAAGCAAATTGATGCACCTAATATACCAATTACCCTGTCAAATTCAGGGAAAATAATTGCTAAGATTACGAAAACGGCATTAACACCTATCCTAATAAGAAACCTGCCCAAATTGTTGACAAGCTGCCTGAAAGTATTCTCAGAATTTTGGGCAACATTGAGGACCATATCCAAAGTAGAAATGATAGGTTTTGCATTCAAAGGAGTTTTGGCTAACGGAATAACACAGATTAAAGCACTAAGCAATGGGTAGCACCAGCTGGGATAGCCTTGAGTAAGCAATATGTTGTTTGTAATCTCATTATTACAATATGCACCAAACATTAAGAAGCCTAGGATACCCATAGACATATCAGTAATCAAGGTAATCGAGTATGTTGTGAACAAAGTTCCCGTAAATTTATTGGGATGTCTCATGTCGGATTTTAAGTTAGGGAAAATTGCGTGCCCACCAAACGGAGCCATAAGAATACCAATGGCAAGTAAGAAATCAGGAATCGATTGTGGCCACATATTACTAGGCATCATTGATATCAATGAGCCTGGAGCATCAGGTTTCAAAAAGCCACATATCAACACCAAGAGTGTAATTGATATGGTAGACATTATTCCAAATAATGAAAACACAGACAAAATAGGCAATGGCAAGAATGTAAATGGTGTTAAAACAAAAAAACTAAGAATCTTGAATCTGGTTTTTGTCCAAACAGTATCATCACCTAACAATGCATATAGCGAATCACTGAATAACACAATCAAGGATACCCCAGCACCTAATAAATCTATGGAAAACATTAACGAAATAAACAATTTGGCCATTGAACCATATGCCGCATAACCTAAATCAGCATATGTCATTATTGTCCTATCGGTATCCATGGCTTTGGATAACAATGTAGCCGACCAGTACGTAGTCAAGCAGCAGCATGCTAATAACGGAACTCCAATTACCCAACCCGCCTTCATAATACCCACTGGCAATGCCAAAAGACCGACTCCAATCAAGATATTGATCGAGTTAAATATGGTTTGCGGAGCTGTAGATTGACCTTCCAATACCGTTACGATATTCCCATCTTTGTCTTCGATTTTAGTCAAATTGAAATGCGATCCAGTGGTGGCCATGGAAATTGTCGATCTGAGACTGGAGAACGAAGGCGACGGGAATACCTTCTTTTGCCTGATCTGGATGGGTTTCGTTGCACCAGTGTAGGTCGAATTAGCTCTTGATTTGTTTTGGTTCAACACGTTGATAATGTCATCTTGGTAGAACACATCATTGTTTGGAGAGATGTTATGGTCCACACCGCTGAGATTGTAGTTCATGACACCTGCATCATGAATTACCATGCTTAACCTCTCTCCTCTAGCAGATGGCACCATCAATTGCGGGTCGAATAACTCGTCGTCAACAACTGAATCGTTATTACTTTCTCTATGGAAAAATGATCTCTTCTTTCGAATATCGTTATCAATTTTAGATGCAGCAAATGACTGGGCTCTTGTGAACGAACTTGCAAAGTTGTGTAACGTGTTTGGGCCCTTGAACGATCCTATAGGTGCGTCCAATATAGACTGACGTCTACTACGGATCAATGAGGTGTTTTCATTACTTTCAATATCTTCTTCTGGCAAGGGCAAGCTAGTCATATTTTCAAGACTCAAAATGCTAATGAATGAAGGGAAGACTCTGTTTACCTTCGACGTCGGGTCGGATTACCTTGAAAATGAAAGAATAATGAAATATTGATAACACCATAAAAAGGTGTTTTGCTAGATAAGAATTACATAAGCGGATTTTTTCAGCTGTAGACATGAATCATATTTCACTGTGGACATAAAGAGACTTGATATTTGTAAATACATGACATTAATTCAACGAATAAAGAGCATACTATATCAGTATACACTGACATTTTTGCAGCCTGAACGCCACCTTTCCTCGAGACAAAAGTGGGTTCTTGGACTACTAAACTTGACATCGGTGGTGATATTTTGGGTGCTATCTTCGTTTTTGGTGAACGATTTATTTGAGACAGATATATACCGCAAGCCATTCTTTATAACATACATAAACACCGGATGTTTCAGTTTCTATTTGATACCATATTTGAGATATAATAACTTGACGTTGTCGGATTTTATCCGTAACCTCGTGATAGAATATAAACAGAATAGAAGCCGGCCAGATATAGAAAGCAGAGAAAGACTTAACCCAGACTACGGGTCGAGCGACAGTCTAACACATTTGGAGACTGACGAACGTGGGATTCCGGTGAAGGAAGATGAAGACATCGGGCTATATGAGAGTATAAAATTGTCGCTTCAATTTATTTTGCTTTGGTTTTCGGCTAACCTAGTGACAAATTCTTCTTTATCATACACATCAGTAGCATCTCAGACGATTCTTTCTTCCACGTCTTCGTTTTTTACGTTGCTTATTGGGTTTTTGTACTCGATAGAAAAAATTAATCAGAACAAAATTGTTGGGATACTTTTGAGCTTCACTGGTGTTTTGATTATCACTAAAATAGATACTTCTTCCCAGCCTCCAACTGAATCAGGAATGGTTATTTTGACTGGGAATTTGCTTGCTTTACTTGGGGCCATGATATACGGAATCTACACCATTCTACTCAAGTTCAAGATAATGATAAAGAATTCTACAAAAGAAAGAAATTTAGACACGCACCTATTTTTTGGATTCGTGGGGATTTTTAACACCTTATTATTATGGCCTATCTTAGTCATACTTCATTTCACAGGTATTGAGAAATTTGAATTACCAGATAACAACCGAACCATAAGTTTATTATTGACTAATGCATTTATTACATTTATAAGTGACTTTTGCTGGTGTAAGGCTGTTTTATTGACAAGTCCTTTGACAGTCACTGTTGGCTTATCAATGACAATTCCTTTGGCAATGGTTGGTGATTGGATAATAAAAGGATTTTCGGTAAACTGGTGGTATATGTTTGGAGCTTTCATTGTAACTGTTGGATTTTTGGTAATCAATAGAGACGAAAAAGAAGATTTTGTCGTCAACCGGGAAACCAGCGAAGAAATTGAACAATTATAGACGTATTTGCATCGTTATTAGATTGGATGATTTTGTGTAATAATAATTCCCAAGATAAAATTTATATTTATGTTTAATCTTGATATAATAGACTCCTAATTAATATAATGATATTTAGAAGTATATTATCGCTTCTAGCGATATTCTCAATCGTTTCAATTGTTTTAGGACAATCATTGAATTCTGAAGCTTTGATCAAGAGATCGCTAGAATCGCCAAACTTTGTTGTTCCGATAACTCATTCTGATGTGACGAACTTGGCTGGCCAAAGAGATTACTACACATTATTGCTTTTGACGACCTCAGATCCCCAGGTTGGATGTGCTAGCTGTGAAATATTAGATCGAGTAGTTAGAAGAGTAGCAGAATCGTGGTACGGAGATTATGCCTTATCTAATTTTCTCTATTTTGTTGAAATCGATTTGGCTGATAAATCAAATGCTAATTTATTCAATTACTTAGGATTGGGTACTGTACCCCATTTATGGCTCATCCCACCTAGTAAGGACAAAGTTGGTTTATACAACGATGATAAGGGATATGGGATATTCAGTGAACCTCATTTGCTTTTCAAACTTCCAGTGACTGGTTTTGAGAAACAGGTCAAAGAGTTAACCAACTTTTTGTCTCAGAATTTACACAAGACGATAAAAGTGAAACAGCAACAGCCAATGGAAAAATTCATCTTAGCTTTTGGAATTACATTCTCTTTTATCATGTTACTTAAAAAAAGGGGACCCAAGATACTTACTAATCTTACAAAGAAAAGCATATATAAGGCACTTGTTATCGGTGCCATAATAGCATTTATTTCTGGTTATAATTTCACGACTATGGAAAAGGTTCCTTTTCTTGCTAAAGATGGGAACAATAATCTTATGTATATTAGTGGCACATTTCAATACCAGTTAGGCATAGAAATTCTTATTGTCGGATTCAATTACTTGGCGTTAGCTTCAAGCCTGATTAATTTATTATACCTAGGCTCATATGAGATAAACGCTACTAGTAAGATCTCAAGTGAGAAAGTGAAAAGTTTTTGCATTTTAATTAATGTTTTAATCATCTACATATTGTCAAGTTGTCTTACGAGTGCTTTTATAAGAAAGGAGCCTTATTATCCATATTATTTCTTCAAAATATATTAGATATCGTTGTATATATCGAGATAGTCAATAGATCAACACACGAACACAAAACGCGTATAATACTTATCTAATAGAGTATGTACAAAATTTATCAGAAGAATTACTCGAAACATTAATTAATCCTTAATGGGTAATCATGTTGGTCGATACGAATTCATTCAAGCGTTCCCTGAGTTCTCTGAATTCATCTAGCGAGAAGAAAAAACCCAAGCTCATCACTGATTTTTTTCAACTGAAAACTGTTGATCCGACAGACAAAGCTACCAACAAGCTGAAATCCAATGAATTAACCGAAGATGCAAAACCAACTCAAACGCATACTGAATCTGATATGAATATAAATAATGAGGGAGAGACCTCTTCGAATGATGACAGCTATACAGAATTTTGTAGAAAACATAATTTCAATAAGCAAAAGTGGATCGACTCTCTAACTGAAGAACAGAAAGATTTGCTAGAACTAGAAATCAAGTATTTGCATATAACGTGGTTGGTATTTTTACATAAGACTATTACAAAACCGTACTTTTTGAAATTGAAGCAGTTCTTAAAATCTCAATCGAACAAAGTGGTTTTCCCACCCAAAGAACAAATATACTCCTGGTCTCATTACACCCCATTGCCTTCCATAAAATGTCTAGTATTAGGACAAGACCCCTATCATAATTACAATCAGGCTCACGGTTTAGCTTTTTCGGTGCTTGAGCCTACAAGGCCTCCACCATCCTTATTAAATATCTACAAGACATTAGCAATTGATTACCCTGAGTTTACTGCACCTGATTACAATACTTTGGCGAAACAAGGTAGACCGGGAGGAGGGAACTTGACTAAATGGGCTAAACGAGGTGTCCTATTATTGAATGCAGTGTTGACCGTAGAATGTCATAAAGCGAACAGCCACGCGCAACAAGGTTGGGAGAAGTTCACAGAAGAAATAGTAAAAGTTTCGCTTGACTATTACAACAAAGAGCATTCAAAAGGTTTCGTTATCATGGCATGGGGATCACCTGCTCAAAAGAGAGTACAATGCTTCAATTCGTTACTCAATTCTAATAAATTTCTAGTATTGAAAACGGTTCATCCTTCTCCATTATCTGCTAGGCGAGGATTTTTTGATCTGAAAGTTTTCAAAAAATGCAACGAATGGTTACAAAAAAATGGTCAGAAAAGGATAGACTGGGGCTTAATCGATGGAAATGTAGTTGTATAGAGATATAAAGTATTAGACAATAATATGTGAAATATGTATTACCCGCACATTTATCGATATAGGTTTTCAAGTATGCTTTCCTTATGCTTTCCTTATGTTTTTCTATTTATTTTAATTAATAAATCTTATATTTAAGTATCATACAGCTGTTGGATTTAATAGTTTTTCATCAACCTTTTCACTAGTGAAGTATCAGTAAAGAGCGGCACGTATTGAAAAATTTTTAATAGCGAAAGGTTGCAACATGTCAGATCGAACAGATAACCGTAAACATCTGATAGATAATGAAACTAGAGAACAAAGAAAGCAACGTTTTATCCTTAGCACAGACCCTAAGACTGCTAAGTTGAACGATGTAGATGATTCGACCAAAAGATTTAAATATCTATTAGGGTTGACAGATCTTTTCCGATATTTCATAGATTTGAATGCATCCAAAGATGCACAGTTTAAAAAGATAATCCGACAAATAGATGACAATGTTTCTTTTAAGCAACCTAAAACAAAGAAATCTAAGAGGAGAAAGACCGAAAAAGAGGAAGATGCAGAATTATTAGAAGATGAGGAGCATATGAACGATGAAGAATCGCAGCACACAATTTTAACGGAATCACCTAGTTTTATCAAAGAAGGGACACTAAGAGAATACCAAATACAAGGTCTTAATTGGTTAATATCCCTTTATGAGAACAGACTAAGCGGTATTCTAGCTGATGAAATGGGTTTAGGTAAAACCTTACAAACCATTGCGTTCTTGGGTTATCTAAGATATATCAAGAAAATCGATGGACCATTTATTATTATTGTACCGAAGTCAACCTTAGATAACTGGAGGAGGGAATTTGCAAAATGGACTCCAGATGTTAACGTAATTGTGTTACAAGGCAACAAAGAAGATCGTAATGAGATTATACAGAACAGATTGCTAAACGCTGATTTTGACGTGTTAATTACTTCATTTGAAATGGTTATTAGGGAGAAGTCTCATTTAAAGAAGTTTAGCTGGGAATACATAGTAGTCGATGAAGCACATCGCATTAAAAATGAAGATAGTTCATTATCACAGATTTTAAGATTATTCTATTCGAAAAATAGATTGCTAATCACAGGAACACCACTTCAGAATAACCTTCACGAATTATGGGCCTTATTAAACTTTCTATTACCAGATGTTTTTGGCGACTCAGAAGTTTTCAATGAATGGTTCGAGAATCAAGGCGGCAAAACAGAAGAAGACAGAGAAAAAAACCAAGATAAGGTGATTCAGCAGTTACATAAGGTGTTGAGTCCATTTTTATTGAGAAGGATCAAAGCAGATGTAGAGAAGTCTTTATTACCTAAGATAGAGACAAACATTTACATTGGTATGACAGATATGCAAATCCAATGGTACAAGAAATTGCTTGAAAAGGACATAGATGCTGTCAATGGGGTCGTTGGAAAAAGAGAAGGTAAAACAAGATTGTTAAATATTGTAATGCAATTGAGAAAATGCTGTAACCATCCATATTTATTTGACGGTGCTGAACCTGGACCACCTTATACAACGGATGAACATTTGATTTTCAATGCTGGGAAAATGATTATATTAGATAAGATGTTGAAGAAATTTAAAAAAGAAGGCTCTAGAGTTTTGATCTTCTCCCAGATGTCAAGATTGCTTGACATATTAGAAGACTATTGCTACTTTCGGGACTATGACTATTGTAGAATAGATGGTTCAACAGCCCATGAAGATAGAATTGAAGCTATTGATCAGTATAATATGCCTGGTCTGGAAAAATATATCTTTTTATTGACAACCAGAGCAGGTGGTTTAGGTATCAACTTGACTAGTGCTGATATAGTTATATTGTATGATTCTGACTGGAACCCACAAGCAGATTTACAAGCCATGGATAGAGCCCATAGAATAGGTCAGAAAAAGCAAGTCAAAGTTTATAGATTTGTTGCCGAGAATGCTATTGAAGAAAAAGTTTTAGAACGTGCAGCACAAAAGTTAAGATTGGACCAGTTAGTTATCCAACAAGGAAGGCAAATTAATGCTAATAATTCAGTTGGAAATTCTAAGGATGATTTACTAGGAATGATTCAACATGGAGCCAAAAAAGTTTTTGAATCGCAACAGAGTTCGAGCATGCTAGATGACGACATTGATGCAATCTTACAAAAAGGGGCAGAGAAGACAGCCAATTTAAATGCAAAGTTCGATAAACTAGGTTTGGACGATTTACATAACTTCACCTCTGATTCGTCGACTTACGAATGGAACGGTCAAAATTTTGCTAAAAAAGACAACCAAGGGGATTTAGAATTTACTTGGATTAATCCTTCTAAAAGAGAAAGGAAAGAATTGACTTATTCTATTGATAACTATTATAAGGACGTTTTGAAAACAACTCCACTTGCAAGCAAAAGTAATAATTTACTGTCAAAATTCAAGGCACCAAAGATATATAATATTCAAGATCATCAATTTTTTCCGGACGGATTAGCAGAGCTTTTAGATAGAGAGCAGTTGGCTTATAAGAAGCAGATAGGATATAGATTTGCTCTTAACGAATTTGGAGATAGTGACGAAGAATTTCTTGCAGAAGAATATAAGGACGAATTGTCTAGAGAGGAAAGAAGAAAGCTCGAACAAGAGAAAGTCAATAATGTGGTTCCATTGACTGAAGAAGAAATGGAATTGAAGAATAAGCTATTGAATGAAAGCTTTTATAATTGGACTAGGCGTGATTTCACAAATTTCATACATGGGTCTGCAAAGTTCGGTAGAAATGAGTATGAGAGAATTGCAAAAGCAATGGGTAATAAAGACAAAGATGATGTAGAGCGTTATCTGAAAAAATTTTGGGAATCATATTCAATGATTGAAGGATATGATAAGTATGTTTCTCAAATTGAAAGTAGCGAGAAAAAGATTGCTAAGCTAATGAACCAACAAAGATTATTGAATATAAAGATGGATTCACTAGAAGATCCTTTGGAAGAATTAAAAATTCAATACCCTCCGAATAATTCCAAAAGGGTCTATTCTAAACATGAAGACAGATTTATTTTAAATTGTGTCCATAAACATGGCATTTTTAGCGAAAACTTGTTAGAAAAGATAAAAGAGGAAATTGCATCAAATGATGCTTTTAGATTTGATTGGTATATGCTATCAAGGACTCCACAAGAGTTGGGTAGACGCGTGAATACACTTCTATTGGCAATTACTAGAGAATTGGAAGGTCCACCCAATATAAAAAAGAAGGTGAAGCAACCAGGCAGTTCGAATGTCAGCAGTAGACCAGGTTCGATCGAGCCAGCATCATTAAGCGACAACAACACAACTAGTTTGGGTATCAAAAAGAGGAAACATTAATAGTTAATCTAGATGTATATTATTAAAATATTAGCGAATTTCTAGCTAAATGTACTTTTTGAATTTTCAGCAATATTTACAACTAGCTTCAAAGATACTCTTCACAAATAGTTTCTTGCACGGTAGAAATATAGTATGGTAACTTATTAGCCGTCCAACTGACTGAAAGATAATTGCTCATCTCACTTTTTTCTACTTTCAAGAAATCAAAAATTGTTTTGTCATTTGATGCTTTATATCTTGGTCTTATGAAGTTCCGCAAGCTAATAATTTTAGCTCCTGCTTTTAAACCAAATAGCATTCTTCCTACTGTTGCGTTCAAATTTACATCAAAAAGGTAATTATTAACAAGAAGAACGTCACAATCAAGAACAGCATTACGTACTTCTTCATTATCAACAAAACTTTGCAGAAGCGCAAAATTCAAATTTAATTCTTTCAACCCAAATAAAGATAAATGCTTTTGTATTAAAATAGTTTGTAATTCCGTCAATTTCGAGGCATGCTCCATTATTTCACAACCACCACTAGAAACCACTCCAAATTCTAAGGCGGCCTGAAAGGTAGTATTACCAACTCCGGAACCTAAATCATAAAATTTTTGATGCGGTTGCAAGTTAACCTTGGACAAAACTTCACTTGTAAAAGATGGTAATAGTTCACCATAAACTTCTGCAGTAAATGCTTTATATGACCTAAGCTTCTTCGATTCAATGGATACAATTCGAGAATATATACGTAGAAGAATTTGTTGAAGGCAAAATCTCGAAATTGTCGTTTTTTCTTTAAGACGACAAAAGAATTCTTCATTATAATTTTCAGGTTTCAATGCGTTGACAAATCTTTTGTTCGCCCTGTTAGATTTCATAGGTGTATATGAGCCTGTCTCTTGTCTTAAATTATTTCTTAGTATTTTTTCAATATGTGGTTCATTTTCTTCTTCTGATGACATTGGGGGAGTAAGGTGACTTCTTAAATCAGGTTTTAATGTCATAGACGATTCAACTAAAGCAAAGGTTGGGCTAGATGGTTCAATAGAGTCATCATATGAAAATATGGGCTCATCGTTCGATTGCAGAATTTCAGAGTAAAAAAGGTCTAACCTTATATCTTCATCTGTGGGAAATTTTATCTCATGAGGCAAGAAAAATGCACGTATTTCTTCATTTATATCATGACAACTTGAATCGATCTTATTAGGGCTCAATTCTACCATCAAACAATTCCATTTATCGATGACAAACATGAACCTATTAAAATCATTTTCTTCAATAGAAACATCTATTTCATTAATATATTCTTCGAGAATTATTTTTTTTATTCTCAGAGAATGAGAAAAGAACAAAGCATAATGTAACTGGAATAATTTCTTAATTTCATATATTGGGTCCAATTCGTTAGATTTAGGCTCTGCCAAAACAAACATTTCACTATGTTGAGGATAGATCAAGAAACGAACTCTGATTTTATTCATTGGATTTGGTATGGTTTTGTTTGTATTTCTGTCCATAATAGTTAACGGGGGAAATGATATGGGCATATCACGATAGTTCTTAAAATGTGAATATACGATCTCTGCAGCTATAGAGTCTGATAGAGAAATATCACCTCCCTCTTGAATCATAATAGCTGAATCGTCTACAAAGGACAATTCTCGGAAACAAGGCTGAGGGCCATATACTTCGTTTACGTATAAGCGACGCCCATTAAGAGGAATCAAGGTATCGTTAATAATACTTTCCGGATCAAAAGGACTACGCTTATGATCAAATTCCGTTTCAATAGGTTTTGCAGCTATTACAGTATTAGAAGTAGCGTTAGCAGCTACTTTATCATTGATACGTTCTTTTGCTTTTTTCTCAGATATTTTTGTTGAAATAATAGCTTTATTGTTTTGACTCGTCTTATTTTCTTTTATTGTCACTTCGTTTAATTTAAGCTTTTTATGCCCTTTGGAGTTCAATTCTGGTTTTGTCGGACTTCGTCTCTGGCGCATTCTTTTCTCTCCATCTTTTATTAAATGACCGTCACCTGTAACAGTCTGAAAGTAAGTTGCTTCTTCTCTAAGGACATCAACAATTGATAGTTTTTTGGATTTTTTTATGTTCTGTACTCCAACACTTTGGTTCAGTATACTGGTCTGTTTTTGATTAGGGCATATACGTGACTGTCCTGCAAGTAACTCACCTGCTTTAGCATCCACTTCGTGAGATTCATGTTGTTTAATTTGATCCTGAATTCGCTTCCTTGGCCTTCGTTTCCCAATTCCATTTCCAAAGGTATCTGAACTATACCAATTGGCCAAGTATACTAATTCATCAACTTTATTAGTAAAAACAGACCTTCTTCGATCAGGATCTATTTCGTTAATCTTTTTCTCAATAGAAAGTTGACTTCTGAAAGGAAGCTCTTCAACGATGGACTTTAATTGAATATTCTCAGTAAGTGCATTCTTCAAGGATTTCAATTCAGGAAGAGTATAATCATTTCCCTCATCAAAGCCTATTTCACAGGCAATAGATTTTAGGTGTTTGATAGAAGTTCCAGGAAACAGGGACAGTAATTGCTTCCTGGTAAGATCATTTGAGATCAAGTACTTTAGGCGATCTAAATCAATAGAATCTCTCACTAACTTGAGTTCATTCTGAGAAATGCTATTTAATTCCCCCAATCTTTTCTCTATCATTTCTTTAAATCGAGGTACTTCATGCAATCTTAAAAGCTCTTTTTTGAATACTTCTCTATCCTTAAGTGGAAATTGATCTAATATCAACTCAATGGGCTGGTTTTGAGCTAATTCTTGTTCTAATAAAGCAGACTCTATTCTGCTAAATGAGGAGTTCACTTTCATATTATCCGTTAGACCTTTAATCTCTCCAATAGTCTTATTAGGAAGCTCTTTGTTCAATCTATCTCTGGTAAGATCATACTGTATCAAACTTAATATTGCCGCTATCTCTGGAACAGTCCACCTATTATTATTAACTAAAGCATGCAACTTGCCTGATAGATTTTTGTAGTGCTGAAATTTTTTACTCAAACTGGCAACACTTCGGCATGGAAAATTGTGCCTGTGTTCCTTGATTGAAGGCTTCGGTGAAGTTAGTAGTATATGCACTAGTAAATCTATTTCTTTCTTAGTCCAGAGCGGTTGAGATTGTAATTTCCTAACCATCTTGGTTATCTGGGTAAGAGTCTTCCCCGGAAGATTCAGCTTTAACACATCTAATGTGAGATCAGTATGTAGTTGTCTTTTAAGAATGGAAATTTCTTCTTCTGTCCATTTACCAAATGAGTTTGAATATGAACTGCCGGGAGGAATGTAAGTATCATTGTCGTTATTTTCAAGCTTTATATCAGAAAAATCAGAATTACTATCCGGAGTATATATACCAGTGTTTTCCATTTCGTTATCACGTCGCAACGATATCAAATCAATTGTGGAGGGTTCAGAAGACTCTAGACTCAAGGATTTTGAAGAGCAAGCTGCTGCTTGTACTATAATACTCTTCATTTTCTATAATACAGTAGGAATCTAAATCTAAATCGACCTAAGTAAGTTATGTTTTGATTTCTATGTTTACCATAATATATTTTTGAGATCAATAGACGACAATGTCTCATTATATTTTAGAAATTACGTGAATACTAAATCAATAAATACATATGTACAAAACACAACTAATTAGAGCTTGCTGGCTCTAATACCATTAAGCCTAAATTTCAAGTCTTTTAATATTTTACTATCAGGCTTCCACTCTTCAAACAGCTTATATAACTCACGAATTTCATCATAGCCATTTTTACCTAGATCATCACCATTATCTACTGTCAATAGCTTATTGTTATTTGGCCAATTCTTTTCAATGTTGAATATAAGGCCCCTCAAGCACCAAGGTAGGATGAAGGGATTTGTTCCTATCTTACCAACATTATACTCTTTGATATAGACATGATTTGTCATGGGCACTTTAACAACCTCTTCTACTTCCTCGACGTGATCGACAGGTCCGTAGGTCCCAACGCCACTTGTAACTAAACCTGATTTAGAAGCTGTATTATTAAGTTCAAAAGGATACGGAAAGTCTTTCTTGATAAGGGTAGATGAGGCTGTTGGAGGAATCACAATGTCATCAGTGTCTAAAACAAACTTCACTCCCAAGTCGTATACTTTACCGTCATTATAGATTTTAGAATGACCGCCTCCTGTCAATGGTCCCGCCAATATAGTGCTAAGCTCTTTTAAAACGTTATTGTCAAAATAGCCCAAGTTTTGTAATTGACAGCATAACGACACCAATTTCTGAATAAAGAGGGGTGTCTGAGAAGAATGATCAATATAACACGCCCTATAAATATTTGGATGAAAGACATGAGAAGCTAATGCAGAGTACAATGGAACTAATTGATCATTAATAGAGCCAATGAAGCAAATTTTAACATTCGCATTAATAATGATCTGGGTGGATTCCTTGTATACTAATGATTGTTCACTAGTAAACTTGGTTAATTCAAATAACTCTGTCATCGATTCATGTTCGATAGCAGAATACGCTTTCATGAAAAAT
Source organism: Debaryomyces nepalensis (assembly GCA_030583445.1). Lineage (NCBI taxonomy): Eukaryota > Fungi > Ascomycota > Pichiomycetes > Serinales > Debaryomycetaceae > Debaryomyces > Debaryomyces nepalensis. Next base: position 53,851 of record JAJMIM010000019.1, on the reverse strand, counting down.
GATTTATCAACACCATAGAATGGACCGTTGTTAACTCCCGCCATTCCTAAAATCCCAATTCTCTTATTAATTGGATTCTTAAGAATTCCCATTTTAATAAGCTTAGCTAAAAGAATAATCGACACCACACAACCTTGGGAATGAGAAGCAACAAATATAAAATCGGCGTCATTTAATTCTGTTTGCCAGGAGTTCAAAATTTCAGTAAAAAATTCTACTCTGTCGAAGATTTTACCCTCCTTTTCAAGGGCAATCTTCTGGATGCTAACGTTGTATGATTCATCATCTGTAATTAGTCCATTTTCAATACAATAACGAATAACTGCTTTTTCAGCTTCATTTGCAAATTTTAACGACGTGCCTTTCGGGGCCCCAATAAGAGGTCTTATCATTTTAGTTGGAAAAAACCCATGAACCCCTATAATCAAAATTTTCTTAATTCTTTGCAAAGGTCCAGATTTATGTGAAACAATGTCTGACGGGTTAACATTCAATCTAGGGTTTTTTGCATGTTGGGGTTTATGATTAATCAATAAATTACCCATTGGGTCATTGGTAATGGAAATAGAGTTTGGGTCATTTTCGTCATCTTCAAGCTGAGTATTTCCCAGTTGCCTATAATGGGAAGATTTGTCATTAGATAGTCTTGTGTAAAATTTATCGTAATTGGGCAAGCAAGCTCTCTTATTCGGCGGCAACTTAGCTAATGACCTACCATATAACCTATAAGCCTTTTCATACATTAAGTTGAACTCTTTCTCTAATTGATCACTTGTACCTGTAGAAGAATCGTTTTTGTCATCTTGGTCCTCGACTACGTTCGTCAATGTTTGAGTGTTGAACCCAAGCTTAGTAGACAATTGACTGACAAATTGTCTCCAATTTGTTATATCGCTTTTGGTGTTAGAATTTTGATTCATTGTAGAAGAACTACCAAATAATGTTGAGGCCAACGAGTTTTTAGAGGATTTAGAAGTTTGGGGTGGTAAACACAGGCGCCAATCGGGAACTATAATATTCTCCTTAAGATTCTCATTTTTGTGAGTGTTAATCTTGTGGAACTGTTCTGCATTATCATGAGGTTTGTATAATACTGCATCATCTTCATCGCTTTGCTCGGAATGCGAAGGAGGTGTCCCTTCTTCCTTATCACTGGCCCTATCCAACTTGGTGCTCTTTTGTTCATTGCTATCAGTAATGTCCTCTTTAGTTGGAATAGATGGAGTGGAGTGTAGGATTCTATTAGCAACACTTATCTTTTTGTCTTTTTCTTTCTTGTCTTTTTCTTTCTTGTCTTTTTCTTTCTTGTCTTTATTGCTATTATTGTTATTACTATTATTATTGTAATCGTTACTGTTTGAATCATTATCTGCGATACTATCATTAACGTTGTTCCAGAACATCCATGAAGAAGAGGAAGATGTTTTCTTTCTATATTGGTTCAGTATATGTTCATCTATCTCGTCACCGTTGTCATCAGGAACATAATCATCGTCATCATTATCGACATTATTGTCTTCACGAACATTGTTATCCTTGTTATCATTTGTATTTAGCTGAGGTTCTTCTTTGTTATTTTCCATGCCTTGAACGACAGTTCCATTTCTATTTCTGGAAGACCAACCAAGCCAATTGTTATTACTATTTGCCCCTAATGAAGCAGAAGAGATCTTCAGTCTAATCGTCTTGGAAGATTCGGCATTTCGCCTTCTTTCCCTCTTCATGTCTAACTCTTCTGAAGAAATAGTTTCACTTACACCGCTATTTTCTTCCTTGTTGCTATCCACATTAGTTGAGTTGTTATAACTCCATAACGGTAGCCAGCTACTCGCATTCATATTTGGAGTACGGGACATTCTATTTTCAATTATAAACAATGCTCGTTATTTCTCATTTAATGATATTGGAATTAAGTGTTTTAGCTTCTATCTAGTGTACTATCGAATGAACGAGGATCTGATGTGATTGGTTTATCGAGTTTGTCAGGAAGAAATACATAAATTTAGACCTATTGTTTCTCAAATTTACGTGCGCAATAAATTGTATGGGGAAAATTCATATGATAATTCAATGTATTGATAGGATACATAAAGGTTACCTATAAAAGTTTACGATATGCGTCTAATGATTCTAAAGAAATAGCAGAACCTCCACAACCAATGAAAATAACAATATCGTCACTTGATAAATTTCCAAAGCATTTTAAGTGCAGTATATTATCAAAAGCCATCGATAGAGTGGCACCACAAGATGGCTCTACTAAAGTATTGAAATGATCATAAAAGTCAATAGTCCCTTTAACGGCCTCAATGTCATCAATAGCTTCAACATATGTTGTATGGGTTTTGTAATTTTCCAAAGATGTTGCGGAAATGTAAGGTGATGCCAAACTAGAAACTAAAGTATTGATTGACTTGAGTGTAACAACGTCACCAGCCTTGAGGGCTTCCGTAAATGTAGGAGCCTGGGAAGTTTCAACTGCTAATACTGGAACAGTCGAGAATTGAGTATTTCTTCGCAAGCCAGCTACAACACCGTTATACAATCCACCTCCGCCAACACTACAGACAATACCTTTGACTTTATGGCATTCTTCAGGGGTGAGCTGATTGTCATTGACTATTTCGTCAATCATTACCCCATGGCCTTCCCAAAGCAATGGATCGTCGAATGGAGGACAGTACACTGAATATACACTCTCATCCATTCCTTTAATAACAGTCTCCCGTAAATACGCATCAGCTTCACCCCAATGAGAGCCATGGACCTCTACTTTAGCTCCCAAATCTTCTAGTTGCCTGATAACCTTTGGAACTGCTGTCTTGGGTAAAACAACTGTGCATGGGATATTGTAATGTCTACTTGCATATGCAGCTGCTAAACCTGCATTGCCTCCTGATGATGCAAACGCTTCCACTTTCTCTTTCTTTAGAATCTGGGCCTTTTCAATTGACTTTTCTAATAGATGTCCCATTCCTCTTAACTTGAAACTATTAGATGGCTGTTCGTACTCATTCTTTATAAATATCCTACAAGGTGGCTTCTGAGGTAACTTGTCTGTTATCTCAGTAAATGTTGTCTTAGTTGAAGGCTGTCCTTTAGCTAACGATGCCGTGAAATCCATTTCTCTTGTCTATCATACATTTTCTTCGACCTTTGTTGTCTTTCCAAATAAATAGTTAAAGCCCCGAAATATGATATGCGGTTTTCCCACGATTCTTTCATGATTCTTGATAGTCAAGATACAACAGGCTTCTAATCCACATGTCACGAAAGAAAGCAAGAGCATATGAAATAGCTATCTCTGAGGATTTTAATCGGGTAGATCAAGATATTGAAGATGAGATTTTAGAAACATATACCAAGGCTACGGAAGAAAGTCAAGATTTATTCTTAAGCCAACTACCTGAGTTCTTGCTGCTGTTGCAAGTTCCAATCTGTTTTTCTAAGGATATAACAGAATGTGTAGATTATTACTACGAGTATATGCATAAACAAATCGGAGAAAATAGATTCAGGGAAGCAAATTATAAACAAAGCTTAACTTTACAGTTGGTTCTAGCCTTCACGATATCGAGTTACGCAGATGGCAGTTCAGATACCAGTATTCTTGATATCGTCGATATCGATAAACTAATTAAACAATGTAATAAATTAATGAAGTTTAGAAATACATACAGTCATATTTATGCTAGTTGGAAATTATTTGTGGATGCAGCTACTACTCGAGACAATAACGAATCAACTATTATCAACTACCACTTAACGTTACCAAATTTGAAAAAGATAAAATCTATACTTAAATTGGACGAATTTAATGGCCTGTCTTTAGGTGATTCATTTCTCATCGATATGTTGAGTTGCTGCAAGACCGCCCCTAATGGTGATACCATAAACTATGATCTCAACAAGCCAAAGCAAGGATCTTATGTAACCATCAAAGATTTTGCAGAAATTCTTGGAAATTTAGGTGAGTTAGACTAGCTGTCGTATTATTTATGAAACTTTTAATGTACAAGAAATGAATTTGAAAAACGAAGTCTAATGTACAAATGGATTATAATGTATTTCAACACGCTTTATCCAACTCTCTTTCTTCCATGACCCCCTAGGCTTACCACTTTTCTTCATTTTTTCTTTATCATTTAATATATCATCTACCTCTAGTTTTTCGATTGCATCAAACCCATCAATCGCTACCCCAATGACAGTGTACTTTGAATTATTCCCCAAGATACTTTGGTGTTTATCGGACAAAGATATGAAGAACTGTGACCCCAAATTATTCTCATTATTCTCATTATTAATAGTAACCAATGTGCCTCTCTTGACTAGATTCCAGCCTTGCGTATTCGATAATTGGAATTCTTTCGATAAATTACCATCTGTAACAGCATCACTAGGGTCTGCGGGTTCTGATATTTTACCAGTCGGAGAAGGATCGCCCGCTTGGATTATGAATTCTGGTACATAGCGTAATATCCTATTTCCATCATAGGTGCCCTTAGCAGAATGCTTCAAGAAATTCTCTACGTGCTTGCATTGAACAATGTCAGACAATCTCAATTCAAATTTTATTTTACCAGTACTTGTGTAAAACTGAAGAAGTTAGTAATATATTCCGTTTTATGTAACCATATAATAACTTACTGTTACAGACATCTCTTCAAAGTGTGTAGAACTCTAAATTCATTCAAAATTTCATTTATCGCGATATCAAAATATGCTATTCTCAAAAGCAGCTCATCAACAGTTCATTATAAATTAGCTTATAAAATGTACAATGAATATTGAATATGGTCAGCCGCATTTGTTATTTCCATTGGCGGCATATACACAATCTCAACATGATTTGATAAATCAATTCATTCCAGAGTTGGCGAATGCTGAAGAAAGAGTAGTTAACTTGGCCAGTACTAAACAATTTGAAGAATTACTATATCACTTAGAAACTACATTTGAGGACAATTTTGAATTTTTTGATAGCGCAGGAGAAGAACCATTTCTAAAGCTTCCATCTATTGATATATTTCGAATCTTATTAACACTTGCATCTAAATGCCTGTCCAATTTTGGCCAAGAGGCACCTTCTTTTGGTGGTTTGATTGCAAATAGCGAATACGTGAGGAACATAAACGATGATTATAATAAATGCATATTCAAATCTCCTATGAGAGATAGATGTATAGCGCTTTTGAGGCGATACATTTCAATGTTAATGACTTCTAGATCCTCAACTGTGATTCACAAACTTAAAAATCTATTTTTGATAGCATTGAAGGATTTCATGGTTCATCCTAGGTTTTTCCATATATTGGGCCCCCTCTCTAATAGCAGGTATTTAAGATCTAACACTAGCCGTCGTAAAACTGGATCACAAAAGAAGGGAGTCGAACAAAATAATATTTCTCCATCGTTTACTGAACCTGTCGAGACCAACACTGACACCATTAGTGATTCAGAAGAAGAGCCGCCGTACTTATCATACAGTTCACACAAAGATATATCCGAAGAGATCAAGAAATTCCAACCTTATAACATATCAAGAAATGAAAGAGGAATATTTACAGGAGATATAAATCATGGTTCGATTCAGTTTCCTAACCCGTTATTTCCTCTTAATCTGTTAGATGATGATTCAGATACGACTTCTGGATCAGAAAGTGGCCATAATTCTAAACGCCCAAAGATAAATCATGGAGAATCCAAATCAAATTTTGAGAATATTCGGGTATTTGGAGATTACTTAATATCTAGACAATTAAATCCTATGATTAATTCTCCCTATAATATATGGAAGTTAATACAGTGGATGTTTTATTGCGCCGACCTTTCCAGCATGTATCAGAAATTATTGTTTGATCCTATTGGTACCAACTGCCATCTCATATATTATACATATAAGCATTTTATTGATATTCTAGTTGATTTTCTAACGTTTAACTTGATTGACTACTTAGTAACTGATAAAACTTCAAAGAGATTATTGAATGTTGAAAAGAGAAAATCACGTAAATTTGCTGATCCAATTCACTATTATTTTCAATTAGATGGAAATAAAAGACAAGAAATTAAAAAACTACTAGAGACAAATCGAAATATTCTTATTCTGAATATTATAGCTCAGCTAAGCCCATCTCAAGTTGATTGGTATGACCGAGTAATTGAGCATGTTTTTACCGGTTTGAACAATGGCAATCATCAAGTTAATAGGAATTATGAACCACAGCCGTGCTTTGAAGTAGAAAAATTTTTAATCAGACATGACAGTACATTGAGGCAAAACATTAGCAAAAATTATGCTACAAAATATGATGATAATATGGATTCAATTATTCTACGTTACAAAATAATATTATTAGTGTATTATTGGTCATTATTCTATTCAATTGGAAATTCTATAGATGAATCAGGGATTGATGACTCTTCTTTCTCAGACTTAGCTCCTGAAACTTTGTTATGGCATTTAGGCTGTAAACTAGTGAAGCTTGATTGTCTGTATCTTACAAAGTTTTTTCTTGCCTATAACGTAGAAATATCAAAAACTGATTTGTTGATTCAAAAGATTTATCACTACAAGATGATGTTTGGTTTGGCCAAAAGCATATTAATATCACTCACTAGGGTTAACGAGATCGAAGGATACTTTTCAATCACAAAATATACTAGACCTTCAGATTCTAGTCTTACTGAACGTCTACGGAATATAATTGATTTGATTCTAGATCAAAGAATTTACCAAGCTCTTGTGGAGGACGAAACATACTTGGATTGGAGTCATTTTGAACAGACATGGTCCAAATCTAACTACTTACTAAGTTGGTTACTTGAAAATTCACTTCTTGATTGGCATATTAACTTGAAGGACTATTCCAAACGGGATGAACTTGTGAATTATATTTATACTAAAGTCGAAAAGGCCGATCGAGTGAAGGTCAAATGGTTCAACAAATTCATATTAAACCATTGTAAAGATAGCGACAGCCCTAGCAAGAATTCCGTTGATTATAACTTTTACCTTTCGGATGATGAAGCACTAAAATTGATTGTTAATGATAAAACCCATACTAAATGGATTAAATATAAGGATGTGCTAAATTTACAATTCTACAGCATAAAAAAATGAGATTCTTCCTATTGTATATATTTAGCTATGTAATAGATTATTATGCTATAAATATTAGGCGAATTTTAGATGATGTGCTTAACCTTGAAGTAATGTCTCAAGTATTGTACTTGCCAAGCACCCAAACCAACAAGAGATGAAACGACTAAAATTGAAAACCATTTAACCCTAGAGTTAGTGGATTCGTTGGTATCTCTCATTCTTTCTTCTCTGGCTTTCAAGTACTGCAATTCACCAGCGATTTCATATGTCATTTCTTCAATTCTACGCAAATCAACTTCACCTGGTTTCAATTTTTCAGCAGCTTGGACAGCATTCCAGTCTCTAGCAGCAGCTCCACTTTCCACATCTAATTCAATTTCTCTCACAAAGTCGGTATTTCTGGACCACTTCCTTTCTAAGTGGTTTGTGAAACAGATATCAAAAGCTGCACTGTTGTGGCTTGTAAAGGCTATTCTAGCACTTCCTGCAACGTCGTTCTTACGACGGTATTCGTTTCCCAACAGATCAACGATTCTCAAGTCTAATCTCTGACCATCCCCAGTACGGCCACTTGTCTTGATATTAACAACAACCAATTGGTCTTCTTGGACAAAATCACGGATACAGAATGGATCTGGATTGGTCGATGCTGGAACTGCCAATTGCAAAGCAGAAGTTAACGAAAAAAATGTCGAAACAATAAACAATAAAATAGAGTAAGACCTCATTTCTTTGGTATTATTATATAACTCTTGTGAATTCCGCTAATCTGGCCAAACTTACTCTGACTTCACCGAAGTTCGTTGATTTGTAGCGTGTCAAGTTTTCCAGAGAAAATTAAAATGTCGTGTTATAGCGCGTTTGTACGACATTTATAGTAGTAAGCTATACGACATTGTATTTCATTTAATTCCCTAAATGGAAGTCGAGAATACGTAATTTTTTTCAAATAATCGTCGTGAAATACTATAATTCTGATATGAATTATTAAACGAAATCTTTTACATATAAAGACTTATATTTACCTATAATCGAGAATGTCTAAGGCAAAAACTACTCACACTATGGTTAAGCTTGTTTCCGCTGCCAAGACTGGATATGAAAAATGGTTCAATATTCCAAGACATACGCAAAAGTTGAACTTAATATTATACGATCCAATCGCTAAAAGACACTGCCTTTTCCACGAAGATAAAAAGAGAAGAGTTCCAGAGGTTGTTCCTAAAGACTATAATAGAAGACACCGTATTTAAATTTTGAAAATTGTTCACAGATAAGTCGAGTTTCGTGGAAGCAGTTTATTCAAATAGCATAGAAATGTCAAGATTATTATTCCCTGCCATGTCGGAATATACGGGCATACATTAGGTTATTCCTGTTCCACATTGAAGAGAAGATGACATAATTCTCATAATTCCTTGTATATATTAGAAATAGTAGGTGTATTTATAACTACTCCAGATAATTTACGCATTACGTATTAATCCATTTACTTCTCTAGCTTCTCCTACAATATGGTAGCATTAAGAGTAGCCTTTGGTTCTTACAACTTGCCATTGAAAATGTAAAAAAAAAATAATGAAGGATGCGAGGTTCGAACTCGCGCGGACAACTGTCCAGCAGATCTTAAGTCTGCCGCCTTAGACCACTCGGCCAACCCTCCATTTGAAGTTGAATGTAAAACTATGTGAACAACTATGAATGAAATAACCTTGAACATATAAATGGTATGTTCGTTGTTTATTGATTTTATTTGTTTGATATTTATGGTCTATTTAGTATGCAATTCTATGCAGTTAATTTCTTGATTTCCCATTTATCTCTGCTCGAGTCAATATTAAGATTTGCATTGTCGCCAATTACTGTAACAATATCCAGCGCATCATTCAAGAAGTACTTTTCCAATACATTCTTCAAGTCCTCGTAACCTACGTCAAGAAATCTTTCTCTTCTTTCTTGTCTCATCTCGTCAGTGATGTTTTCAAGGAAATTTAAGGATCCCTGCAGCGATATGTGGCTCGGAGCGTCTACCCCTTGGAATATAGTCAATTTGGCCTCTTGTAAATCTTTTGGACCCCAGCCACCGCTTGATGATTCTAATATCTTCTTTAGAGCTATTGCAGGAGAATCTTTAAATGACTCTACTGATTTAAGAGGGTTTGGATCTCTATATGAATAGAAATTCAAGCAGCCACTTAATCCATCAAACAGTAAGCCACCTCCATATGCCCCATTGGCTTCTCTGATCACGGAATGCAAGTGCTTGAACGTTAATATTTGTGACAAAACCCGCAATGCAGCACCATCCTTACTAGCGTATTCTGCACCTAACTTCCCCAATGAGGCATAGCCAACTTGGAATGGTAAGTCAATTAAAGTATTTTTTTTATTTAAGCCAAATTTATAATCATTAAATTCTGAGATTACAGAAGATAATACATTGCTGCCTTGTACAGAACTCGAATTTGATTCTAATGCGTCATCAAACTTCTTAATCATCTTTTCGTTTTCAATAAGCGAATCTTTATCTCCAACTAAATTATACTCAAAACCTGAATGATTGCCCTCGGTGTAACCATTAATTAATTTATCTTGGATCTCCTTTAAAGTTGGCAAAAGATCGTTAATCAAGAAATCTCTTCCATCTTTTTCTAATCTTCTGTTTAAAGACAGTATGAAAGAAACTTGTTCTACGCCTCCAATCAAATTATGAACATATTTCGTTGGAGTAAGTTGAGAATTAGTATACGAATTCGCATAAGAATGCCCCGATTCTGCAATAGTATTCATTTGATTCTGTCCCAAAGTCTTAACCAAAGTAGATAATTTATCTATAACTTGCTCATCCTTAGGATTCAATTTCGTCCCAGTTAAAATTTCAAACCAAAGATCATAAACATTATGAGCTTTATCCTTTAAAGCCATACCGGATAACAAATATTTTAAGTTAGTTTTGGAAATATCAAATGGATCAGTTTTAGCTGAAACATTAAAAGTAATTCCTCCTGTTACTCTTTGAATTTTAGTTTCCAAATCCGTTATTGGAGTTTTATCCGTTCCTGCTAAATTTGTAAGACAGTAATTAAACAAAGGTAAATATTTGTAGTATTTAGAAGGCAAATAAGAGATATCCTTAGCAGCGTTCATATAAACTAAGCCATTGGTATCTACTATTCTCTTCTGTACCTTCTTGGAATTCAAATCCGAAAACTGAAGAGGATAAAAATCTCCCTTTCTTGGGATATCCTCTACTGTCAATGTTGGTAGGACAGATACATCCTCATCCTTCTTCTGTCTTTCGGCCAATTCAACACTTCTTTTATAAATTATTTCTTTATCTTCTTTGGTCAACGTCTCAAGCTTAGAATTTAATCTTTCAGACTCTTCTGTCGTTAATGCCTTGACAAAATTTTCATCTGGTTTCATGGTAAATTTGAATCTTGGGGTACTCTCTTGCAAAACAGATTTTTCAAGCAAATCTTGGAACATTTCTAAACCTCTCAGTTCATAGTCCTCCTTAAATCTATTCAAAATATGATCAACTTGCAATGTCTTAATTGGATTTAATCCGTTAACCCACGTCGAAACTACAGAGCTTAATAAGCCTAAACCAAACTCAGGTTTATGTTTCTTGAAATTTAATTCAATTTGGTGTAAAATGGCTTCAATTCTATCATTGAATGCACTATCTTTGCCCTTCTTTAATTCGGGAATAATTCTATCGACGAATATCTCATTTATTTTATGTTCCAAGTTATCGACTTTTTCTAAGGTCAAATTATTCAAACCAATTGTAAATGATAATAAAGCCGTGGTGGAGTCTAAACCGTAATTTACAGTAAAGTCTTCTCCGTGTTCCTTCTCAATTAATTCTTGATAGAATGGCGAGCTATGGCCATCACAAAGTAAAGAATTCAAGACCTTCCATTTAAATACCTCGTATTGATTTGCTTCATCTAAAGGATTTCCCAAAGCCCAAGTAATTGATGACTTATATTGCTCCTCTAATGGCTTACCTGACATAGTGTCGACAGGTCCTGTAACAGTAACATCCGATTTAAATTTTGGATTAAGTTCAAATATAGGTTTTCTAACATTTTTTCTTGATCCACGGCTACCAAACGTGCCAAAGAAATCGCTTAATTTATTTAAATGAGGAAACAAAGCAAGATTACCGTAAGTGAAAGTTTTGGAATTAGATGGGTGATAATTAGCTGAATGGAAGTCAACTAAGTTCTCATATTCTAAACCAGTTATCTTACTTGGATCTCCTCCAGAGTTATTTAATGAACCATATATGGCTTCTTGAAATTTGATCCAATAGTAGTAAGCCGAGTTAGAATATTGACCCTTCATCTCGTTATAAACAACCCCTTTAAATGTTATTGGGCTTTCAGGGTTCGAAAGGTCTTCATTCTCTAACCTCCAACCCTCTTGCATGAAACTCTCGTGTGTGAGCAATGGTTCGAAAACAGAAGACAAATAGACATCCATCAAATTCTCAAAATCCTTCGCATTCGTGGTGGCAAATGGATAATAGGTATAATCATGTCCTGTCATAGCATTCATAAAGTTACTTAACGATCTATTGAGCATCTTGAAAAATGGATCTCTAACTGGATACTTAAATGACCCGCAAAGCGTAGTATGCTCTAATATATGTGGAACACCAGTGGCATCTGGAGCATTTGTCTTAAAGGCGACCAGGAATACATTGTTCTTATCATTCGGAGTGTCTAAATGTAAGTGTTCAGATCCAGTTCTATCATGCTTTAATTTAACTGCAACAAGCGAAAACTCTGGGATAGGTTGAACATTTTCAATAACATATCCATGAACGTTAAGGCCGATTGGGTATTTGCTTAATACCTCTCCTTGCGAAGCCCCTGAGGTTGCTAAGTATCTTTTCTTCAACAGGGCTAGTCCCAATTTCCTACTCCCTTCCTTGGGAATTCTACTAGCCAATTTTAACATTGTGTAGTCTTTATATCTGGTATTATACCTAAAAGATGACAAATGCTTTATGAAAATGCATCGCAACTACAGCGCTCGCTAATGAAAATCATGGAGTTAAAAGACAAAAAACGTCACCGCTTCAATTTATTTATTGGGATGGAACTATTTTAAAGCATTGGTAGCGAATTAAGCCATGTACTCCATCATTTCTAACACAACAGTATTATATGTGTTTCGTTACTTGGAGTCACTGGAAGTGTCCTTATCATGATGATGAATTCATTATAACACGTGATACATAATGAACCGGCCCGTTTTTTAAATTTTTCACCGTTCAAAGAGAACAGTTAGTAAACATTGCATACATTTGATACTATTACTATAAAGTCGATGACAGAGAAAAGTCAAGCTGAGGTTGTACCTAAGAAAACTGCTGCTGAAAAAGTTTCGACTTTTGGTGGGTTTTTGGCAGGAGGTTTGGCTGCATGTGGAGCCGTTACATTCACGAATCCTATAGAATTGATCAAAACGAGAATGCAGTTGCAAGGGGAGTTGAGCAAAAACTCGAACGCCCCTAAGTTGTACAAGAATCCATTTCAAGCCTTTTCTCTCATATACAAAAATGAGGGTATTAGAGGATTGCAACAAGGTTTAGCATGTGGCTACTATTACCAATTAGGTCTTAATGGATGTCGTATTGGACTCTATGAGCCTAGTCGTTACTTTCTCACGAAGATCCTCAGGCCATCAACCTGTAAGGATGGAGAAAAAGTGCCTCAAAATTTGGTGATCAATGTGTTGTCAGGATTTATATCTGGAGCTGCTGGTGCAGTAATCGCGTCCCCATTTTTCCTTATCAAGACCAGAATGCAGTCCTATTCAGGAACCAAGTCTATTTCGTCGGGAACCCAACAGGTCGGTCAACAAACCTATTATAAGAATGCATGGGATGGCATACTGAAGATCTACAAGACAGAAGGTGTTGTTGGCTTATTCCGTGGTGTGGACGCAGCGATATTGCGTACGGGTGCAGGCTCTGCAGCACAATTACCGGTCTATAATGCAACAAAAGCCTTATTGTTGGATTACGATCTTGTTGAAGATGACTCCACTGGTTTGCATTTCGTTGCCGGTGCTATGGCAGGTTTGGGGGTTGCCATTGTGATGAATCCATGGGATGTCATTTTAACTAGAGTCTATAACCAAAAGGGAGACTTGTACAAGGGTCCTATAGATTGCTTTTCAAAGACGATATCCACTGAAGGTTTTGGTGCTTTGTACAAAGGATTTTACGCCCAATTATTCAGAATTTGGCCCCACTCGATTCTTACTTTAATGTTTATGGAGCATTGCATGAATGCTATAGAGAAAGTAGAGAGAAAACTCTACAGCTAATTTTCTTGGCTGGTAGAGTATTTGTATAGATATAAATGCAGCTTTTAGCTGCTTATTTATTGCCTATTTATTAGATATACTCTTAGATATTCAAATCTAAAGAATTTCACGTGACTCCCGATGCCTAGTGGCGAAGACAAATTAGCTGCTAGTAAGCTCACAAAACATCCAAATATTTTGCCTAATAGCCTGCAATAGCTGAACAAGTAACAGAGGTTTAATTAAGTCTTGTGTAAGGTTGAGTCATTTAGTATAGCTGATCGCAGGTATTATTACAATTTTTGAAATTATTATTAAAACTATTCAATTCAAATCTTTCATCGGTTAAACGCCATTCGAATTATTCATATACCACAAATAACTCTAACAGTAAGCGGTTCCAGTTTAGATGGATTATTAAAGGAAAGAAAGAAATAAAATATTCGTACACACATATAAGTTTAGAAATAGTACATGCGTGATTCCAACTATAAATCGGTGTCCAATAACAAGGCGGCTGTTACTATCACGACTAGTCTCTACGACCGAAGAGCGTTAGATGTGACTTCTGATAAACCCTTAGTCAACTCATTGAACCACTTGACTTATTTGGTGTCTTCGCTGGCCAAAGTAAGAGAGACGTTATCCGCAGATGGAGGGATTGAAAGATTAATTGAAATCTTGCATGAATGCCATAACCTGACCTTTAACTTGAATGACAATATTTTTAACAGCGAAAAGAAGTTACTTACAGCATGGAAATGGACATTAGCGTTCCAATGTTTAGTATTGATAGGCACAAGAGGAACTGAAAAAATAAGGCAAGGCCTAGTCAAGGCAGGAATTTTGCCAATCATTGCAACAGTTCTAGATAACTACTTGTCGCTTCATGAAAGAACATTCGTTCATGCTAATTCTAGGCAATCAGTAGTTGCAAATGAACAACCCCAGCTGCAACAACAGCCACAAACGCAAGAAAATAATGATATTTTACCAACCGCTATCTTCGATAATACAGTTTCACCGTTAGCGACCGCTCCAGGAACTGCTGATGGAAATGATTCGTTTGTGGTCTTTAATAATACTGATGTAAACAACAATAACAATAATAATAGCCCGTTATTTAGAGATCTTCCTAACGTTCGCTCAGAAGGTATTACAGATATGAATAATGTTCTTCATCAGTTAGAAGCCTTTACACAAAATTCTGTATCTCTTTCAAATGCTCGCAATTCTAATGAGAGCGGTTCAATGAACGCTAACCAATCTTCTGCATTCTTCAATAATGGGCATTCATATAATTTGACTAGTGACGATTATGACAATTTGACAGTCGATCAATTATTCAAATTGATTCGCGTTCATAATTCTTCTTCAGGTTTCAATAAAAGTACTGAAACTTCCGCAAACAATGACTTGAGAAGAAGATACTTGGTAATCAATATTATCAAAAAATTACGAGACGAAAAAGAAGGCGATATTTTAGATGACAGGTTCATTGACGATTGTGATTACGATATGGATAACGGCTTACGATTTTTATCTGATATGTATTTGCAGGATGACAAAGCTACCCAAATGGTCACTCTAACTAATTCTAAAATATCACCTAGAAACTTCACTGAAACAGGAGTTGTCATTCCAAGAGATGATGATATAGTATGGTCATTACAGTTATTAGCATACATATCGAAATATCCTTATTTAAAAGATGTGCTACAAAATACTCACCTTGTCATAGACATGAGTATTAGAGATAAACAATTAAAATTATATATTGAAAAGCAATTAAAATCTAAATTAAAAAGGACTCTTGCACTCAATTCAAGACCTACTATAAAACCAAAGTCAAGGAAAGGTAAGAGTCATTTGAGGAATAATGATTGTGACATAGAACGTTTTAATCAGTCTGCTTCAAATTCTCCTCAAATGTTGAATGATATTAGTACTATACAGAATGATGATTTATTACTTAAAGATAAGCTATATTTATCAAGAGCAAAGGAAGGTGATGGAATCAAGATCACTGAAAGTGCAGAAGCTGACGACTACGAAGATGATGAGGATGAGGATGAGGATGAGGATGAGGATGAGGATGAGGATGAGGATGAGGATGAGGATGGAAATAATAATAAATCACATAGCCTCTCTTCAGAAGACGATTGTGAAGACGAAAGTTACTTGGCAAAATTAACAAGAGATAGTGATAATGCCGAATATCTGAGTCAGTTAGGCCAGCTTTATGGATCTATTCTAAATGCTGAGTCAATAGTAAATGACTTTGACCGAGAAATTGCATTATTTTATATTAGCGAAAGGATTAACAAGTGCATAGAAGGTGAATGTAAAAAATTGAGTAATACCATTACGGCTAAGCAATTTGAAAAAAAGCAATATTTAACCTCGAAATGGAATTATGACACATACAATAATTTTGATATCGATGATGAGAACGTTCAAAAGGAATCAGATTACGATGAATCATTAGTTGAGTATAAAAAGGTTAATTTATTCCCTATGGTTGAAAAATTTACATTTTTGTCTGGCACAGATATGTATTATTGGTCTGGAGTCATAATGAGAAATTCCTGTAGAAGAAATGAAATTAGAGGTGGTGTTAGACAATGCGGTAACCTTGAGTGTGGAAAGTGGGAAAAATATCCAAGAGAATTTCTGAAGTGCCGAAGATGTAAAAGAACTAAGTATTGTTCTCGGGAATGCCAAATGAGGGCATGGCATTGTCATAGAAATTGGTGCATTCCAAGTAATTCGAGTTCAGGAAGTTCTGTGAATACAGGAACGGCCAATGCTAATACATCCACAGTACATACAAATTCCGGTCTAAACGCAGGTACTAGTAGTGAAGTGGCGGGCTCTTTGCCAGCTACCCAGCACTCCTCATCTCAATCACAAGATGAGAGTTAGGGTATTATAACACATGATAGTTATATATATTCCTTCTTACATAGATCATACAATTATTCATTTCATTATATTTCATTGCAAGTCATTATGATGACCATGGTCTATTTACACTTTAATTCAAAGACATAGGCAATCCATAAACTACAGGAGCCGACCCATTTAAATATTTTAAATTGCATTTATGTCTGCTCTTCCCTATTGCTTGAGAAATATTCATCTTAGTTGTGACTTCAGTATTTTTTAATAAACCCCATTTTTCAAAAACTGATAAGCTAAACGTATCAATATCTTTATCAGTGACATCCCACAAATTTGCAACCACCATGGGTGAACCGCACGCAAGCCAATTATAAATATTACCATTTGGTTCCAATAATCCATTGTAGTTTAAAGCACCAGATGAACAACCAACTAACAAACTTGGGGGTAATCTTCTTTTAGCGCCATTGCATGCAACCTTAAATAAAGATGAAGTTCGTATAAATTGCTCACAACCTCCGTGACCCAAATAAACAAACAATTCTTTCTGTACTAATTTATTTACAATATCGTCGCCATCAGGTCTCTCTCCTATTAATCCATCCCAGTTATCTTTACCGGTAAACAAAGGTTTGAATTTAGTCTGCGTTCTAATTAAGTCACCACCAGGGTTGATCACATAGTACAAGTTATCATTTTTTATAAGTTGAGATTTGGGTGTGGCTTTTAGCATATCCAAAAGCGTTCCAATGGAGGGAACTCTGGATACGGATTTCTCTTTCATACAACAAAGGGATTCCCAAGGGAATGATGAACACTCTGCACTTGGTACAAGTACAATATGACATTTCTCCGAAGCTGAGGATACATTATGACTCCTTCTACCAGAATAATTCATTAGTAATTCTTCTAATAAAGAATTAAATTTTTCAGTGTCCACCTCGTCGTATGCATTTTTTTCACCTTGAAACATTAAAGAATCGAGAAGGAAATATTTCAAATCGTTTAAAATTTTGTACTTCAGAATCTTAAACTCGCTTTCGATGACATCAGTTGTACTTTTGTCAAATATCTGACAAATACCAAGAAATAATTCCAATACATTATCATCAAAGTTCAAGATAACATCCTCCGCTGATTTCATCTTACGGGAAGGAAGGACTTCATTTAGCAAATAGTTAAGGTCGGATCTGAAATCATTTAAACATGCCTCACCTGTTGATGAATCATCAAATACACCCTTGAAGCCCCCAAGCCAGATATTTTCAACATGGTCTAATAGGCTCTTTAACTCTAAATCTAAACTAAATCTTAACTTCCACCAATTCTTCCTATCTTCTTTGGAAATAATCTTTGATGTTACCTCTGATCTGGTTGACATATCGCTTTGCTTGATTATTGCCCTCAATTTATTTACCATTTCTGCAAAAGTCATGTTCAGATCCTTTTCAATACTCAGTCTATTCAATGGAATACGCAAGAAAAATGGTCTATTATGCGAGCCCTTATGAAACTTAGATATTAATAAATCACCGGAATAAGGACAAATGTCGACCGTTATTATTTTCCATGAGCTAGGTAAATATTCCATTAAATCTTTAAAATATTCACCTGCAGCAATACCAACTTCTTTATCAACAAAATTATTGTTAATATCTGATGGAAGTAGTTCATTGTTATTAGATTGCGATGTAACTGTTTCATGATTAATAGACCGATCATTCAAAAAAGGAAAATATTTAGGCATATCTTGCAAATAATAAAGATACGATAAAATGGTATTATGTGAAGTATCTAAAATAGCATTTGGTTTTAATAATGCAACGGACGATATTAAACATAAGCAATGAAAGAATATCTTACTCAAATCCTGTAACTCATAATTAGTCAACTGTGTTAATAATTTCGATGAGAAACAATTCAATAGTATCTCTTTAGTTCTAATCAAATCGTTAATAATATTAATTGGAGTAGTTATATCACTTGCTAACTCAGTAGACATTCCTTCATAGATTTGGACTCCATTGAGACAAGGCAATGCTTTAGGTGAGTCAGATAACAGCGACAAATAAGGGACTGACATCAACTGCCTTTCAGAATAAAAAATCTGGTGTTTAGCTGAGACAAGCGTCTTGAGAAATTTAGTATACAAATCTGATTCCTGACTAGGCAAATCTTTCAAGTATTGTATCGGGAGAAACTCATAGAGCGAAAGCAAATAATGAAACAGTATGTATCTGGTATTTGGTTTAATCAGATACGACATAGACATTAACAAAGGCTTTGGTAAGTTGACTAAAGTGTCATGAGAAAATTCAAGTAGCATAGCAAGCTCTTTTTTGTAATCTTCTATTTCCTTCAGTTCTTGACTTGTCACACTCTTAGTCCCTTTCAAATGCTTTTTCGCTGATAAAAACAAAATGTTACTTTCAAGTCTATCATAGGTAACGTTCCTATTTTCGATCTTTATCTTCCTGGATAAAGCATTACCTCGATCAATATTTGTAAATGCTTCATTTAAATCATTTAAAATCACAGAATAATAAGACATATAGAAAATATTGGAACAATTTACTAGAGGAAAATTGTTAGCCAAATCTAGCTTCTTGAATTCATTCAAATAAAATAATATGTCTCTAGATATCCCCAATCTTACTAAGATATCAATTATTAATTTAAATGCTTCAAACAATAACGATGCAGTTTTCCATTTCAAGTCGATATATGTCGATTTGGGAACGTTGTTTGCCAATTTTTTTACAATTGAATGTAAAACCTTAATTGCCATTTTTATGTTATCTAATGCATCGTATAAATTTAATAATAATATGTTTAGTTTGCCTGTAATGAATTGAAACCTAGCTATTATAAGCAAATTTAAAAACTTTGTTTCCAACGTAACATACAGGCTTTGATCTTTTAAGTTAAATTCTGATTTTGAATCTAGAAACTTCAATATCGTATTAAACTTTTCAATAGCGTGTGTCCTATTTCCAATAAGTACACAATAATCAAATTGTAGTAATTTCCATTTCATTATATCTTGATTAGAGATATATTCCAAAGGCTGGTTCTTTAACGAAAGCTTTGATAATTGTTTTAATAAAATGCCAGAGGAAGTCAAATAATTAGAAGCATCAACTGGGAATGCTAATTTTATGGATGCTTCACATAATTCCATATCCAAATAAAACTGAATTTGATAATGATTAGATGATGTTGAGGTATTTGATATATGTTGCTTGAAAGCTTGGATTAAATTAATAACATATCCTGTTAACGAATTGTATTGTAAATAATTGATAAAGTCTTTTAATATCTCAACCTCATAATGCTGTACGAATAAGTAGTCTGAGCCAGAGACTTTTAGCCATTGTTCATACAAAGTTAAAGATTTTTCTAACAAATCTTCGTCCCAACCTGAATTTATAATATATTGCAAATACACTCCACTTTTGAAAAGAATATTTAAATTTTCTTGCGATATTATATCTGGTAATGTTCCTCTCACATAGCAATTTAATCCATTTAAGTTAAAATAGTGATATTCACATATTAAATCCAAGGTTGAATTATCTAAATATAGGCTCTGTCTCATGTAATTAATCAAGTCCGTTTTCTGTGCCATGCTATTTGACTTTTCCAAGAAAGCCGCTAGCTTTATAAATATAATACATTTGAAATGGTCACTTAATTTACTCTTTTTATCAAATAGATTTTTAATCACCTTGGCATCGGATATAAAATTCTTAGCTAGTAGCTGAATTATCAATGGCATATGAAACTTTTCTAGATCAGTAAAAAAGTTTTCAAGTCCTTTTTTCTTGTTATCAACAACATTCTTTAGGAAGTCGATGATTACAGCTGCAGAATCTTCAAACGATTCCATTTCATATAATGCATTCGCAATTTTTTGTAGCTTGTTCTGAAGAAGTTTGAAATTTTCATCGCTCTGGCTTTCCAAATTGTAATTATATATAAAAGCTTCATAGGAAAGGGCTAATTTCCAGGTGAGTTTTGACTGGCTATGATTCTTTCCTCCCATATTATACAAGACATTGGAAAGGTTTCGTATTCTTTTAAGTTGTCTAAACTTAGATAATATACCAAATAAATGCTGAAGAGTTTCTGTTATAATTTTTGAGAAGTAATGCCAACAATCATTGTTACTTGTAACATTTTTTAGGTAAATCGTTATTGAATCAAATATAGTTAGGTGATCTCTGGATATTCTTCTTAAATATTTCAAAGAATCGTTGAAATATGACATACATGTTTCAATACTGTATATAACTAAATCTTTTTGCTTCAAGCAAACCATCTCATTCACAAATGATTTCATAGAAGACAAGAATTCCGGATCCAGAGCCAATTCTAAGTTACACTCTTCTCGTATATATAATGCAAATTCTTTTATCGATTGCTCGGTGGGGCATTCAACTATCTTCTTCATTATCGAGGGTACAGTGGTTCTTAGTTGTTGTGTGGGCGGTAATTGGATTCCACTCAATGCTATTCTCAATTTTTCAAGTGATTCTGACGACGAATTTTTCAATCTTTTCAAGGCAGCTTGTAAATCATCGACATATGGCAGCAAATGCACATTCTCTAGTTTACTAAAATCTAGTTTAACAGAGGAATATTCCCCAGATTTCAATAGTTGATACTCGATTGATTTGATAGTAAAGAGCATTTGATATAAACGTAAATCGGCGAGGAAAGGGTCCTTGGTCTTAGTTATTGCTATTGAAATGATCTTAAGAAAACCATTGATCATTTTATTCAAGTTATTAATGTGTTTATCCCTATTAGGCAGTATAACATACGAATATTGTAGCCATTGTGAAAAGTTTCCTGATGATAAGAAATATGGAGCAACATCCCCAAATATGGATAAATTAAGTACCTTGTCCTTATTTGATATTATCATTTTAAGATTTAACGTGATTGTTTGTAGAAAGCACTGAATGCACATGAAATGAAAAGCAGTAGTCAAGCTAACAATTTGCAATCTACTACTATCGTCTAAACATTCCAAGAATGTCTCATTGAAAGGTACACCTTGGAGCAACTCGATGTAAGTTAGCTTGGAAGGCGAATGCCAGTCAATAGACAGCTGGACATTAATCACTTTGTTTATCACCTGATAAAGCAATCCCAATTCTATTAGTGAAATATCTATTTTCTTTAAAGTGATTAATTTAATTACGTATACTTGATGTTTCTTAATAATGTTTATGTACTCCTCTGTTTTTGATAACCTGCAGTAGACGCATCTAAAAGCTTTCGACACTACTTCAAGCAAGTCTTTGTAGCCTTCGATATTGAGCAATTCAGAATCAATTCTCTCATCTCTTAACACTGTATCTATTATCTTGATTGCTGAAGATTCAATTTTAGTCCATGTTTTTGTCGGCGACTGAACTTGCACATTTTGTCTTATAGAAGCCTGAAGTGGGCTGCTGGTACAAGTATACGATTGTAAGTATGAAGTTAGTAGTGGCTCCAACGAAATAAAATCCTTTAGTGACTCCAGGACCATATCGTTTAGAGCAATATTTCAGGGATACGTAGTATCTTTATCACTTGTTATCTACCAGATCGATTTATTGTTTGTGTTTACGTTTTTAAATTTTATTTGTGGTTTGCATACAAGCATCAACTTTGTTTGCACGTTTAAAGCTAGACAACAACATGAATCTGGAAAGACTTGTAACTGTCACATAGATCTCTAATAAGAGACGTATATAATATAATTAAGTTTCAAATTAGATGTGGTTATTTGTATTTTTGTAAATTTAGCTTTTCTTAGTGAATGCTCCAACAAATATTTTATAAATTACCAGTTTTTTAAAAATTTGGTATATAATAATAAATATACAAATGATACCTCATTGAATCCCAAAAGTATATACATTCAACTATCAAGTAGGAATTTATATTTTTGACTGCCATCAGAATTGAACTGATTTAGATATTTGGTTCATTGTCATAGTATTTACGATACGCCTAACTGTAACTCTGGCAAATATTGAGCTCTAATATACTAGTATTTAGATACAACGATTTGAATGATTTGAATGATACTATGGGAGTAGATTAATAGTACATATGGGTGCTGTATAATCACATATCCACAACTCTGTAAACAAGGAGAGAGAGTGAACATGCTATATGCAAAGGCTATATATTATACTATGACACACGGTATTTTCAATCTAAACATTATTTATTAAACTTTGGTCATTTAACCTACTTAGTAACCTTAAAAACTTATATCCTAGTTTCTTATTCCATCCGTCAGGTTCTGAGGACAAACTGATCTATTTATACAAATAGTTTTGCAACCATGTTCTTAGTATGCGCGTTCTTATGAGATACTTTTTTTTTACTTCCTTTAAGGAAACCAGGGATTAATATTGTAATCCTTAGTCTGAGACTTATTCTGTATATTCTATTGGCCTTATAGAACCTACTTGACATTTTATTTCATTTAGCTAATTAACTGCCTTTATCTACCTCTTAGTTCCTAATTTTCTTAATGCCTTCAATCAGGTTACAGAAGTGAATTTCAAATTTACCATATTAACATTTACAGTGTTATATTTTCATGAATTCCTACTACTACTCTTATTCAGATCTTTGTATCAGTAAAATTCGATTAGCCTGTTTGACAGCTTCATTTTTTTGAAGTTTTTAAACAATTGGCTGCAAAATGCCCTTGCTTTCCACAATTATAACAAGCTTTTTTTATTCTAGTCGAATTATTTTCCATATAATCTTTATTAGGGCTTGATTTATTCTTTTTATTATCGTATTTCCGAATTATGGATGAATTATAGTCGTCGTCGTAAAGCAATGCAATTCTCATTGCTTCGTCCAAATCTTCAGGCTTTTTGCATTGGACTTCTCTTTGAATATTAAACTTAAGCTTGCAATATATATATGGAAAAATCCTTCTCTAGAAATGACATGGTTAGGTATTTCATCGATTATTTGTCGGAATTTTGAGTTGAACATTTTTACGCTAGTTTTATGTTTTATACACAAAAGCTTCTTATATGGTTCTTGTTCATCATATCCCTTAGAGAAATAACTCTTTAGCTTATTTTCGAATGTTTTATACGAGTCTTTTTCATTCTCTTCCGATTCCTTATAGTTGATATACCATCGATCTGCAGCTCCTGTCATATTTCTTCCTGTCAAAATAATCAATTGCGAGTCATTAAGACCAACTCCTTCAGAAATTCGCTGCACATCATCAATAAACTTTTCAATCGTCTTAGGATTACTCTGACCACGATAAGGCTTCACTTTAGCTTGACTCAAGAATATCCTAATTTCGCTTTCCAGGGCCTCTCTTCTAGCTTCTTCTCTCTCTCTTCTAGCTTCTTCTTCTCTCTCTCTCTATTGCTCGCTTCTCCTCAATCAATACACTCATAAGTCTATTAAACTGTTCTATAGCTGAAGAATCCATTGTAATTTTAACCCTGATTACTTGTATGATTGTATTTGAGGCACTACCAACTGTGAGGAAACTGGGGACTAAGATGGTAATTATTAGTTTTAGGCCTCATATATATCTTTTATTGACCTTATAGAGCCTTACTTGTCTTCTTTTATTACTTCTAGCCAACTAGCTACCTTTAACTACTTACAACTAGTTCTTATTTTCTTAGTATATTCTCCTTTATTTATAAGTCAAGCTTTAACCCTGATGTATAACTTTTAATACTAGTATGTTACTCATAACCAATATATATACTTGTGTTCCCTTCTTACTTCAACAATTAATCCGTGATAGTTTAGTGGCTAGAATTACCGTTTGTCGCATGGTAGACCGGGGTTCAATTCCCCGTCGCGGAGCTTTCTTTTTTTAAATTTTTTACATGTTGAAAATGTGTCGCAGAAATACAACGACAATATCATAAAAATGGGTGCTTTCTAGCTTATTTCTACCTGGCCGTTTCAAAGACAAATTTTCATTCAATGAAGTCTACCATACGGAATATCCGTATGTATTCCACCTCTAGTCAATTTAAGGAATTATTCAAGTCATCAATGTCTCGAGTAAGTTCACAAGCTATGATATTGACTGCTGGATTCGATGCTATATCAGGGAATAAGGCATCATTGCATGGAATGACGTTGTCATCTGTTTGCTCTTTATCTATACATCCATCACCATTGTTGCAATTCAATCTCCACTTGCCTTCATATACGTCACAATCTTTGCATGAGAACGATGGACTATTGGCTATACATATGCTACCACTGACTCCAAAAGCTACACGACTAGGAAGGATATTCGCTAGTGGGGTAAAAAGGGAGACAAATAAGAGAGGAATCACATATTTTGATACTACGGAGCAGGAATTAAAAGATGGCGATGTTTTTCATGAGATGACTACACCATTCAAGAATATCTCGGATGAAGACTGGCAAGAATACAAGTTCTCTGAAAAATTGAGTCTTCCTATAATAACCGAGGCCGAAAGGGCATTTATTTGCCGAAAGCGTGAGGTTTTTGAAATTGACTCTCATGAAATCTGGGCTGTGGAAGTTTTGAATATTATCTGCCCGAATAGTAAATTTAATATCTCGAGGAACGACGATAAGACTGGAGGCTTGCTTTATTTTGATAGAAGTTTCCATAAAATTGGTAATATACTACATGAAAATGAGCAATAAAATAGCATTTACAATATACAATACACAATTCTGAAACTATACTATAACTTATTTATTTCTAAAACTAATAACTATTTCGTTATGTTATTCAATCTTTGAAGGTATTTCATTATTGCCTACCTTATTGCTCTCTAATAAGAAGTCTTCAAAGTCTCTTTGTAGATCTGCTGTTGCATTTATCACTTTGGGTAAAATAATATCATATTTCTCCTGAACTCTTTTGTTCCTTCGGTGTAGTTTACCAATAATGCCATTCCTTTTTAAACCTTTAATATCGTTAGAGAGCTTTTGCAATTCGTCATTCCTTGATTGCTTTTTAGCAAGCAATTTATTTTTTCTAGTGGCTAATTGTTGTTTATCAAATTCGATATTCTTCAATTTTGCTCTATATTCATTCATCGAGTGCTCATATTCATTTATGAAATAATTTAAGTTTTTAATTTCACTTTGCAACCTAGCTTCTTCTTCCTTGAAAGTAGAATCACTTTCTTGTTGTGAGGAATGAAAATGTTGAATTTCATCTTTCAAATCTTGTATTTCATTTTCTAACTGGATTACAGAATGTTGCAAACCTTTCAATTTACCAGAAATCCTGCTGTCATTCCTTTGTTTGTTATTATATTTAGAAATCTTATTCTTTAAGTTGTCAATGTCTTTTTTTGCATCAGAAATTTTCTTATTTTCTTCTTTCTTAAGCTTCCTAAACTTTGCTTTAAATCGGTTCAAATTTTCAATTGTGGAAATTAAACTAGACTGTAACGTCATTAAGGGAGTAATCTCTGGAGATTTGTTCAAGACAGTCTTGGAAGCGGACGACACAGTGTTAACCATAAAATGAGCTAATGGATACTCTTTCTCAATTTCAAAAAGTTCAATTTCATATTGAAATAATGGAGTTAAACCATAGACGCAGACGAAAATAACATCTTCATCTTCAACAGATCCATTGTAAATATCCATATGGGCCCAGTTAACATTGTTAACTTTGACACCAAGCGTATTCAAGTTATCAACGGTTCTCATAAGTTTCTCTATATCAAGAACTCTGAAAACGACCCGAGAGTCATCGATAAATACAATAGAGAATGCTATTTCAAAGTCAATATTTCCGGACATTAAAAATTTACCTCCATTATTCTTGCATTTTGTAGCTTCTCCAGCAAATAAGTTTGGTTCTTTAAACATTGCCTTACATGCAGCAAGAACAGCCCAGAATGGTTGACTGGAAGTAACATTGACAAGATTCTTATCAATTATAGTGGTAGAATTTGGAATAGAATGCTGAGATTGGGTTTGAGATTGAACGTTATTTTGGATATGCTTGTGAGCTTTTGAAGAAGAATGATCAGATGCGTAAAGATATTTTTGTGACCTTATTAAATTAGGATTCAGTAATTTATTCGTGAATGGTGTAATGCAAAAAGTTTGGAAGTTTTCGGCTGCCGTTGACGACAAATTTGATTTAGAAAATCCACTATTCTTCGCACATGGCGAAGATTTGGAGATTGAAGAAGATATATCAATCTCAAGTATTTCGTCCTTTGGTTGCTCAACGTTTACTACTATTGGTAAAATATCAGACGCACTAGACGGCTCAACTGAAGAAGATAATGGAATATTTGCAGTGGAATTGGAAATACCAATACTTTTAGATAGGTAGTTTCTCTTGAAGTCTATTGGGACATTTGGAGTCAAATTCG
This sequence comes from Debaryomyces nepalensis, assembly GCA_030583445.1. Taxonomy (NCBI): domain Eukaryota; kingdom Fungi; phylum Ascomycota; class Pichiomycetes; order Serinales; family Debaryomycetaceae; genus Debaryomyces; species Debaryomyces nepalensis. Next base: position 27,118 of record JAJMIM010000019.1, on the reverse strand, counting down.
ATAAATCATCTAAAGTTTTTGAGTAACGTTTTAACAAGAAGCTCTTCTTTAAAATAGGAGAAATTGTTAAAATAATGACATGGATACTTAAGACTAAGTAAACATAATTCAATACCACTGAAAGTGTTGCTAGGCTCCTTGAGACAATTGAAAGCGACGAATCGTTCAACTTTAAGTAATATTTTAATAAATGCATGATAATTCTATACAACCAATTTTGGTTTATTGGAGCATCTTTATAATATCCACCGTGTAGGAAATGCAATATATTATCATCTGAAGAATTAAATTTGGACAAATGCTTAGTGCCATGGAAAATTCTTGATGTCAATAAAAATGGTGATGCTGTTTTAAAAAGTTGTGAAAATAGGTTAGTGTGGGTATTGGGATTTAATATTAAAATGGGTTGTTTAACAAATGCTTTCATATCATAAGCAATATTGGAAAACAAATATCTGATTTGATTCATATCCATGATTAATAACCAGTTTTGCATTAAGTAGTTAATATATAACACCGCAACAAAACTAATGAATGCATTCCGAATGTGATTATTTAGACACTTGAGCTCAGAACTACCTTTAATATTATTATTCTTTTTGTTGTTAATCGTAGTTGTCGTGGTAGTGCTAGTTGTAGTTGTGGACGTGATGGATGTAATAGTGGTTGAATTTGTTGTTGAAGAACCGATTAGTTCAGAAGCTATTATTGATTTAGCCAATATAGATAAATATTGAATCCATCTTCTAGGAAAGAAATAGTGAATGGTCAATAATATTAGAGCATTTATGGAGAATGCTTGCAATGCAGATCCAATCAATTTAGACTTATAGTTCATATTTTTTCTCGAAAATTCATATTGATCTAACCCTCCACTATAGAAATCGTCACGATATTGACTTTGTCGTGATAAATGCCTAACTATAAGTCTTCCACCGAGAAATTTGCTACTGCCAGATAAAATGTACGTTATTAATAGTAAACATGACAATGACTGGGGTAATGCTAGCAAAATGAAAATTAATGCTGTTATGTCTCTTATCGAAGTTGGTGGTAATACCGTTGCCGATGAGACGGTTTCCGACAGTAAACCAGGGGCCATAGGATGTGTCTTGATTTGATGGCTAACTGCATCCATAATTGTGAAATTTTGTTACTCTACTTAAAGGCAACTGTACAAATTCAACACAACAAAACGAAAAAAATACAACTTAAAAAAACAAAAGATATATATATAAATATGATATCCAAATGACTTGCCGGTAGTATCCGTAGATATGAAGATTAGTATTAAGTGTTGGAACCTAGAAATGGTTTTATTATTCGGCAATAATGGGTTCGAAGTATTTTTTCAGTAGTTGATTTGATCCAATGTACACGACCACACATTGTTGCAGCTAGATGCTAGAATATATATACGATTCATAAATATACACTATATACAGCAAGCTTACTTTGGTTTTAAGTCTATGGAAAGGTTCAGATACTGAAATGTAAAGAGTTATCTTAAAAGTGTGTGAAATCATCGTAGTCTGCTTTTGTTTCCATCTCGTTGGATTAACTAACTATTCACTTGTACTTGGATCGACAAAAACACCTTTTTTCAGAAATTGAAAGCTTCGAGCAAGCTAAATCAGACCACCTTTGTTGCTTATGACTAGTGGGCATTGTAAGTCTAAAATCTATTCGCATATACTTGAGAAAGACAGATACTAATTGGAAACTTTAAGACTTTGGAAAGGGTAATGCGACATCTTTGCTGTTTAACTAGTAGACCTCTTGACGTAAATGCCTTCGTAGACGCTAAAAGTCTGACAAATCACTCATCTGTTACCAAATATTGCTGGATATCGATTAGACCTGTATAACTCTAGAGAACCATACAGGCAAATGGATCAATAAAACCGAATAGATATACCAAGGTCCAATTTAGGACCCCAAATAATGCACGCTATTTTCTAACTATAGTAGCTCACCAAAGAAAATATATTAAGACTCATATCGATATTGCCAAAGTATGGAATAAAAAGCAGACCCTTTTTGGACAAAATTTCGTTTCCTTCAGACAAGATTCTGTTCATGTTGACCACTGGAACACGTCCATTAAACGAGCAGATCGGTTCGGACATTGGGCCCTCAAAGTTTAAAACAAACCCGTCCGTCTGATTGGGATTGTCCTCGAAAACAGCGTATTCAGATGTAGAAAGCACATTTATAACATTTTGCTCGTAAATTCGGGGGACGATCTTAACAATGTTGGGCAATAAGTTCACCTTTCCCCCTAAAAACTTGTCATTCTTGAATCTGAATTTTTGGGGTACATATTTTTTCCATTGCTGAGTCTTGACCACGTAATCAATGTACTGTTGGTTTTTAAGAATGTAATGCGATGGATAGAGAGACGAATTTGCGATTCCTTTGTTAATAAGAGGCAAAAGAAAATAATCTTTATCATTGGAGGAAGTCTTCTGGGGGGTTGCATCTACCACTAGTTGTACCATTTGGCCTTTTGGGAATCGAGTTCTTGAGCCGTCCATTCTGGTTTCAGTCAAAACTAACGCAAATGGATTCGAATTAATCGTATCAGTATCGTAATAGGACGTTTGATAAAATTCTGGTGAATGATACTTATTACCCTTCAACCATTTTACAGGATTGGTAAGTAACGGATGCTTGAAACATGCTTTGGGCATATTACTACTAAATACGATTCACATATATCTTAAAGCTTCTTTTTTCATGTAATTTTTAGTCGCAAAATGTTCCAACTTCCACATTCAAAACCCACCGTATTGTTTCAAGTATGTAATACACTCTAAAATATAGTTTGAGTGTTAGAAAGAGATACATGACTTGAATGTGGTGGTTTGAGGAGTCTGTTGGATATATTCGAAAGATGTTTATATAAGACCAAAATGTATTACGATTGCTTTATCGATCTGGTTAAGCGAGTCTCATAAGTTCGAGAATAACCTGAGAATAAGAAAAATAGCACTTAGAGGTCTTCAATGGTATATTTAAGATTAGAGACTTTCATATTGTTGGTTATTACCCTGAGATTCCTACTTGGAGTTCCAATTGGGGGAAGAAGAGAGATGGTGGCTGGTACGATTTCCATCGAAACAATGCCGCTAGAAGGGAGAGACAACGTTGACGAGGTTTCTCTGACGAAAAGCGAAGTTGCTGGCACTTCTAAGATCTACGGTTCTTCGTTTACAGCAGCAATTACAAACCCGAGTTCTTCTAGTACCGATTCAGTAGCTGAAAGTTCTTATACCACGGGTTTGAGCTCCCAAGACGCGTCTACAAGCTACGAGAAAACATCATCAATTACTAGTGACACATTAAGTGCTAGTGGATCACCAAGTACTAGTGAATCATCAAGCGTTAGTGAATCACCAAGTGCTAGTGAATCATCAATTCCTAGTGATTCATCAAGTAATTCTACTGATTTGATTTCCAAAAATGACTACCATAAGACAACGGAGAAAATTTGGAATAGATTTTGGGTGCTGGACAATAACCAATGGAATGATAATGACGCTATATGTGATGATGTTCAGTACTCTGAACCAGTAGTATGGAATCAAGCAGTTGTTGGGAAGGCCATAACAAATACAGGAGATATAGGACGAATAGCAAAAGTTGCAAATGCAATTGCTCAATATAAAAATGATCAGCTTGGGGCATATTCTGCTACAACTGCTGGAAATGAAGATATATACACTGACGACAATGCACAGTTAGCATGGGTCTTTACTGAAGCATTCAAAAAAACAGGAAATATTTCTTATTTAGAATCAGCTGAAGAAATAGTCCTGTTCTTGATGACACAATGGAATAGCGAAGGAAAAGGTGGTGTAATATGGCAATACAATGCGGATTACATTGCTTCTATTTCTACTGTAGAGGCTGCCTTGGCCTCAATAAGATTGTATGAAATTATCCTGGATTCTAAATTACTCAACTTCACTGAAGAGTGTATGGACTTCATGTTTCAGTACTTTCAAGATACTGATGGCCTATTTTTTGATGGGTTAAATAAAAATGATTATAATGATGTTAACAAAGGGAAACTATCTTACACTGTTGGGTGTGCCTTAAGCACATTAGCATATTTAGATAGTTATAGTGACCATGAAGATTGGAAATCGAAAGCCTTGAGTTTAGCTGAAGCTGCCATGGACCAAAGCGGAGCTTTTTACAATGGAAATAAAATTTGGAATAACGATTTAAAATATATTCACCTATTATATGTGGGATTTGTTGACCTACTCACATTAACTGATTGGGAGTCTGAGTATGATGACTTCAAAAATGAATTATTCAGGCAATGCTCATTAATGATAGAATTCTTACAAGATCCCGATGACTTATATATGTATTTTAACCTGGCTACAGAATCCACGAAAAAAGTGTTCGACAGATATGAGAATACTTACAAGGAAGGCATTACGTTTAAGGAAAATAACGCAACCTACTGCCAAAATGATCCCAGTAAGCCTGCAAAAAAATCTTTGATAGATAACGGATCCGCAGCGCAGGTTTTATACGAAATATCCCGTCTTTAAGCTATTTTTTTATTGATAGATTTATACAAATATTGTTAGACGTATACAAGTATTATTAGATATATACAAGTGTTATTAGATATCGGTTTATATATTTGTAGAAGTTCTAAGATCAGATTATTCTTTATAATGAGGCTTCCTTCCTTTAAGTTGTCGCAAAACACCAAATTAGGTTAATACAAGACGAATTTTCATAATTGTCTTTTCTTCTATAATGAGAACTGATATACCTCAAGTACTAATTACCATTACTGTTGATACTAAAGAATTCAAAAAGTCAGATTTGATATATCCAACTTAATTCTAAGTGAATCCAATAGAAGAGCTAGTGCGATCTTTTTGACTTTAGATAACACCAAAAAGCGACAAAAATAGTCACTATTAATATAAAGTTTTAGTATTCATTCAGTATATTAATGTCAAATTCTGAAAAGGAACAAAGTATAGATTCCACTTCATTTAGAAGTATTCTAAATGGGGTTAAGAGGATGAGAGAACAATACAATGTTGGTGAGTCTGACAATCAAACCGAAGTAAACCGTCAGACTCATCAAATACCACAACAAACAACCCACATAGTCACACACACACCAACGGAAGAAAAAACGACAGAAGGAAGGCCAGGAAATATAGGGACCATAGAAAGGTCAAGTGCAGCAGAATTTGTGAGAGAACGGAGTCAAACACCCAAACAAAATGAATCGAGGACAGATAGTACAAATAACAATGACGGTAATAATAGAATAAGGAAAAGAGGTAACGACGTGCAAACGTATTCATCCGTTCAGGTTTCTCAATCTCAGAAAGGCAATCCATTATTAAGCAATTCCTTGATGAAAAGTATACCTTGGTCATACAACGGTTCAATTCTTTCAGACTATTACGTTAATCCAACCCTACAAATTTTATTTCTTTCATTAAAATATCATAAATTACACCCAGAATACATATGGCAAAGATTGAAGAAGCTTAACAAAGGATCCACAATAGTTACAACTACCAATGACAGAGTGCTTAGGTTATTATTAGTTGTCGTAGATATTGATTCCCATCAAGAAATACTACGTAAATTACTGAATTTTTGTGTTAAACATGATCTATCGTTAATATTGGCTTGGTCATTTGAAGAAGCAGGGAACTACATTGCCTTCTGTAAGCAATATGAACTTTCGTCGTCAAAAGTAAAGTCTGCTATTAGAGGTACTAAAAGTTCGGAATACCAAGCATGTGTTGTAGATACTTTGACTAGTATCAGAGCTGTCAACAAAACTGATTCTGTCAAATTATTAGCCAATTGTGGTTCAGTACAGAACATAGTGTTGCAAAGTTGTCAAGATGATGAAGAAATAGGATTAAGTAATATTCAAGGATTAGGTTCAAGGAAATTGCAGAGTATGAAATCAGTTTTCCTGGAGCCTTTTATATATAATAAAGAATATGACTAACAAGCATGGGCATAATTGAAACGATTTGCAATACATAATACTTAATATACGATTCACGACTTGTCAAATTATAAATTAATTTAAATAATATTTACAATCTACAGACTGATACCACAGAGGAATATATATATATGTCTGCACTATGCAAGCCTATCATTGTTGCTGTTTTTGTTGCTTTTCGTATTCGATCATCTTATTTCTTAAAACCAAGTTAATGCTATTCAATATTTCATTCTTCTGAACCAATATCTCTTTGAGTTTCTTGGAATCACCATTTAATTTTTCAATTTTATTTTCATAGACAGTTTTAGTATCTTTAGCCAGTTTGTTAACGTAGTACCCAGTTCCAATATCAACTAAGTATTCATCTTTTTTAGCTATCTTTCCTGGTAAATATAATGAGCTAGTTAGAGGAACTAGGAGCTCTGATGCATTTGAGCTCTCCATATTTTCAACACTATTTATACATTCTCTTAACCTCGATTGGGCTGTTTGTAAAGCTTGCAATGATTGCGTAAAGTGGTTAATTTCTTGTTCTGTTGATTTACGGAATTCAATGATCTGTTGAGGTTGAAGTTGAGTCAAATCTATCTTCCTTTGAGGTCCAGATGCCATGATTCTCCTTTATTAATGTGTTTATAATATTAGTTTATCCCAAGTTTTAATCAACACGAAAAATTTCGATTTATAAATTTTTGAACCACAAAATTTATCATAGATCAATAATCAAATTATTAATTTTCTAATATTATGGGTAACGATGGTGGAACTATAGCCAGAAGACAGGATATATTGTCGCTACACTCCTACGGAAAACAAGGGAAAGAAGCAAACCAAATTGCTGATGATAACGAGAATTCCATTTTAACCACTTGTGCTCTCTCGTCTTTGCCCTTATTCAACCCAGAATCACCACAAATTGTAGGTGATTATAAAGGAAAGTTGTATCTAAAAGAGCAAGCTTTGGAATACATACTTAAACAGAAAACTGCTGGCAGTGAGTCTTCGGATAAAACTACTACTACGAGTCGTTATAGTCATATACGATCATTGAATGACATTGTCGATGTACACATTAATTGGAAAGTTACGCCCGAGAATACGAGTCCAAGCATCGAATGTCCTGTGTCACAAGAGCTGAAAAACAATAAGACCGTTTACGCTTTCTTACGTCCCTGTGGTTGTGTATTGTCGTACAAATTCTTGGAAGGTATAATGCAGTATTTAGAAGAACAGGATCCAAAATCAGACGTTTCGCTTAAAGAAAGGGACTGCCCTAACTGTGGTAAAGGTTTTTGTTTCAAATATGACGTTGTTATCATGAACCCACTAGATATTGATAAATATAATGAATTTAACGAAAACAGCTTGAGTTACTTGCAAAATAACTTGAATCTAACACACTCGAAGAGGCCGAAGAAGAGTAAGAAGAAGAGAAGAGAGATACGCCTGGATATAGATAATTCTGCTCCAAGAGAAAAGAAAAGAAGCAGTGATGTGAGTAGTTCTACAAACTCAAGCGAAAGGAAAAGAACCTCTGATGTGAATAATTCTACGAACTCAAGCAAAAAGGCTAAGACTTGAAACAATATTTAACACCCATTTCTTAATCAGTTAATATTTATATTTAAGCATATCCAATATAGGCAACGACGAAACTATGTACAAACTTTTGAAAGTGTCGGTTTATTTTGGCTCTCACTTCTAAATCATTTCCGTCGACTAAACTCTTTTCACAAAGCGTCTTCACATTCATAGTATTTATTTTTCTTCTTCAGCAGCATTACGTGCTTGATCATACTGTTCTTTCAGAAACGACAACTTATTCTTATTCATTTTGGCGAAATCTGAGTTTGCGTATATGTTGAAAGTAGCACTTCCAAGACCAACAACTGAAATTCCTACTAAAGCAAGAACAGTAGTTCTATGCACCATATCAGTAACACGAACACTAAGGGGAATCTTTGCCATGATTAATATATTCTTATCTTTTAAATATAGATGAAAAACTATCTATATGTTAATTTATTCTCTAAAAAATGAGTACAATTTATTGCGCGATTACATAATCGATATAATACAACTTATCTATAGTAAATACTTCAACCATTTACTGCTAATAAGACCACTTTCAATAAGACTTGGGTTACAGTAGATCAAGTCTGGTAGCCAATGGCCATTGTATATCCTGAAGATATCCTGTAATTCTTCAGATTCTCTAGTATCAAAAGTCTCATTTATGATATAATCTAACAAGTCATGGCTGATCAAATTAATAGGAGTTACGTCTTTCAGTTCTTTTTTCAAGCGGGCAGAATGTGATAACAAAGCATCGGACAAATTGTTTAAACTATGATGGAATTTTTCAATATCGACATGGCCGATTGGTAATATTTTGGAGTCAGAATTTGATGCGTCAGAAGCAGAAACTGGTTTTTGCCTTAAGGCCTCATAGTTGCCAATATCGATATTCACCACAAATTGTCTAGGCTGGATTCCCTTAATGATGAATTTCTTCTTTGGTGGTTGTTCTGGCGATTCGGAGTTCAAATTCACAACCATGGCCTCAGAGTTGGGGAAAGCAGAGTTCACATTTTTTATGAAATCGACCGCCGGTAATAATGGGGGCCATTCAGGGTTTGGTTGAGTCTTAGATGTCTGCCACACTTCTTCGAATTGTTTCTCGTAAGCCTTCCACAACGATATTTGGGTAACTTCGCCAGGAGTCACATCTGCAGAATCCGAAATAACCTTGGATTCGTTAGCTTTTGAGAAAGGTTCGTAACAACAACGCAACCATGTGGTTGCCCTTAAAGGTTCTGGAAACTTTACAATAATATCATAAAGTTGCTTTGATAACAATGGTAACAGTGTAGGTACATTAATGTATTGGGATCTTTTTGTTAAGCTTAGTGATGGCATATCAGGAATTCTCGAACGATCATTCAAAGGTAAGTTGGAAACAATCAAGATAGGCAACTCTTTTATTAAGATTTGGTATATCGTTTTGGACGAAGTGATCTGCAAAAGCTTTCGTAATCTGTAGGACTGGGAATCCTTGACCGAATTTGGGAATGATGGATGGAGCGCTTCGGAGGAAAGGTATTGTTTAAGGAATGCCAAGGTTGCAATAGAAAGCTCGTTGTCAGCAACCAACAAAAATGATACAAAGTTTTCAAGATGGTGTTCCTCGATGGCATCAATACAGTTATTCGGCGTTTTACTTAACTCCTCCTCTTGTTCCTCTTCATGCTTGTCATTATTGATATCGCCCTCAGCTGCCTTGCTATTTGTGTCTTTGATAAATAGTAAATGGGATAATATCCGCAAGGTATTGATTAATACATATTTGTCTTTAGAGTGAACAGAAGCAAATAGTAATTGGTTAAACAAAGGATCATTTTTGGTGTTATCAATATAGTAACAACTCAAAGGTTCAAGCAAGTCTATCAAATAGTTAAATCCTTCTCTGAACTGATTATGGAATTGGGTTAATTGATGCGACCTAGTATCCCCAACATAGAACCAATGAATAAATAATTTTAATACTTCAATAAGGTGCTTTTTCAAAGGCTTCAATTGCGATAAAAACTGCTGGTTGACCAAGTCTTGCGCCAAATTTCTTAATGAGAGCAACGAGTCAAGACTTAACAGCATTTCCGCCTGCGTTATCTGCAGCTCCTTTTTCTCCAAAATCTTCTGGAATGGCTTGATGAAATACCCAATCAATTCATGAGCAACGTATGGCTTTTTTTCGAAGTTGACTAAGTTAGGTGATGTGCATGATATTTGCGACAACGATGTCAATGCCCATTCTATCTCCTCTGGAATTCCCGATTTCAAGGACATGGTTATACGAGTCATCATATCTGGACCTTGGTGTCCGCTCCCGATCAAGTTGTGTTGTAACATGCCGCCTATTGTTCCGTTGGCCAGAATGGCTAACGTCTTCCTACTAGAGGCTATGCTCACTGGTACAGGGATAGCATCCATTCTTATTGTGTTCTTAGATGGGTCTTGATGTGCTTACGGTAGTAAACAAGTTTTGATCAAAAATTCAAACACGTAATTTAACCTGTAAAGTATCCCATGACCTAACCTGCAAAATGCTCAACTGCAAAATGCTCAAAATAGCTGCAACTTTTAAGGCTTAACGAGGCATGCAAGAGAGTAACCGAAGTCTCCATACTTTAATTCAGATATTCAGATCTTCATATGCAAGCAAGAGTAGCTTGATATGTATAGTTTCCAAGTTTTTGAAAATGCACTAGGGATCATTAATTTAGTTTGGCATTAGATAATCTTCACAATCTTTATAGAAAAGGGTATCTCTTCGTAGAGACACCAATCCTAGATGTATCATTTTTTTAGAACAAATACCAAAAGAGTAACATTGGATGAAGTTAGAGAACATGTTTATAGACTCAATCACCCTTGACAACTTTACGGAAAGCCCTGTACATCAACTGCAAAGATGTCGCAATGTCGTATCTGGAATGGAGCCGTTCCGGGAAAGGTAAACCACAAAAGATAACTAATGGTTATTTCAACCCCCTGTGGTATATTTTCGTTCAATTGTCCAGAAAGTCATAATTAAGACTAATATAGCTAAAATTGGTATTGGTATTGGTATTGCTAACTAGGAATAAAATGAAATTGACTATTTTGGCAAATTTGATGGTGGTGGCTTCCACTGCAGAGGCTTTATCATTTGGGGTTCCGTCGATGGATCAGATTAAGCAATCCTTTTTCCAGGTCGACAACAAAGATGATATGAGTGGAAAGGCAATTATGCCTGAAATTGACTTTTTGAACGAACAAAGGATGAAGTTAGGCAATATTAAAGAGAGCTTTAATCAAGATGTGGTTTATGCATGGAACGAAATGCAGAAGAAGTTCAGTCGTCAAGGATTACAGAAAAAGATCGATGACTACAACGCCCAGTTTAAGGTTACTTCCAAGAATATGAACAATAAAATTAAGGAGACTTTTCAGTCGTTTTCCACTGGGGATGACTTCGAAATGTTTTCACTCGACAAGTTTGCTGATCATACTTTGAGAGTCAAGAAGAGCCATCTGGAGATTCTTGGATTGGATACCGTTAACCAGTACACAGGATACTTGGATGTTAATGACTTGGACAAGCACTTTTTCTACTGGTTCTTTGAGTCTAGAAACGACCCAGAAAACGACCCAGTCATCTTGTGGTTAAATGGTGGCCCTGGTTGTTCCTCTGCAACAGGGTTGTTGTTTGAATTGGGCCCATCCCTGATTAATGCTACATTACAGCCAGTTTACAACCCATATTCATGGAATTCGAATGCGTCGGTTATTTTCTTGGACCAACCAGTCGGTGTGGGCTACTCATACAGTAATGGCGAAGAGGTTAAAAGTACAGCATCTGCTGCGAAGGATGTGTTTGTATTCTTGGAATTATTCTTTCAGAAGTTCCCTCAATTTGTTAAAAACCCATTCCACATTGCAGGAGAATCTTACGCTGGGCATTACATCCCTAGTTTTGCTAGTGAAATCGTTAACCACGCTGACAGATCGTTCGAGTTGAGTTCCGTATTAATAGGAAACGGTATTACTGACTCATTAATTCAATCAGGCTACTACAAGCCAATGGCATGTGGCGAGGGGGGCTACAAACAGGTTGTTAGCGACGACGATTGTGCAAGAATGGAAAAGGACTATCCTAGATGCGCTGCATTGACCAAACTCTGCTACGATGCTCCTAACGCGTTGACGTGTGTGCCTGCTACCTTTTATTGTGACGAGAGACTCTTTGGACCATATCAAAAGACTGGCTTAAACCCTTACGACATCAGAACAGAGTGCAAAGGCGAAATGTGCTACGAGGAAATGGGCTATATCGACCAGTATTTAAATTTGGATTTCGTCAAAGAGGCAGTAGGAGCTTCTAATATTGAGATGTTTAACAGCTGTGATGAAACTGTATTTAGAAATTTCTTGTTCAATGGGGACGGAGCCAAGCCATTCCAGCAGCATGTGGCCGAGTTGCTTGAGAAAAACATTCCTGTTTTAATTTACGCGGGAGATAAAGACTTTATCTGCAACTGGCTTGGAAACCACGGATGGTCTGATGCCCTTGAATATTCCGGTCATGAAGACTTCGAGCAAAAGCCTTTGCAGCCGTGGTATACCTTAGACAAGAAATTGGCCGGTGAGGTTAAGAACCACGGAATATTTACATTCCTTAGAGTAAACGACGCTGGTCATATGGTTCCTTATGATCAGCCCGAAAATGCCTTGGATATGGTGAACAGGTGGATCCTGGGTGATTATTCGTACGGTTACTGAATATTGCCATGTCTGCTTCTGATATCAGTCTTTAGTCAACACATTATATGATTCTATTTCAAATTGTAACAATCTCTAAACCAATCATGTATGTAGATCGCATGGCCATTGAATTCGAATGTTGGATAGACCGTGAGCCATTCCCTTAGACAACTTCTGAAAGCCCTCTTTCTAGCTGTTGCATTTCATTTCAAACCCAACCACCACAAGGTTTTAGCCCTAAGTCAATCATGTGATCATTGCGAATTTTTGTCACAAAAATATTCAAAAATTTTTCACTCTCATCTACTGCGTAATCCTAGCTTTTAGTATTAAATAAAAGAACATTCTTTTTCCTTTCAGATTTTTTTTTCATTCCAAACTAACTGAATTAACAAGATGGCTTCGTATGTACTATTTGATTCAATCATATCCGAGTCCTGAATACTCCATTGCAAACCAATGATGTATCTGGCTGGGGTGGATGAAGAGAATTCAATTATTTGTCTTTGACAAAGGTATGAAGTATAATACAGAACCATGATCAACAAATGAAAAATAATACAAGACATCGTGATAGACTCGATGAATTATTCTTCTGCTCACTTTTTATTGCAAACAGTGTAACTTAGAACATGGAGCTCTTGCGATGACCTCGAAAATTTTTTCAGTGAGATTATGGACTCATACTTCGCTCTGGTTGGTTTTCTTTGCACGAGAGTGTCTAGATGACAACATAGATTTCTCATACAATATATGGGGTATTATCATCGTCGTCATGTTACGACTTTGATTAAAAGATGCCAAGGGAAAGTTAGATTATCTTGCAGCTGAATTGAATATTCTAAAACTCCATTGCCAATGCCTGATATATCTGCTTTCCTCTGAGTTAATTTTGAGTATGAATAAATGTGAAACAGAATGAACTTGGCTGTTCAGTTCTGCTTCTATAGGGCCTTTCCGGCACCTATAACATTTATCAGCTCTACTTATTAGTTCTAAGAGGAAATGCAAAAGGGTGTATTCAACCCGCTTGATGTGCGCTCGCCTGAGCGACGGCAAGAATTTATTACTAACAGTTAATAGCACTTTAAAACCAGAAACTTTAGTCAAGAAATCCAAGGCTCAACAAAAGACAGCCGAAGAACGTGCTGCCGCCAAGGTTGCTCGTAAAGCTGTATGTATAAACCCTACTTGATTGTCATGGCTTGCGTCTCCTAAAACCTCTTAATTATTTTTGAAGATGAAATCAACCATTCGAATTTGACTAGCTTCGGCGATGTTGTCGATCAATTAACCATCTTTCGGGACTGAGAAAATATTTAATAACTTTTATTGTGACAATCTGAACGTCATCGGGAAACATTGTACTAACAATATTTAGGCTAACCAAGAAAAGCGTAAGATTATCTTCGACAGAGCTGCTTCTTACCAAAAGGAATACACCGAAGCTGAACGTGCTGTCGTCAAGGCTAAGCGTGATGCTAAGGCTGCTGGTTCTTACTACGTCGAAGCTCAACCAAAGTTGGTTTTCGTTGTTAGAATCAAGGGTATCAACAAGATTGCTCCAAAGCCAAGAAAGGTTTTGCAATTATTAAGATTGACCCAAATTAACGCTGGTGTTTTTGTCAGATTAACCAAGGCTACCTCTGAATTATTGAAGTTAGCTGAACCATACATTGCTTACGGTTACCCTAACTTAGCTACCATCAGACACTTAGTCTACAAGAGAGGTCACGGTAAGGTCAACAAGCAAAGAATTGCTTTATCTGACAACGCTATCATTGAAGCCAACTTAGGTAAATACGGTATTTTATCTATTGAAGATTTAATCCACGAAATCTACACCGTTGGTCCAAACTTCAAGCAAGCTAACAACTTCTTATGGCCATTCAAGTTATCTAACCCTAACGGTGGTTTCAGAGCCAGAAAGTTCTTCCACTTTATCCAAGGTGGTGACACTGGTAACAGAGAACAATTCATTAACGCCTTAGTTAAGCAAATGAACTAATTTGATTAGCTTGGTTTAATTTATTTCTGTTACTGAAAGATGAATTTTTCCTAAAAGTTTGTTATTTGTATATTCATAATAAATTATAAAATATATCTTTCAAAAATATTTCTGTGTATAATTATTAATTTCATTAAATGTATGGACAATTTGTTTTAGCTATCTATCCAATCGCTTATTCTATAAACCCAATACTCTAGCCATTCTATCTCTTTCCACCATACAAATGCTGCATCGTTGGAATTAAACCAGTTGTTTATTCCATAATCGTCATACACATACTCTAATAAATCTGATTCATGCGTAGTTCTGTTCATATCGCATAAGTATATTATGAAATAGAAAGCAAACTTTAAGACGTTAAGCACCATGACAGATGTTAAGCATAATGCAGCAGTATTTATGAATAGGATTCCTAAATTTTTCTGATCTTGTTGATACTTGTAGTACATGTAATATTGTTTGACAAAAGGTAAATTCTTAAGGAAATGCTGCAATGAATGATTGTTTGATTGTGTATTGTCTAACTCCAATTTATGTTTTAGTTTACTTACAAGTACATCTTGCTTGTTCATTTCAAGAATAAGTTTTTCAATAATTGGTTCATACTTCTCATCTTTCGTCTTATATTCAAGTAATTCTTTTTGATGATTTTCACATATCCTCTCTAAGTGTTGAATAACCTTTTCATTTTCTGAATCCTTATGCACTAATTCCTTTATTATATTCCTGTCGCCGTATGTGTTTGGTTTTTCTGTGTTTTGCCTTTCCAATTGATACTCCAAAGTTTCTACGTACTTCTTCAAGTTCTTTAGATCTGTCTCTAGGCTTTGTATTCTCTTATGTTGTATTCTGTGGGCTGACGAGAGTTGATTGTTTTCGCTAGCAACGCTCGAATATTGATCTTCTCTATCGTTTAGTTGCTGTTCTTTCATTAGTACACTCGTTCGGAGTCCATTCATCTCCTTTCGATCGAAGGGCCTAGCTCTCAGCATCACAGGTGATTGTGGAGGTGATGCAGTTTGCTTGGACTGGGGTCTAAGGTTATAAGTCATTGGAGTTGATGTGGATATTGGCCTTGCTGGCAATTTTGCAGTATTAATTCTCAGGTTATAAGGGGATAAAGGCTTTCTAAACGGTCCATTACTACGGCTTATCGCCTTTTCAATATCATAAGGTGTTATTCGACCTCTTTCCACTAGAAACTGTTCCATATCACGAAAATTCACCAACCTCAAAATGAACGGCTCCAACTCATGCCTAAACAACTTTAACAGTGGCTTATCCGACGCCATCTTCAGTAATAAGAGCTTCTCATTTGAGCTGAGTAATTGTTCTCTGCAATTGATCAAATCTTGCAATTTAATTATGAGGTCGAGGGCCTGTGAGACATACACGAAATCTTTTGACGTTTGAGTTGCAACTGTCTTTGACCACACAATATCTATCAAAGTATTGATCAGTTGATTAATAGGCCCATTCATACTCATACCTAACCAAACAGTTCGGTTTGACGCTCTATTTATTTGTTTACATCAAACTACATAAAAATTTATCTAACAAAATCGCGTATTTTTATATGAATAAATTCTATGGAGTTATATTCGATCACGATTTGAATCATGGCCAGAGTATTCATTTTTTACCCGATATTCTACCTCTGAATCATTGCATATGCTAGTAATATTCGGGTCAATATTTGCTGTTACAGATTGTGGCTGCTCGGCATTGTTGACAGCCGTTGGTATCATCTGAGAAGCAAGAAACGGGATTAGTTACTCTGGCTCAGCATTCATTGGTAACTTGTACTTTGGTACAGGTTCCTCCACATCGAAGTTACCTGTAGTTATTGGTGGCGATTCATTTTTAGCTTGCGTATCTGAGACTTGAGTGTCTTTATGCGTACCAGAATGCTCATTTGACATGGTTTGCTGTCCACCAAATGAATCACCAGGAAGTCCAGATATTGCCTCTGGGTTCCTACTGGATGAATTATCGGGTGGAATCGACGAGTCCGAAGGTAATGTACCCGATTTACTTGGTAAGTCAAGTTCATTTGACTCCAGCTTAACCTGAGAATGAGCTTCATTGGATAAATTTTGAAATGTCTGGTCCTGCAACCCCGTTTTATTGATTGCTTGTGGTTCATTGACTTCCTTCTCCAGTTGGATATGCGACATCTGACTTGAGAGGTCATATTCGAATTTTCTGATGGTACTCAACAAATCTGTGAGTAATTCTTCAATCAATATACCAGCACCATATACTTTACGAAGGAAAAATCTCAAGCGATCCACCTTAGATAGAAGTTGTTCCTTGCTCTGCTTGATTTCATCAATTGCAACATTCATGTTCTTGAAAGCCTCTGTGGTAAAATTAGAAACGGCTTCCAAACAATTTAACTCGTTTACAGGGTAAACGCTTAGTAATTTACCATCAGCAAGAAGTTTGAGAAGCTGTCTATACGTTACTTGCTTAGATAAAAATTGATCGGTGAATAATCCAGACTCGATTAATTTACAAATAGGACATGCATAATTATCATCATTGCTATCATCAGATTCTACCGCAGACTCGTCAACACATTGAGTGTGATACCATTCCTTACATTTGTCACATTCAATCATTGTTCCATATTCAAATTCACGACACACACAGTATATTTGTTGCTGGCCCTGGTCCCCAGATGAGTCGTTGTCCTCCTTGTAATAATCGTATGAGGACGAATTTGTATACAAATCTGAACTCAATGCAAAACTGAATTCGTTTTTATGAAATACTTGAAGCAATCTCTCAATTATTTCGTCTTTCATGTTAAACTTTGGATTTATATCATCTATAAAACCATCTGGTGCTTTAGTTTGAACGGTTTTAATTTCCAATTCTTTAAAATTCTCCCAGACAAGGGTAATCCAATTTTCTGCCTTAGTTAATTGGCTCGGAAGCACTCTCGATTGAAATTTTAAGGCTGAATCATTGATCAATCCTTGCAACTGTTTCATTTCATGCATTGTAAAGTGTCTGTCTGTCTGTAGGCCATTTATGGTATCTTTAAACTGTTCTATAAGCTCACTATTATGTTTCAAGTTGACTAATTTTTCATAATTATCAAGATATGCAAATAAGCGGTTTTCTCCCTGGGCCTTGGACCTTGTTTCAAGTTCTGAAAGTATACTATCCAACTCCTCAAACGAAACTGCGTCTGCAGAATCGTATTTCAAAAACTGCACAATATCATTATTAAATGCATCGCTACTATGAATAATGGCATCGATTAAAATGATTTTCCCCAAATCATTTTTACCTAATAAATTAATACCCGTGTCTCTAAAATTCTTCAAATCTTGTAAAGAGAATACATCCTTTTTATCATTATATGGGTCACTCCCGCTATTAATTTTATCATAAGTATCAATCCATCGTAATCTATCTCTTAATCTTATTAAAAAAGATAAAGATGGCAATTCCACGCCAAACGATTCCCCAAGATTGATTAAATCATTAAATTCCTGTAATGAATTACTCTGTTTTGGTTTGGAAATAAGCTGACGGCATGCTCGATCAAAATTTTCAATCTCTACCTTGAACTCTAAAATTTGTTCCGTCTCAGAACAGGAAAAATTTAGAGTCGGAATTTTATCAACTAAATTAATCAATCTTGCAAGAACATCGCCATTGGACCTTTGGAAATCGTTATTTACATTTCCATTCCTAATACGTTGTTGATGCTTTATAGATAATATACTCTGGCATTCTTCAATAAATTCGTTAGCATCATTAACGAATAACTTTAAATTTTCAATATAATCTCTAAATGTATTCAATTTGATGGTTTCATAATCCTCGGGTTCATTTGATGGATTATTATTGAAAATATGAAAGAAGTTTGAAGACGAAAGAGCCAGGTAAATTTTCTTACCATCAATAAGTAAACTTTTATAAACCCGTAAAGAAAGATCGGAATTTTCATTCATCAATCTCTCGTAGTTTTGCATCCATTCATTATAATCAATGGAGTATGAGCTTAAGATTCTGTGAAATGCCTTCAACTTATCATCCGAATAAAATAGATGCAATTCTATTTTCAAATTAGTATTGCCAATTATCTTTGGAACACTTTTCATATTATAATCATTTTCAAGTTCATTTAGTTCAACATATTCCAAAAATCTAGCTAATGATAAGATAAAAGTTTGTTTTAACTTCACATCAGTCAAAACTACTTTTGAAGGAAACGTATTTGCTAAATCATCATCTGCAATAGAGTCTATATCTCCGAAAGTCTTGTCGTCAATAACAAGTTCTCTTATATGACTGAACTTTTTTCTGACACTATCTCTTAACTTTAGTTCATTTTTATAGAATGTAGTATACATCTGCAAACTTTTTTCATATATTTCGGTATTAAAAAAAACATTATTACTCCCAGATTCATACAATTGTGCTAGATTAATTAACAATTTGAATATCAGAAAATTTGGCAAAATAGATTGTTTGTTTAACCATTTTTCACCTTCGATCGCATAGTCTAGCCAGATTTTTGTAGCAAAATTCACTTCTTCGCTTAGATTTAGACCGAAAGATATAGTTGATGAGTATGTTTTAGGAAATTTAATTATAAACTCACCAGGCTTTTGAATAGTAGTTGTAAATTTTATTCCTCTTTGTTTCAATAAGGTTGGTGTTATCATAAATTCTTGATTATAGTTTAAATGTTCTCTTCTTTGGTTTCTACAATCAATTATTCCTTGAAATAGGGAATTTGAATGTTGCATTCTTGAATTATTGTAGTCTGGTGACGGGTTTATCATATTTTCCAAAGAATTCACTAGCGATTCATATTCAATATTCGTAGTATCTTCCACATTGTTGAAGTATTTTAATAGATCATCAAGATTCCAGGCATTATTATTAATATTAACTCGTTCCTTATTATTCTCATTAACCTCCTTGATTAATAATTCAAACTTTTCAAAATCCAGTTCTGGAATAAAATACCACTTTTTGTAACTACCAAAGAATTGGTAATTACAAAGTTGGGTAAAATGGTCTTCACACTTCCAATTTTCGGTACTAAACGTCATCCCGATGTTTAATGTAGGATTTATAAGGTCCTGATTGTTTAAGTCACTTTCTGATAATCCGCCTAGCAATGAATTTGGCAAAATTGGTAAATTATGTAAATTCCATGGATTCAAAGATGTTTGAATTAAGTTATTAATATAGTCTGGTGAATTAAAGGAATTAGACTCAATACTAGAAGGAGGACTAGAATTCTTAACATATGTATTGGAGTTATTAACATTATTCGTGCTATTAGTTGAGTTGACATTATGATTATTGTTTGCATTTGCATTTAACAAATGATTTTTATAATTTATGAAATCATCCCCAATTCTTGCAAATCCTGACCCATTGATGAACGAAGGCAAATTTAATCCATTTTCAAGTTCCATCCCATCATTCCATACGTCTATATTATCCTCTTGTGGTGTATTATCAAAGGACTTTATCAGTTGTTCGTTCATTACGAATGACCAATACAAGTCTTCAAATTTCTCGAGATTTATAACGTTTCTTTCCATCACGGAAACATTTTGATCATTAAACTGGTAGAAATATTTCTCATTTGAGTTGACGTTTATCTTGTTAAACATGTCCTTATTATGATGTATTATATATTCTTGAAATTTTAAATCCTTTTCCATGAACTGCCTCAAATTATATACAGATGCATACTTCCCATTCAAATTCAGGCGTGAATCATCCTGATAAACGGATTGATTATTTATTATTGATTTTAATCCGTAGTTCATTTGCGAAGCTGGTGTTATAGGTACTATTGCTGATTCTCCGCCATTCTTTTTACGTTTTTTAGATGTTTCAACTTCATTTTCATTAACATCTTTGCTTATAAATGTATTTGGTTGTTTAACGTCTATGAGGTGAGGTGAATTTAATAAGAATCCTTTAGAAGATTTCAACTTTACTGAACGTTTAAAATCTCTTGAAGAGCCAATTATAAGAGGGGGTTCATCCTCGATTTGGGTCCCGACTTGGGTAGGGGTCTTTGCGACCTCGTTATGATTATTAGTATTTTGATTCAATGGTTCAGCAATAGGAGCTATTGCTCCAGCTAATTCATATTTTCTGTCTTTTAGGTAAACTTCGAAGGGATACAAAATTCTAAGGTACGAAGATTTTAATGAACTGCTCAAACTTGTCATGATTTTTCCCTTGTAACCTAATTCTCTACCAATTTGGGCCCATAATTTTTTATTTACAACTTCTATAAAGCCACCTCTAATTATCACAGACTTGAAAAGTTTGTATAAATCCAACGGTCTTTTATCAATCATTGGCAACTTATTCAAGAAGGTGGGCAAATTCAGTTTTGGCTTCTTTGTATCTTTTACTTCCGAAGTGGGAACCGGTGTGGAGTCTTTAGTATGAGGATCTGAATCAGGCGTAGAAATATTATTGGGATCTGTGTTAGTAGGAATTGGCGATTCTTTTTGAACTTCAGAATTTGGAACTGTAGTCTCTGGCAATTTTTCATGTTTTTTATGATGCAAGTGGAATTTTATTAATTCCTGGTGAAACTTTAACCTAATTTCCAATTCATTGTGGGTCGAATTATTCAATAATTTATTAGTTTGAAACCAGAACAAATCGGAATTTATTTGGAAATTTGATTTAAATGAATTTTCAATATTCTCTGGTATCACAAGTTTAATAGCACCATATTTCGTTCCCATCTCATGCATGCTGTCAATGAATTTGATCGGATCTTGGAACTGCGTTTCATTGAGCTGAAAAACAGGTATGGAATCGGTCAATGGAATGTCTGAAAGGGTTATTTTATTTTGCAAGTGAAAGAAATCGATAGGAAAGTTAGCCTTAGTCTTTTGTTGAGGGAAGTTAAACGGATTATAATTGATATTGTTCGACTGGTTGTTAACTAAGACTTGTTTATTATCTTTAACGTGATTATAATATCGCAAATCTGGCAAATCTGGATTATTTCCAAATCTTGAGGTACTTGGGAACCTACTCTTGTTCTCATCAGTCATACTTCATATGGTTTAGTAGGCTTGTGTTCAAGTTGTATAGGCAGATTTGTATGCTTTTTATATTTCGCGACAATGATGTCTAAAACATATCAAAATGTCGCACCCGTTATGTAACTGTTTTAACTTGGTCTGTATGAGCTAGATAATTGTTGGTCATTCGACAAAACTCCCTCCCTCAGGCAATAATTAGGCTCCTACTCAGTGTCAGTGATAAATAGGATTTTTTGAATAACACCCTTTAATTTCAAGGTCATCTGATGACAATCTCTACTACTCTACATTCTAAACATCTCTACAATATTTCTCCTTCAACCAAAGTAATTAGCCGATATAAAGCAAAAACGAACTGTTCCATTAAAATTTTTCACTTCGAACTACAGCTAATCAGATATCACAATCAAGTTGTACATAAATTAATCCTTTGGGAATATGTGAATTAAAAAATTATAAACCGAATACAAATGTAAATCCAAGAAATTAAATCTTAACGATCAGAAAAAAGTTTTATTATAGAAAATTAAAAGGACACTTTAAAAAAGCAGCTAATAAAGGGGTCTATCAACTTATAATAAAGCAGCAGCGACGGCAGCGACACCAGCGAAAGCACCGGCAACGTTCTTAGCAGCAGCACCTTCGTAAGAAGAGACAGCAGCAGCAGTAGTAGAAGCAGCAGAGGTGGATTCAGCAGCAACGGTGGTTGGAGCAGAAGAAGCCTTGGTGGTCTTTTCACATTCTTCACATGGAATAGTTTCGGTGGCGGTGGAAACTTCAGTGGTGTAGGTGGTTGGGACAACACATTCACCGGTAACAGTTAAAGTGGTAGCTTCAGAGACGGTGATGGTGGTTGGGTGGCACTTGTCTTGTTCACACTTGGTGACGGTGACGACAGTGGAGTATGGGCAGTAGGTGGTGTAGTCAGTAACGGTGACGTCAGTGGTGACGGTGGTACCGTTGGTGTAACCAGCGACAGCAGAACCAGCTAATAAAGCGGAAGCGAAAACAGTGGAGTATTGCATTTTATATGTAAGCGAATGAATAAATATATGAAATATATGTAATGAGGAAACAAAATTATGGCTTTTATGAGGAATTCGTCCCCGTTTATATACTTTTCAAGTGCAAAATTTCTCGAAAAATTTGAATGCCTTTCGACATGTTATTTTTTCGGAAGTCGAATTACGATTTCGGTAATTCTGGTAATGCTTAGCCCTAAAAACGAGATTTCATAATAAACCAGTAAATTTCAGCATATTAAACAATTGATTATGTAATATGAATTTCGAGTGGTTATTGTACTTACGATACGTCGATAGGATGCTCTTATCACAATACAGATGGCCCACGCAATTAGCAACCATTTAAACAAAAGCCTACGTAGAATTGGGTTCGCTTTAAGCCTACAGTTAAGTTGGAATTTCTAATTGTACCGATGTAAAGCTTAATGATGATATTTTCGACGCAAGATTTATGTTTTGGATGGCGTTCAGAATTAAGTTAGACAGAACTCTAATCTTCGAGCCTAATAAAATGCAGGCGTGCGGTACAAGGTTTACTCTGTACTTTTGGTACGTAATTTCTTGTTAAGAGGTATTTGTCCGTTATGTAGCATTGGTGCAGATTCTGCTGGATGACAATCCCGTATAGCAAATGCGATAGATACACCCACAGGAACAGTCTATTTTGGGGGAGGTGCATCTGATATCTGTCCCAATCGGGTTAGGACATGTAAGAATCGAGTAATTGCTATATATAGATGTGCTATAAATAAAACTACCGCACGGGATTATCGAACTTGGCGCCGGAAGTGTTTGACCGGAAGTGAATTTTTTGAGATGAGCGTCGTTGGGGTAGGAGCCTCTGTATTAGGGGCACCCCATCGAGGCGATCGATGATAGTTTACGGTAAGATGTTTGTGCGGTAGCACGGCGTCGTGCGTAACGCAAGACTGTTTGTTTTGGATGCCATGCAGTGATTAGAGATGGAGCTATGTAATACTGCACCGTTCTTGTCTGAAATGTGATGAAGACTACATATTTGCTATACTTCTATGCTTGGAAAACGACGCGGGAATCCGAAAGAGCGCATTTGAGGCATAAGATCGAATGGTCGTTAATTATAGAAACTAGTGGGCCATAATTATAGATTGCTAGGCATTACTCTGACAACTGTTTGTAAAAACATCCGATTTTAGTAGGAACGTGAGTGAAGGATTTTATTGCTATTGTTGGACCCATGGATCAGGAGCCCTGGCCCCAAAATGTATGAAAAGTGATAGCACCCTGAGGAAACTAGTGCTGGAGGTGCTAGCCCGATTACTCTTTTAGGAGTCCGGCTAATAGTTGGAGTCGGGAGATGGATACCGCGTGCGCTATACTGAAAATATTCTGTTCCTAAAGCATTGGTGCAAGTCATGTTCCTGAATTCTGACATTGGCAGCCCATTTTTAACAGTATGACCTTCATAGCTCTTTTTAATAGTATAACCTACATAGCTCTTAAAGTCTGGTAGAGAATTTCATATTAGAATAGTAGATTTGAATGTAAGAGAGAGAATATATGATTAGCTAAAAATCTGTAACACATCTGAGTGAAAGTTAATTTTGTAGCTTATCCGAACTGTCAGTAACTTGCTAGAGGCTTAAATTACAAAGTTTTAAAATTTTCGCAACAAATTATAAAAATATTCACAAGCTCTTACTATACCCTTTTAGGCTAACAACGGATTAAATAGGACAGTGTAATAACAAAGAATGTAGATTTGATTATAATAGTACACACATGGCATTATCTTTACATTATATTAAATTTCGATAGTCTACTATTAACGAGGTTATCTAATCGTCAATAAGACTCACAATAGCCAAGTAAATTTATAGGAGAGAGTATTCATTTGATTGCTTTGCTAGGCCTTAATACCTCATTAGTTAGATTAGTAGTTAGATTAATCGTAGTAGGCCTGCTATTGATTGTGCAACCCATATATTTCTGAAAAATGAATCGTTTTGTATGCAGTGAGAAGTGTTGATTGAGAAATGTCAATCTTTAATCTCCTACATATAAAGTAACTACTGATCTTTATATAACCGTTAAACATGTCAACTAAACCCTTTCAAGGGCTTACGTTCTGTTGCACGGCTATTCCGCTCAAGGTACGCGAAGATATTGCCCAGAAGTTGACGGCTCTCGGAGGAATTCATTATAGTGACTTGATGAGCGATGTGAATTATCTCATAGTTGGAGATAGGAAAACTGAAAAATACATTTACTGTATCCAGAATAGATATGACGTTAAGTTCTTGAAACCAGACTCGATTCTCAAAATATATGACTACTGGATCAATGGCGAAGATACAAGCTTTCTCGATATCAACAATCATTTGATGCCTATATTTGATAATCTAAGCATTTGCATATCAAGAGTTGAACCTTTTGAAAATTTATTACAGAAATCATTTAGACAAAGATTTTCGAAGACAGAGGTGACAACAGAAGAAATAGTGAAGCTCATTTCTGATAATGGAGGTAGGGCTACGGATTCGTTAACCATGTCAAATTCATGTATCATTACCACAGAGAAGACTGGCAAGCGATATACAAAGGCCGTGGAATGGGGAATCCCAGTAGTTCATCCAGTATGGGTGATTGACTCAATATTACGTTTGGCTGCGTTGAGATTTTCTGACTATGCTTTAGATTCTAAATTGAATGGATGCAATATATGGGACGAATGGTTCAAGTACCTGACTAAACATAGCAAAAAAAATGACGAGATAACAGATGGAGGGTTAACGCAAGAAACAAGCAACAAAGTTCTCAAGAAGGACCCTAATATATGGAATGAAATCATGAGTAATACCCGAACCTCGCGTCTGAAACCCACCAAGGATACAACTTGGGACGAAGTTTTGGAAGAGGAAGAGCCTGAACGACTAGAATTAGAAATAAATGATGCTCCCAATAAGACGTCGGAAAAATCAACCCTCTTTGAAGGTCTTGTATTCTATGTGGTCGGATTCACGCTGCATGAGATATCGTTAATGAAACAAATAACTACTTCACATAGTGGTAGCCTAACAGAAAATGATAGCGACAAGACAATAACGCATGTCATAATACCAGTAAAAATCGGATCTCAATCGTCATCATTATTGAGGAACCTTTCATTTAAGAAACGTTTAAACAGTGGTGAAATTAAAATTGCTACTGAATGGTTTATCGAGAGGTCAATTTACTATAATAGAGTAGTATGGGACAGATGGTGTCAGCCATTAAAGGGTCTCAAGGCTAGTGTCAAGAAGTTCAAAATCTGTATATCAGGATTTACAGGCATAGAACTACTTCACTTGGAAAAGTTGATAGAATTGCTCAATTTCGAGTTTTGTCCTTCCTTAACTTCTTCTCGAGACTTGCTTATAATTAATATCAACTTATTCAAATCCACCTTGCAAAAGAATTCTCCAAAATTATATCAGTACCATGCCATTGACTTTGTGAATTGTCCAGTTTACCAGTCTGGTAACTCCTCAGTTTCGTTGATATCATCCAAAAACAAGATCAATGCTGCTAAAAAATGGTCAATTCCTATAGTGTCTATTGCATATCTATGGGAGACTTTGGAAAGATCTATGCCGTACACAAATCATAATCTTGTCTTTCCAGACATTTGCGACCTCCTGTGGTGCCTTTTTAGCCCCAGTGGGTCAGCGAAACTCGGAACCTTGCTCGACTATATCAAAAACCCGAGCGAGGAAACTTTAGACAGTCCCAAGAAAGATGGCAAGTTACAATTGCCATCACCAAGGAAAGGAAAACAGAAACGAAAGTACGGACGTTTAGTAGGACGCGACTCGCCGGAATCCATAACCAAGAAATTACAGAAAATACAAGACCAAGTCTCTTCCGACCAGGAGAACAGTGACAACGATGTCACCAATATAGATGATGAAGATGTCACTCAAGTTGGTTATCAGGATACAGACTCGTTGAAGAACAATGAACAGCTCATCAAGAAGTTGACAGGCCTGAAGTAGGCTATCCGCTGCATATACACATGACCATATCCTTGGACATGATCCATATACTAGATAAATAATATACGAATGCTCTCCACAGTCTCTACCATGCTACTTTTGCATATAATCTTGTCATCTTACAAGCTAACAGAATGCAATTTGTAGAGATCTCAATGTCAAGAATCACTTCTGTATATCTTCCATTGCTCCTGGGGCATGCAGCGACATCTGCACCTACGACTCTTCCAAGCAGCACCTTTTCCATATTGCCATGGCAAACAAATTTTCTGTACCTACAGCTAAACTCTCTTTCTTCGACAACAATCTACAATTTTTGGTAGCCTACGTCTGTGCCCCGTTTCCAACAATATCCACGACCATAAACAGCTTGTTCACCAGTATTTCTTCCTATCTAAAGGACCCTTAAAAAGCAAGTAGGGTAAAGCCCTATCCGGGTAAATTAGTTTTTGTTCGGCTGAAAAAAAAAATTTTTGGCCACGACACCTTCGATCTTGCTCGTGGAAAAATTTATAAGGATATAAATCCTTTTGGTTCTTTTTCCTTCTCTTTTTTACTACATAGTATTATATTATACATTCAACAAAAATGGGTAAAGAAAAGACTCACGTTAATCTCGTTGTCATTGGTCACGTCGATTCCGGTAAATCTACTACCACCGGTCACTTAATTTACAAGTGTGGTGG
>JAJMIM010000018.1:0-143923 GCA_030583445.1 Debaryomyces nepalensis | reverse complement strand
GCACCTCTACCTGGGTCGTGGATGATTTGCTTGACAATACCACGAATGTAACCATGACGTTCAGCATAATCTAAAGTTCTCAACTTGGCAGCACCCTTTCTTAATCTGGTGTGCGAGGTGAAGATAGAACCAGCACCTTTTCTTTGGTTACGAATAACTCTACCTATAAAACTGTTAGTATTCCATCTTCGCTGCGAGTAATACTATCTGAAATTCGAATTATGTCCTGCCTCAGTTCTACTATATCATTTCCAACATCTCTTACTCTCCACATGTCATTCACAATACAATATCGTCCAATAGAACTATCCAGAACCACCTCTATCTCTCACTGTTACAGTTACATTCACATTTCGTCCTAGACGTATAAATTTCATGATCTTTCAGTGTCTACCGTGAACTCATCGCATGCCATTCTAACGAACAAGTCTAACGAACAAGTCTTCCATAATTCGATAATCTTTGATAGTTATTTATATCGGTGAAACATACCCATTTTCTAGTGTTTGGTTTACTTTGAAGAATCCTTAATACTAGCTTTTTTTAAATTAGTAGGTTTTCTCTATACTATTTTGGGCTGGAACCGTGAGGATAGTGAAAATTTTCAGACCTCGGACATATTACACAAAACTAATTTTTCGCTTAACTCTTATTCTTCATTAGGGCTGAACCCCATCGCTTGGTGTACACTCACAAATTATCAAGAAGGACGAGGTACTGTATGCAAAATGCTGCATTATACTGGGACGGGACAGATTAGATTGATAGGCAAGAGGTTGAAGTGAATAGGCGAACGTATAGATATGGAGAAATATATATAGTGACTGAGTTATATAGGCATAATGTAGAGACTAAATGGTGTAGTATGGGCATAAATTATGTATCAACACTCGGAGTTCTTGAACTGTATAGCATAATGGCATTTTAAATGAAGAGAACTTGAACTTAAGTCCTTTTGGGGCATGTGTCAGTTGGCCAGAAGATACTGTATGTATGTATATGGAATAGCTAATAAGGAAATGTAAGAGCAACAAGTTTCAAGTAGAAGATGAGTAGGAAATGGCTAGAGGTTCGTAGAACATTCGATTAAGATGTTAAGGTGAAAAAAAAGGCCAAGGAGTTTCTAAATATACACTGAGTTGTGTTAGTCAATCTACATTGGAGTTATTTATAACAAGATTTATATTGAGGTAAAATAATACAATAAGAAAAGCAATCTAAATCAAAAACAATAATACTTCATTGAGAATAAAAATAGTATTTAGAAGAAACTTCCAGGCATACGCAAACCAGTAGATTCGGGTTGTTGAGTCGAAGTGGCATGAGTAACTGGAGCAACTTGATCTGGAGCGTTGCCACGAGCAGCCGACTTAGCATCCACATTAGAGGAGACGTAGCCATATTGTCCTTCAGATGTTTTGGTTGACCCTTGGCCATAGCCTGCCTTATAAGCTTCTGCAAGAATCAGATCATGAGCACCAAATCTGGAGCTTTGAGTGTTTTCATGTTGGCCGTACTTATGAGCTCCATAAGCAGCAGCACCTACGCCTGCAGCACCTACACCAGCAGCACCTAAGCCGGTAGTAATACCAGAGGTTGGGTCTCTGGATTTATTTTGAAGTTGTGTATCATCGTAGCCTTGCTGTTGACCAACGAGACCACCCGATCTGGAGCTTTGGGAGTCCTCGTGTTTATATTGTTGGCTACGTTGAGTATGGTTTGCATAAGAATCTGAAGCATTACCATAGTTGCTGTCATTCTTGTGCGCAATAGGATAATCTTGCTGACCACTGCCACCCAATCTGGAGCTTTGGGTTTCTTGTTTAGCAGCTTGTTGATTACCATGCGCATGTTCTGAGTGTTTGTGAGCACCATATGCACTTGCAGCACCTAACCCACCTGCGGCACCCAATCCTGCCGCAGCGCCGGCACCAATACCACTTGAACCACTAGGGTTTTGTGCTTGGTGGGAATGTCCGCTGCTTGTACTTAAATCAATTTTGTTTCCATTTTCGTCAGTGACGATTCCTGTCGAAGCATCAATTCTTAATTCTTTGACAGAAGCTAATACCTTTGGTTGCTTCTTAAGAGCTTCGACAGTTTTGGTTGCAATTCTAGTTGCTTCAGCATTATCTTTTGTTCCTTGAACAGTAACAACAATGTCAGAGCCATCTGATTGCTTAGACTCCGCACCTGACTGGTGAGAAGCGCCACGAGCAGCTGCTGGATGTCCAGCAGAACCATGAGCACCATGATCAGAGGCTACCAGTCCAGCAGCTCCGTGGCCCATTGCTTCACGGCTTGAAATGTTTTGGCCTGCAGCACCATAGCCAGTAGAGGCATGTTGACCAGTGGAATGTTGACCACTAGTTGCTTCACGGCTTGAAATGTTTTGGCCTGCAGCACCATAGCCAGTAGAGGCATGTTGACCAGTGGAATGCTGGCCACTAGTTGCCTCACGGCTTGAAATATTTTGACCTGCTGCACCATAGACAGTAGAGGCATGTTGACCAGTGGAATGCTGGCCACTAGTTGCCTCACGGCTTGAAATATTTTGACCTGCTGCACCATAGCCAGTAGAGGCATGTTGACCAGAGCTTGAATAACCCCCAATATCACGATCAGCTTGTGGAGAATCTTCATAATCTCTATTAGCTTTGTTTTGGTGAGAGTTATAGCCATAGGCTGCAGCAGCAGCTGCTGCACCAAGACCCGCACCAGCAGCACCAGCCTTCAAACCGTGATGTTGTGAATGGTTTGCAGATGAATCAGTTGCACTATTTGCAGCTCCGGAAACTGGTTGAGCATTACCCAATACACCTGCGTTGGCGGCAGCAGACAACCTCTCCTTAGCTTTCTGATGTTCATCGTGGTGGTCGTTTGGGTCAGTAGATCTCAGAGTATCACTAAGATGCGAAGTTTGACCAGTAGTAGCACCAGTAGTAGCACCAATTCCAGAACCGGTCTGCTTTCCGGAATGATCACTAGTACTTCCAACCTTTTCGTTAACATCATCGGTTTTGTAAACTTCCTTTGTTTGAGTGTTAATAACGAGTTTTCCATGTGTCAAATCAACTCCTTGCGCACTAAGTTCTTTCGATGCTTGATGGGCTATCTTGGAGGCAGCTCTTTCATCCTTGACACCAATAACCTCAACGAGTAAATTACCTTCTTCAGGACCTTTGCTCTTTGAAACTGAAGCTAAACCGCCTGCAACGCCTGCACCAACTGCACCGGCACCAACTGCACCGGCAGCAGCAGCACCACCAGCCCCTATTCCACGATCAGAATCTTGTGATTGACCAGTTTTATGAGAAGCTAAGCTAGCCTCTTCTGTTCCAGCAATCTGACCCGCTTCGTATGAGCCTTGAATTATTCCTGCAACGTAAAATGCATATAACTCATGTTCACTTAATGTTGAAGACACTTGCTTATTCGAAGGAGCATGCGAAGATCCATAAGCAGCACCTGCAACAGCACCAACACCAGCACCAACACCAGCACCAACACCAGCACCAACACCAGCACCAACACCAGCACCAACACCAGTTGAAGAAGCAGATTTACCGGATGAAGCTTCAGCTATACCCGATTCATAAGCACCTTGTTCAACACCCTTAGAGTACACTTGATCCTTAACTTCTTTATCATTGTTTCCACTCAGAGAATGATTCTGTTGTCTATCAATTTGAGAGTTATTGAAATCTTGATTAGACCTACTAGATGCATCCTTATTTGATGATTGATGATCCCTAGAAGAAAGACCATACCCAGCTGCTGCACCTAAAGCACCACCAGCGGCTGCAGTAGCGGCCGCTGTTCCGTAATGAGATGAATGCAGTTCTTTCTGCTGTCTATCTAATGAGTCATATTCTCCACCAGCAGTTGAACTTTCAGATTCTTTATAACCCCCTGGTAATTCTGAGGTGCGGGAAACGCCGGTTGAACCTACGTCAGTGTTGCCTCTTTTTGATTCTGTCTCAGACAAACTAGCGTCTTCAGCACCTGCTACTTGCCCGGCTTCATAAGAGCCTTGAACAATACCAGCAACATAAAACTCATGTAATTCTTGTTTGCTTAACTTAGAACTTCCATGTGATGTAGAATTATGACTAGCTGCAAGGGCAGCAGCGCTAGCAGCGCCAGCACCAGCACCAGCAGCTCCATAAGCTGCGTCCTTACCACTAGATGACTTTGCTGAAGAGGTGTTTTCATCACGGGCTTGTGATTCGTACCCCTTGTTTGAATAATCTGTATCCCTGGTAGCAGCAGAGCCATATTTACCTTGATCTTTGTCTAAACTACCAGTAGGGTTATCATATTGATCAGCGCCTCTAGATTGCGAGTCCAAATCCTTATTATGGGAAGAGGATTTGCCTTTATCTGCAGAAGATAAATCTCTAGCACCACTAGCACCACTAGCAGCAGTAGCACCAGTGCCAGCAGTAGCAGCACCATAAGCTGCGTCCTTACCACTAGATGACTTTGCTGAAGAGGTGTTTTCATCACGGGCTTGTGATTCGTACCCCTTGTTTGAATAATCTGTATCCCTGGTAGCAGCAGAGCCATATTTACCTTGATCTTTGTCTAAACTACCAGTAGAGTTATCATATTGATCAGCGCCTCTAGATTGCGAGTCCAAATCCTTATTATGGGAAGAAGATTTACCTGCAGCTGACGATAAACCAATAGCGCCTGCGGCGCCTGCAACAGCACCTGCAGCAGCACCTACAAGGCCATGATTCTTAGTATCATCACTTGCACCAAGTTTCTCTTCGTTATTTTCACTGGTCAAGCTTTTTTTTTGAGTGTCACTCGTGTTTCTTCCAGAATATGAATCTTCATTCAATTGCCCTTCTCTACCACCTGTTGCAATAAATCTATTCTGGTTTTGATACACTGACTTTGGAACTTCCTGTACACCATCTCCCGATACTCCTGCTGTTGTAGTCAGACTTTCTTCAAGCGATGATTCATGATGAGATTCCAATTTCTTGATTTCAGGGGAAGCTCCTTCAGCAATTTCAATCAATGACCTCTTGTCTTCCGTAATACCATGTTTATTGTTGTAAGCTGCAACATCTGCTTCAGTTTGTGCAGCCTTTTGGCTACTCGATGGAGTATCATCGGCTTTTTCAGCAACAGTTTCAGATTGTTTTGTATTCTCTTGTCCTGAAGTATCCTTTCCACCTTTATGAGCTGGTGCCTCTGCAATATCGTCAAAATGTCTTGCGGCAGGATCGATTAAACTACTTCCTTCAGCATGATTGTAAGCCTTGCTTCCCGCGTATCCAAGAGCACCAGCAGCTGCACCGACGGCTGCACCGATTCCTAATCCATATCCACTCTTATCCTTAGATTTGTCAGTATCCTCATCAGCCAAGTCTTTTCTTGGGACAGTGTCTTTTCTTGAATCCTGGGCTTCATGAATATTTGACTTGTTGTCAGAAGTCACACCTCTAGATGGTGTAGATGATTCTAAGCTTGGAATCTTTTGTACTCCATCATCCGCATCTGATTTTTCTGGTCCTGATCCACCAAGCGAGCCACTAACTTCTTTGTGCTTTGGCTGTTCGATCACATCACCAGTGCCATCTTCAGCTGCTTCAACTAAATTTTTAGAAGGTGAAGATTGGGAGGATTTACTGAGACCTAAGGAACCTAAAATACCACCACTGTTGGAGCCATCAGTATTTGCTTTTGCAAGATCTTCTCTTGGCACTGTATCCTTTTCACTGTCAACCTTATACGGATCAACGCCACTCTTGCTAGAGTTCGATCTCTCTGGAGTAGATAATCCAATTGCAGCAGCTGCACCTCCAAAAACGCCAGCAAATAATCCAGACCTTGTTGAATTAACTGTTGTATCATGTGCATCCTCTTCGTCTTCTTCTTCTTCGTCGTCGTCCTCATCATCATCATCAAGATCTCTCAATTGTGGAGCATTAATTGATGTTGATTTCTTAGAACCAACACTTGTACCATGCGTACTTTGGTTGGTATCATTCTCATTAATAGCCTTTTGTCTTCCTGCTTCATAAGCTTCATTGACAATAGTACCTTGTCTTTTACCTTCTTGATATGCTTCATCGATAATGCCCGAATTACCATATCCAATTTTTTCTGCAGCTACGGCACCAGCAGCACTAATTGCACCAGTGACACCACCAAGAATACCTGGTTTTGAAGATCCATCCTTGTTTTGTTCAACATCTCTACTTGCAGTAGTTGTATCTTCACGTGTAGTATCTTTATTTGCACCTAACGACGAATCCTTTGTTTGAGCATCATGATCATCTTCAGAATCAAAACCTAAGGTATTCGAAGCCATGGCAGCTGCGGCACCAAGAACACCACCCGAAGCAGCACCAGCAGCAGCAGTTCCTTTTGAAGATCCAGTCGTACTAGAATCAACAGGAGCCTTATTTTCAACATTTGTATCTTTAACAAATGCCTCAGGCTTGGTTTCGTCAACTTGTTTGGAAGCAGTTACACCTGTGCTAGATGAGTTCGACCCAACTTTAACACCCTCTTCGTAAGCTTCATCGACAGTTCCCTTTTCATTAGATTCACCACCGAAACCAACGTATCCAGCTGCCCCTGCTATGGCAGCCGCAATACCTGTACCAGCAAGAATTCCAGTCCTAGACGATTCGTTTCCAGTGTTGGCATCAGAATCCTTTTCGTTGATATTAGTCGAGGCTACATCTTTGTCTTTATAAGTTCCTGAACCAGGTGTACTTGTAGTTGCTGCGGTCTTTGCATCACCTGAAGATTCTTTCTTAAAATATTCCTTACCTGCATCGTAAGATCCTGAAATGATACCTTGCTTATAAGCTTCTTCAATAACAGTTTTGTCGGATCCAACATTGGCAGAACCAGTATTGGTAGAACCACCAATCGCATTAGCCGATTTGTTAGAAGCAGTACTGGCAGAACCGACATTAGCAGAACCAATAGTAGCAGAACCAGCAGTAGCAGAACCGGCATTAGCAGAACCAGTAGTAGCAGAACCAGCAGTAGCAGGACCAGTAGTAGCAGAACCAACAGTAGCAGAACCAGCATTCGCATTAGCTGATTTAGCTCCCTGATGATATGCTTCATCTACAGTTTCCTTTTCATGAGATTTACCGCCAAGTCCAACATAACCAGCTGCTCCTGCTATAGCAGCTGCAATACCTGTTCCAGCAAGAATACCAGTTTTGTTGGAATCACCATCATTGGCATGATTTGCAGCACCTTTACTAATGTCAGTCGCATCGCCTGTAGCACCAGTGGCTGACGATGATTGTCCCGTTTGTGCAGATGCAGTCGATGGCTTTATACCTGATTGTCCTGTGGTTCCTGTAGTAGACTTGTTTGTACTAGATGTACCATAGGAAGATCCATAAATACTACCAGAATTGACTTGGTCAATCTCCTTTTGAGTAGATGCGATTCTTCTATCTAATTCTTTGATTTGTCTATCGTAGTCGTAATCGTCGTCAGAATAGCTAGTATTGCCAGCTGCACCAGCACCTACACCGGCACCAGCACCAACACCAGCACCAGATCTAGTTCCGGCATTTGCACCAGTTCCAGTTCCAGCACTAGTACCAGATCTAGATGCAGCATTCACACCAGTACCAGCACCAGTTCCCGCATTCACACCTGCACCAGTACCATATGTGCTGTTTGCACCACGGGTAGCAGAAGAACCAGAATCGTAAGCACTGGTAGTACCACGAGTATCGTTAGCTTTGTCTTTTGAGTTAGAACTAGCAGCAATACCTGCAGCACCAGCACCACCTATAGCAGCACCAGCAGCACCCGCACCTAATCCTCTTTCAGAGTACAGAGAATTAGAAGTGCTAGTACCATGTTGACCTCTTGCCTCAGCAGCGGCGGTCGAAATCCCTTCTCTATTCCAAGCAGATCTATTCTTTGCATGCTCCTTTTCAGGGTCACTGTACTTGGATGATGAGTCTTGACTCGACGCTTGAGATGCTTGGGTCATTTGTCTCTCTATCTTAGCATCACGAGAGCCTTGAGCTTGGCTTTCATTATATGCACTATTTTTGACGTCTTCAACGACGTTTTTCTCCTGTTCTTTTTGTTGTTGTTGCTCGTAGTATGCGGATGGGTGTGTCTTCAAGTTTCTTTGCTTGTCTAATTCGGCTTTGGTTGCTTCGCTTAACTCTCCTCCGTTATTCTTACCATAGACACCTCCCTGGGTATCCTTTGGATCGAAAAACACACCAGTTCCTTCTCTCTTACTTGCATCGTTACTGTATGAAGGATGGTCATTTTCAATTACTCCAGAATTTTGACCATTGTGTCCATGTCCTCTAGAAGCTGCATACGCTCCAGTTCCAACGGCTCCGGCCACTGCTCCAGCAGCGGCAGCGGCTCCAACGGTAGCAGCATTATTAGATCTGGCTCCAGTTCCAGCTCCAACATTAGCTGCAGAATCAGCTCCAGTTGACTTTCCAGTTGCATTCACTCCAGTAGAATCAGCTCCAGTTGATTTTCCAGTTGAGTTTGCAGTGCCAGTTGCCACTCCAGCAGAACCCGCTCCAAGGGCACCTCCAGCGGCAGCACCAGCGCCGGCTCCAGTTCCAGCACCAGCACCATTTCCATAATGCTCTCTATTCACCAAACTATCATCAATTGGCAGTTTTTCATTTGCAAAGTCACCACCCACATCCTTATCCACAGGGTTTCTATGGATTTTTGGTGGGTGTCTGACCACTCTTCCTTTAGGCGAGGATATCACAGTATCATTGTCGTTTGAATCTGAAGATCTAAAACTCTTTGTAGATGGAGAACGAGGGTCTGATACTGCGGCAGCTCCTGCTCCTGCTCCTGCTCCTGTACCGGCTCCTACTGCTGCTCCTGTTGCAGTTGTTCCACTACTATGACCGGCTCCAGTTTGATCCTTCGAGGCTCCTTTGCCCTTTCTTTCGAGCTCAGCTCTCTTACGGCCTTCTTGGTATGCCAATTCCACCACAGAAGGCACAGAGGCTCCGCTTCCGGCCCCAGCACTGGTTCCAGCTCCTCCTCTTTTGCCTCCGCTTGAAGCAGTTCCAGCACTGCTTGGAGCTTTATCTGAGTTGATACTCGACGATCTCGAGTGGGATCTGAACGGCTTCTTCAACTTATTCAAAAGCCCATGTTTTTCTTCGTGTGACATGATGCTAGTCTAATTTTTTAATTGTGCAATAGAATCCCTATAAAATATCTTTAGTGTAGTCAATTGCTTACTATAGATGTCAATTGATCAATTGTTTGTTATCAGTTAATCAGTTAATTGGAAATATAATCAATTATTCGATTAACTAGTACTATTACGTTAGTTATTTTAATAAATATTAAATATTGCAAGGCAATTGAACAGGACGAACTACCTCAATGGCCTATACTAGTGTACTGAACCTATATATATGAAATTAAAATTTCATGACTTTCACAGCAACTATTGTGAAATTTCAACCAATTGTCAGAGTACAATAGCCATCGTGATTGTTTAAATTGCTACTATTAACTCCGCAACTATAACGAATGCGAAATTACGTTACTGTACCACGTCGAAGACTAATTGGTTTGGATGCCACGGTTTAGGTTCACGGCTGTGGGTCATTTTGTACCTCCAGCCACCACAAGGGCCGGCAGATAGCTGTTAAGCTCTACTATGCATGGCACGTACTATTCGGTGGGAATGGGCCTTATACAGCATACAGAGTACAATTGAAGACTCATAGGTGCGTGGCCATCGGCTCCGGTTGGTCTACATATGTATGGTGAATGGATGGAATGAAACACGGGTGACCCTGTTCTTCGATTGCAGATAACATACAGTCGGACAGAGCATTCTGAGAGGGCTGGCTGTACTACTAGATTGGGAACATTTTGGGAGTAGGGATTTTGAGTGGTTATGCAAGGACTGGGTACACAGTGATGATATACAAGGTATTAGAGCGGAGTATATATGCTTATGCTCTATATAATGTATTTAATATATTTAATATATTTAGGGGCATGCTTCGGTGGGTGTATTGGGCTTAGGATTCCAATAGCAATCAAATGAACCGAAAAGGTCTGGTGCACGGATGTGCAACCACTCGGCGTTTGGTGCATGGATGCAGACTACAGCAACGTCAAAAATGCATGAGCTATGCAGTGATGAGATGGTTCCATGGTCACACGGTACCAGGAGTGATGCAAGTAAGACAAACGCGTAGGTACATGACGTAAAGTGATATCGCATGATAAAATAGTCAGCGATGGTCAACGAGCTACCACGGTAGACAGCAACTACCTGTCAGTCCATCACTAAGTGAACTGAATAGTCATCAGGTACCAAAGGCGTGTCGATATTGGGGTTCTGTGCACATAATGGCCGTTAGACGGCCGTTGGACATTTTCGCAACGAGAAAGCGAGAACATGTGCCACAGTTCAGCGATCTCAGATTGAAAGATGCGTCAATATAGCTGTTTCAAAGGTTTCTGTTGCAGCACAAGCCGTGCACAAGTCAAGAGACTAGCTTTAATTGTACTGCGGCATCCTGTTAGCCTTATTGTATACCAATCGCGTAACCAACCAGTCCAAGCTCTCACGGAGACCTTGGTTCTCCAATATCGACACTGGCAATAACTTCAGATCAGTTGCTTCAAGTTCACTTACTAAGTCAATAAAATAGCCTGTTTTTAACAGAATCAAATCCACGGCAGTAGGCAAATCCTGCTTGTTTGCCATCATAAGGATCGGAACGTTGACGAAATCAAATCCATTATTGTCTTCAGACCACGACTGGTCGTGAGTGATCTCCCTAAGTGTCTCGTAACATTCCTGGAATCTTTCAGTATCTGTGGAATCAATGATAAATATAATACCGTGACACGATTTGTAGTATCTGGACCACATACTCCTCAACGATTTCTGACCTCCCAAGTCCCAGAATTTTATGTTAATATTGTTGAACTGGTTACTCTCAGTGCCCACGTATTTGATGGTGGCTATATTCTGTCCTACTGTCGGTAAAATGCGCTTTGCTTTGATAGTATCACTAGTATTTGTAGGCTCTTCGGTCTTTTTTGTCTCGTTTGGTGTTGGATACAACAACTTGAGGTGTTCCAAGAAAGTTGTTTTACCTGCATTATCCAACCCAAGTATTAAAATATTATACTGCTCGCGTTTAGTGTATTGAGTGTATAATGAAGAAGCCAAATGAAACATTGTAGTCTACTGTAGCTTTAATCTATAGTTGTTTATCTGAAAAGTCTCGCTCGTCCCAAGTTTGAATGTTTTAATCTTGTTCCTTTATTTCTTCTTTCTAGAATTTTGTCTCTTCAACCTCAATTGCTATCCCTGTGGTTTGATTTGACTGTGATTTCTTACTCGTGAAAGTGTTCTTGGTCTATTCTATGTATTATTTATTAGTACGGGCTTTGATAGACCTACAATTATGATATTTAGTGTAAACTTACCCGGATTTACGGGACTATTTATGTCCCGTAGAATTTTTTCACTTAATGGTAATGTTTTATTATACTATAGCATTTATGCATTCTTAAAGTATGTTTATTTGATACATATAGTACATATGATGAGCATTTGATAGGGACAACTGATTTCGAAATGAAGAGTTGTCTAAGATAGTAGAAAAATATCTGATGTACTTGCTAATTTGCACAATTTTGTCCACGAACATAATACTAACAATTCAGGTATAAATTTAAAGGTCATTTAATACTTCTTGGTGTATTGATAGATAGAGAATGTAGTATGTAGATATAGTCCCTGACACTACGTACTAAGTTCTATCTTAAACCTCTAGGTTCTTGCTTAATCTCTATAAAGGTTTTTTTTTTTTATTTTTGCATTTTTACTGATACAAAGACCCTCTTTAAACCCTTGTAGAACACAGAAATCTTCTCTTAGACTTGCTTTGACCTTTGAGCTTCTAATACACGTAGTGTATACCTCTATACACTATATATTTGGTCTATTTTTGTTTTGCGTCTCTGCACGACAGTGTTTTCACCGGCACTTAATTTGATAACGAACTGGGTGTTCTAGTTAGTTATTTCTTCTTTCATAATTAACACAACTACCATATAATGTCATTCAAGCTTCCGTTTGATTTACTGTCGATTCAGGAATCTTTGAGCTACGAGAACTTCTCGAAATCGATTCAAAAGGTTAATCCAAGCAAGTACTCAGATCAATTTAAAGAGTCGTTCCAGCCACTTGCGTCTAAGACCACCCAATTCATCAATGGAACTCCTGTCGATGTAAGTGAATTGCCAGTTGAATACT
The DNA here is from genome assembly GCA_030583445.1 of Debaryomyces nepalensis. NCBI lineage: Eukaryota > Fungi > Ascomycota > Pichiomycetes > Serinales > Debaryomycetaceae > Debaryomyces > Debaryomyces nepalensis. Next base: position 131,625 of record JAJMIM010000018.1, on the reverse strand, counting down.
TGCAATTAGAGGCTAATTGTGACTTGTTATTGAAGTTGTACACTGAATTAATCCAGTTCAATAATGACACATTTGCTAACGTGTCCTACGATTACCCTCCTGCCAATTACACCTTGGCTAAACTTAGGGACGCTAATGTTGGAGGGGTGATCTCAAGTAAATTTAACCAGTTGAAAAATGTTTCGTCCCCACAAGAATTCGAGAATATTTTATTGGGAGCTAAAGCAGATAAAGAAAGTGGTGAAGAACAAGCTGAGATTCAGACCACCCCAGTTCAAATCCCAAAAACGCTTTATGGCCACCTCTCAAAGGTTACTGAAAAGTACAGCCAAGGTTTACAGGAATCGAGCAATGCATTGTCCTTGGGCTTGATGCAAGTGTCCTCAGCATACTTGGAAATTGCCAATGCCAGATTAGATATGGACAAGTCTATAATGGACAACTTGAATGCCAAGCTTGTTCAAGTTTTAAACGAGCAATTTATCAAGGTCAATGAGTTGCGTAAGAAGGTGTATGCTGTGAGACTGGAATTTGACACCATGAGAGCTACCGTCGGCGATGATGAAGAGAACGAAGACTTGATTAAGTGCGAAGATGAATATGTTAGTGCAACTGAACTTGCTGTTACTGAAATGAAAAGATTATTGAAGCCATCCAAGTCAATTTCCTTGCTTAAGGTTTTCGTAGATGCACAAAAACTGTGGTTTGAAACCAGTTACAAGAAATTGGCTGCTTTGTCTGAAAGTTTGGACAAGATTGATGTAGCTGCAGAGGAGGAAGATGATGATTAATGAGTTTTCTCGCTGTATTAGTTGCTATATTAGAACTTAGGTTAAATAGTGTTATCATCAGTATTTATTAGTACATATTATAATAATGCGCATCAACTGTAGTTGAAAAATTCACCACTTTAATGTATGCAATGGCAATCAAGTATGGAAAATACCAAGAAGCAAGCATCATATAGTGATAAGAGCAATGTTGTTCGCAAAGCATATTTGATGGAGCCTATCATGAGGCATAGAATACAGGATTCAATCTTTTACAAGCAATATTTGTATTTAACTAACGAAGCTACCATATTGCCCATTATAGTCAGCCAGGTGAAATATATTGGCAGCACAAATGCCAATGGCAAACCATCACCATTCATATGTTGTCTCCTTCGATTATTAGAGTTGGAACCTCTGCGAGAGATTATGGAAATGTGTTTAGATCAACTTGGCACCAACGAGTTCAAATACTTGACAGCATTGGTAATGCTCTATATTCGAATGGTGTGGGCGAGCGGCGAAGTTATAAACACACTTGAGCCCCTTTACCGAGACTACCGAAAGCTTAGAGTGCAATTAAAGTCCCCTATCATAGACAATGGCATGACGAAGCTATACAAACTCTCGTACATGGATGTTTGGTGCGATGACCTATTGAACAACGAAAGAGCTGTCGATATAATTTTGCCTCGTATGACCCTGCGTCATATATTGCTAGAAAGCGGTGCTGTCGCTACCAGAAGCTACCATGTTGTTGTATCCCACAGCGAAAGTGAGGATAACTCCGAAGACTACGAAAGTGACAGTGATTAATACCAGAGTTTTGTTTACATCTTCTGGCTACATATATCTAAATTCCTGACAGACCGTGTACTAGTCACATAAGCTCCATAATATTCAAGGACCTACAATTTTGCTCCCTAGTTTAGGAGTATTCTACGTGCTGCGGGCCCAGTTTTGGTCCTCAAATATACACAAATTCTGCAATTTCAGAATATTGTACATTAATACGGGTTAATAGTCTTCCGGGTATGTCTACTATCTACATCAGTTGATTCCAAGGATAATATTCACCTAAAAACAGTAGTTATAGCTAGGCAATATTAACAATCGTGTTTAGCAAGTTGGAGTCAGTTTACAGGTTACACGAAAATTCCATAAATAGTTCCTTAAGCAAAATTTCATAGGATAAACCCTTATCTTTTTAAGACTACCGATGAATATATAACAAGACAAATGACCGTAACTATATTGTCACAGAATGGTCATGATGACCAGGCTACAGTGTCTGAAGAACAGGCTTCTAAAACTAAGGTCATCTTTATAGCATTACTTTTTATCGTATCGTTGACTTCGTTTGTCCTACAAACAGAACTTACATCACAAGTATTCCAGCTTGGCTTCAATGAGCCAGTAGTTATGCTTATGTTAACACATGGTGCTTGGTGGGTATTGTGGCCCACACAGGTGCTTGTAATAGCCATCTGGAGAACAGGTAAAAAGATTCAACTGCAGAACCAGCCAAAAGGAGAAAGTGGGTCGCATTACCAGAGATTAAACTCCAACTCGCACTTGTTAGAGAATGGGGATGTTCCAATGCGTTCAGGCGATCACGGCTCGCTTGATGTGGTCAAGTATTTTAAGAAAACGATCATAAGACAGGTGCGTAATGTCTACCATACTTCGATTTTGATATACGAAGCCAACGTGAACGGAGACACATCTACCTACAATTGTCATGACTTGATTGACCAGAACCCTCGTCTCGCAAGCTCAAGCTCTTTGACAAAGGCTATCAGCTCATTTGTGGCCACAGAGCCATTCAAATACATCTTAGTAAAAGCTGCTATTATCACGATAATTTTGACTGTCGCAGGAGGGTCATGGTTTGTTGCCATGGCCTTGACATATGCTTCTGATGTCACTGCCATTTATAACTGTTCGGCGTTTACTGCGTATGCGTTTGCCATTCCCATTCTAAATGAAAAGTTCTCGTGGTTAAAGGCAAGTTCAGTTGTAGTGGCAGTTGCGGGTGTCTTTATTGTCGCTTATTCTGATGATTCATCCTCTGATAATTCTGATGGTGAAGACCTTTATCCTAATAGGCTCTGGGGTAATTTAGTTATATTTATTGGTGCCATCTTGTATGGTTATTACGAGGTGTTATACAAGAAATATACCTGTATTCCTCCACATTTAGTTAAGATTATCACTCCTCGTCGTCAGTTGACTTTCGCTAACTTCATTATGGCCTTATTTGGTTTATTCACTGTTATTATATTAGCAATTGCCATAGTCGTGAGTTCAGCTTTCCACTTGCACTCTTTCAACTTCTTCGATTATGGAGAAAACACCCTGAAGATTTGGGCATTCGTCGCAGGTTCTGCTATTGCAAATATCTTATTCAGTGCCCTGTTTTTGTCACTTATGGCCCTCACCAGTCCTGTTTTATCGTCTGTCAGCTCATTATTGACTATTTTCTTAATTGGTGTTGTTGAGTGGCTTCTTTTTGGCAACAAATTGAGTTTCCAGCAATTGCTTGGAGATTTCTTCGTTATTGTTGGTTTTGTCATCTTGACGGTGGCCTCATGGAAAGAAATCAGCGAAGGTAATGACGATGACGATGTTGAAAACGTGAGTACATTCTCTTTTGCTCCTAGTACCGAAGGCTGATGTCCGGTTAATCTACGTTGTATATTTACTTCTTATATTAAATCAAATAGCATTTCGTTTATTTCGTGTATGCATGTCGTAGGCCTATAATTTTTGCGAGCTCAAAGTTAATACGCAGAAATTTGCCATTAAGAAGCTACCCTGAGTAAAGTTTATAAAGATAAAATTATGACTGTAGATGAAAGCAGTACAGATGCGGCCTTCAGAGGCCTCATGAAAGACTTGAATTTGGACGAGTCCCAATTTAAATCATATAAGACTAACTTCTCCCAATTAACATATAATCAACTTTGCACCACCAAGAGTGAGATCGAATCACAGCTATCGCTATTATTTGACATATTATCCAATAAATACAATGCCACTATGTCAACTGAGTTGTTAACAGAAGATGGGTTTCCTCGGAGTGACATTGATGTCGTGGGTATTAGGCTAATCAGAGTGAAAATTATAAGGTTGAGAAACGATGTCAAGTTAGTCTATTCCTTAATCGAGACCAAGTTAATAGAAAAATTCGAGTCTGAGAAGGAAGCAGTAACGCTGGAAACTCACCACGAACCTTCAGTATCTGAACCTACGCCCGTGTACACTATTCCGTTTGCGGTTGTAAGTGAAGTGGCTCTAGATGGGCCTGCTCACACGTCGGGCCTCAAAGAAGGCGACCAGATCGTATCCGTGGACAACATACACGCAGCAAACCACGAGAGATTGTCCAAAATATCCTACAAAGTCCGTGCTAGTATAGACCTGCCCTTATGTGTTGTGGTGATGCGTGACGGCACCCGTCACACTCTCGAATTGAAACCCACTGACAAATGGGAAGGTAAAGGTTTATTAGGTTGCCGTATACTTCCAATATAAACTAAGCCGTATATACAAGATATTAGCTGGTTCTGGGCGCTCTGATCATCAACAGAGTCCAACTAACCTCCATGCAAGGTACTCGTGAAAGTGAAAACGTCTCCGCTTTCTACCACATAATCTTCCATACCCTCTAACTCCCAGTCGGTATCATTGATGAGCACTAATATACCAGGACGCACCGTGCCTTCTTCAATAAACACTGGTATATCCTTGGGGTCACTTATGATAGTTGCAGTAATATATTCAATCAAGTCTTTCATTGTAGCCTCCCCTTCTTCCATAGGGACGACACATTTGTGTTCTCTCACGCTATTAGATATCACATCCAATCCACCCAAGAATTCTACCTTAACCTTGATTCCCATTCTCTCTTATATATCGTATTATCTAGTATATTGAATTTTTCAATTTACACCTTAATTATGTCCCATATTATGTGAAGAGGTCCAAGTGACACAAAACTACTGGTGAGATTCTGAAAATTCAACACGTTAGCATTAACTAATGCTAAATAGACAAGCATACTTAGATATCTATTCTTAATCTGGACATTTTTATAGTATATTATGATTCAATTAAGAATGATTAACCAGTGGGCAATTTTTGTTGCATTTTTGTTTGCTGTACTTGCCAATGGCTTGTCTGCAGATGCCCAAGGTGTGAGCCAGGCATTGGTGGTTTATGACTCGAATCTTTACGATATGAACAACTTGAACAGTGCCAGCCATGATATAGCAAAGTTGGTGTCGGACTTGAAAGAGAAACATGGATTTGAATTGACATTGAAGTCGTACTTTGACGAGGAACTCTCATTGTTTGTTGCGGACGAACCTAGATACGACCACTTGATTTTACTTCCAAGCTCTAAAAAGGCCATTGGGGCCAAGAAAGGGTTCAACCAAAAGTCTTTGGTTGACTTTATAAATAGAGAGGGAAATGTTTTTGTTGTTGGAAACGATGAAGCTGTGTTACCAGACGACGTCAGAAGTTTCCTCAACCAGTTAGGTATCTACCCAGCACCTAAGAGTTTCAAGTACATTGACCACTTCAACAGCGAAAGCGGTATACCTCAACTTACCAACGACAATATTGTCAACAAGAAAGTTCTTGGAGAATTCACAGGTAGTAAGCACGCCTACAAGGGTACTGGCGCGTTGATCTCCAACAATGAACATATTTTCCCAATTGTCAGAAGTTCTAAAACTGGTTTTACTACTGACGAATTAGAAGGCACAATCTCCCAAGAAAAGACCTGGACTTTTGGTGAACAAGGGTTTTTAGCTGTCGGTTTCCAAGCCTTAAACAATGCCAGATTGACTTGGGTTGGTTCTGAGTCTTTAATTAATGAAGAATTGCTCAAATGGACTTTCCAAGAAAAAAATGTGTTGAAGTTGCAATTTGTTCAGCATATCAACGAAGCTAGACCTGACCTTCCAGACAACACCTTATACCGTATCAAGGATCAGATCATATATACTATTGGTGTTTCTGAATTTGCCAACGATAAGTGGGTTCCATACGAAATCCAGAATGAAGATGATACTTTGCAAGTCGCCTTTAAAATGTTAGATCCTTACCAAAGGGTTAACTTACAGCCATTAGGTGTTGGTTCATCTGTCGAAGATGACGGCAAGGTTGAAGACGCTTATCTTTATTATGCTAACTTTACCGTACCAGATCAGCACGGTATCTTCACTCTCGACTTAGACTACAAGAGATCTGGCTTAAGTTATATAATTGACAAAAAGGTAGTAACAGTTAGACATTTGGCCAATGATGAATATAAAAGATCATGGGACATTCCAAACTCTTGGTTATACGTCGCCAGTGCTGCATTGGTTGTGTTGGGATGGTTTGTATTTGTCGTGAATTTCTTGTATATTGGTAATACCAATACTACTAAGAAAAATGTTTGAATTTTCGCCATAGAAATAGAGTTAATTGTTACATTATGTTAGCTAATATATAAATAAAAGATACAATTTGTAGATCAGGAAACCAAGCATGATTATGTCCGTAGAGGTCAGATCAAGGAATATTCTTATTTCAAACTAATTCTGTAATATCTGTTTTCAAATTTTTTTACTGACGAAGACTATTATTATTCATTCCCAATTCATGGTCTTAAATGCTCCATATAGCATGTTTAGTAGGCATACTTCTGGGATTGCAACTCTTTTTCATTGTAAACTGCAAATTATTAAAATCATATTTTACACTTTGAACTAAAAACTTAATATTGAACATTTTATAATTAGTTGATCTGACGTTAAATAGACAGATTGCATCAAATAAACATGTCTACAGTATCCGACGCTGAAAAACAGCAAGCACAAGACCAAAAGGCTCAGGCTTTACAACAGCAATATAATAAATACCAAGAAAACATAACTAATTTACAAACCCAGCTTAGTACCATAGCTTCGCAGGTTAATGAACATGCCATAGTTGACAAAACATTAAGTGGCATTCCTCCATCAGAACGTGAAAATCGTAAATGTTTTAAGATGATAGGAGGTGTACTTGTCGACAAGACTGTTGATGAAGTAATTCAAATACTCAACGATGAAACTAAAAGCTTGAACGTAGAGAAGGCCAAATTCGAAAAAGAATTGGTCAGCACGAGAAAAGAGATGGAGTCTTGGATGAAGACTAATAACGTTAAGATTGTTAGAGGAGGAGCGCAAGAATAAGCTCTCTGAGCGTGTAACATAGTTTAGACAACAAGGACATACAGAATAATACACTATAAAACTAGTTTGGCATATATTGTAAATCTCGATAAACCTAACCTACACAGCAATAGAATTCACATACTCAGTACGTGCTTCGGTGTTTCTACCACTGTCTCTATTTATAGCCTCCCACTTTGGCTCGTCTTTAAATAATCTCACTGCCTTCACTTGTCTAAGAGCACTGGTCAAGGTGAAACGGTGGTAGATACCTGCTGGCAAAACTAACATATCGTTTGGCACAAGCTTGACCCTTATCCATCTCTCTTCGCCGTCCCTCACGTCGAAGTACCCTTCACCCTCCACAATATACCTGATTTCTACATCCTCGTGGTAGTGTTCCTTGTAAAACTGCTTCATCTTCGCATTGAACGAGTCAATGTCTCCTCCAAATGAATCCAAATTCAATGTAACTTCATCTCTGTTCTTGTAATCTCTCTCAGCAGCAATTGCATCCAATTGTTCTTTGCTAGTGACATGAAAGTATTTAACACCTATTTTTTCAAGATCCTCTATGCTTACCGGTTTTCCAGAATTATGCACATCTGTGAAATTATCAGGGGTATCCAAGTTATCGTGGACGAAGAATTCAACCATTTTAATGTCTAGTGTTCTACACCTATTAGAAAATATTGATTACTAAAACCGTCCCTGGGCCCTTATTAGTACTATAAGCGCGACATTAGTGTGGCATGTGGTTTCTAGATAGACGACATTTTTAGTCCATAATATTTGGCGATGTCGAAAAAGGTGAATACAGGAAGCACTATATCGAAAAAAGGCAATCATGCTTAATACTAATATTAATAATGGCAATGGTAATGGAGGTTACCCTAATAATAACCGAAATAATGAGCGAACTCAAGCCTACAATCAGAATATAGAACAACAGTTAGCCTCCCAAGAGAAGAAGACTGCATATAGAAGAACGGTAGACCATGGTAATAATATGGGAAGATGGTATATCAATCGAAGTCTTGGGATAGATGACCAGCCGATAGGTAAACTAAGACCAGAGTCGTCATATTTGATAGATTTGTTGCCCTCGCCTGCCTATGCATCGAGCTCAGTCAAGCAAAACAAGAACAATATGTCCATCATGGACATCCAGACAAAATTTGTGCATCTCTCATCCAACAAGGCAAAGCATTCCATCAATACTGTCAAATGGACTCCTGAAGGAAGAAGATTGTTAGTGGCTTCCCACAGTGGAGAGTTCACGGTGTGGAACGGAATGACATTCAACTTCGAAACCATTATGCAAGCACACGATCTGGCTATCTTATCGTTGAAGTACTCCCACAACGACGAGTGGTTGTTAAGTGGAGACCAAAGTGGTGTGATCAAGTATTGGCAAACAAACTTTAACAATGTGAATATCATAAATGGACATACAGATGGGATCCGAGGTATTGCCTTTTCACCTAACGATTCGAAGTTCTTAACATGTTCGGACGACTCGACCATGAAAATATGGAACTTTAATAATGGGCAGGAAGAGAGGAGTTTGGTGGGACATCACTGGGATGTGAAATCTGCAGATTGGCATCCTAATTTAGGGCTTATTGTATCTGGTTCAAAAGATAATTTGATTAAGCTTTGGGATCCTAGAGTATCGTCTTGCATTTCTACTTTGCATGGATTTAAACATACTATCACCAAGACTAAATTCCAACCTACTGGAACTAAAAGGTTATTAGCATCTGTATCTAGAGATAAGTCATGTCGTATATTCGATTTAAGAACAATGAAAGATATATTGGTTATAAGAGATCATGAAACTGATTTATCTTGTGTTGAATGGCATCCAGTTCATTCTTCCATGATAACGACTGCGGCATATGATGGGTCGATGAATCATTATATCATGGATTCATTCATTTCAGAAAATAACATTAAGAATGATAGTAATAATAATTCGACATCCCCGATTGAAGCATCACACAAAGTTCCATATGCCCATGAGAAAGCTATTCATGCCTTAGAATATCATCCATTGGGTCATTTATTATGTTCCGCAGGTGCTGATAGGTCAGCCAGATTCTGGTCTAGGGCAAGACCTAATGATCCAATGTCATTCCAAGATGCATTATACACAAACGATAAAGTAGGTGCTTGGTACTACGGTGTTAATAATAATATTAATGCTGTTATAGAGCCTTCTTCTGATGCTGTGAATAAAGATGATGTCTCATCGTCGCAAACCATAAACTTACCTGGATTGAACAACTTACCAAATGGAAATGAATCAAGTACCAATGGATGGGGCAATATCCCTGGCTTAAGAGGTCACTGAATGAATTTGCATATAAAATATAGTTACACTTGAGGTTTTAATCTTGATAAATGTATTGATCATCCTTTAAATTTCCCTCTATATAAATCCCTATACAATTACTATATCCTCGAAATAAACCTAATATACAAATAACGGCTATAATCAATGCTCGATTATTGGTTCGTTCTTGTAGAATGCATCGACCGCTTCAAAATACCTTTTACCTTCTCTCTCTGGATAATTCTTGACAAAATCGTTTAGTATTGCAAGTATTTCACTATCCGAACGAGAATCTGAACCATCTGAGTTACATATGTTTGTAAACTTGTATTCCTTCCCTCCATTTACAATCTGAACATAAAATGTAGCGACATCATTATATGACGCTAATTCATCTGCTCCGATTTGGTCATAAATCTTAATGTAGTGTTTAGACCGTTCTTTAAAGTCTTGTACCGATTTATTGTAATCTTTACCGACGTAGTCAGCATTAAATGCCTTACCACTAATATTAAAATTGAAAAGATTTTCATCTGTACACTGAATGTCCATTATGATGACGTTATCCACCCTAACTAACGAATCTTTTATGTATTGTATTATCTTGTTTCTTCTTTCCAATGTTGTGTTCGTAGCATCTAGGAATCCTACATTAGTGCATCCTTTGTCCAAATCATGAAGCAATGTGCTCAATGAAGTGGTCGCAAATATTTCCCTTTCGTACTTCGCCTTCAAGTTTTTAGGATCAAAAAAGTCCGAACTATTGAATGAGTTGTGTTTGAACTTCCTCCTAATATCTCCTGCATTATATATTTTTGCCTTGTAGTTCTTCAGTTCTAAAAATCCACAGAGCTGCTTAGAAATAGTACTTTTTCCAGATGCTGGTAGCCCTACCAATATGACTATCGTCTTATTGAATTTAAGCTTCTGTGCCAAAATGTTTAATTCTTCCACCCCAAGACTGTTCTCTTTTATTGTCAGTAAAAATGGAGTCGATATTGAGCTGCTTGTTGTGGTATTGTTTTTATGACTGTTGTCAGAGTAATAATCATGTGAATCAAACACAGAGTTGATAGACGTACTTGAACTTATTCTTCTAAAATCTCGAGCTCCGTACGAATTTGTGGGTGACATGCCTTCGTCTAGGTCTCTGCAAATATTAATTTCTATCCCTTTCCTAGCGGAATGATGCTCTGTACCATTGAAGATGGCCTCATTATGGTGCAAGTTACTCATTGACAAGCCTCTCCTCTACTAATTATTCTTTTTAATACAAAAACTTCTGAATAAGTACGAATTATTCTATCCTCTTGATATGATCTTATATAGCTGAGTAATGACTCTATAAACGTTTCCGATCAAAGTTAATAAAATTGCAAATAAAGATCTTGCATATATGACGATAAATTTTTCCGGTAATTTATTCCGCTCCGCTTTGCAATACTCCGATGAGTCGTAATTAAAAACTTTTTATGCTTTAAAGAGGAGGAGTTAACTATATACATGAATTCGTAATTATGGCTTAGATTTATACATTACAGGATTGGAATCTTTCTCCTCCCATTTCTCAGCTCTGGCTTTTCCGATAGCAGAGTATACTCTTAACACATTTGCCTTATCAGTTACTCTTTTGCGATCGGAAGATTGTTCTGCGTCATCATTATTATTCAAAGAAATTTCGTACTCATCATTATTGGATTCTAGATTTTTTTTATGGTTCGACGTAAGCATGTCAGTAGTGACCGAAAGCAAGTCTAGGTACTGCTTAGAGTTGTTGGGTAATTTCTTGACTGAATATTTGAGCTTCCAGGGTTGATCCTTATTCCTTGGGTATGCATGTAGATCCTTTACAGGTGACTTAGATTTAGCAAAATAATGATCCACGTCGATGCAGTAAGTTAACACACCAATTTCTGACTTAGTGGTTTTCTTGTTGAATTCGTTTAGTTCCTCACGATGTCTGTTAAGGTTATGGAATCTCTCTTCGGGAGTAATATCCTCTCTGAAGCTCGTCTTAAAAGTGGAAGGGAATTTTTGAAGCACCTGCACTTGGTCCTTGTTCAACGGAACTGCCATTACATGCATCCTCTGCTTGGAAGTCCCTGGTATCCTAGAAGACTTCAAGACTAATCTGAATGCTGAATCTTTGAACTTTTCGGCCTTGTTAATATCATCTATTATAGTCTTCAATAATTTCTCCCATATCTCTAAAGACATTTTGAATTGGGTGTCAGCCACGTAAGAAGGCAAGTCGTCATCAATATCTTCTAAACTTTTTGCACCGACGTGTCTGCTTAAGTCGTTTCTGTTATGATTGTAGAAAATATCGTCAATTTCACTCAATGGCAAATATTGAAACCCGAAAAATGAATTTATGTTGTGGTATGCAATAAAGATGCCGTCCATTTGGCCTATTCTGGCCTGGAAACTATACTTAAGTAACGCCCCAGTTCTGACCAAATCAGTATATTCTCTTTCAAAAGACTCTAAATTACCGTTCAATTTCCAGATTTGATATGTATTATTCTCTAGTTCAGGGTTTCCACTGTCGTATCGTATGGCACACACTGCTCTTGTCTTTAAATCAAAAGTACCATTTCCTGGTAATCTCTCGTCGTAACAATCTAATTGTGACCTCATTAAAAAATCTCCATATGAGGCATAGTTATAAATATTTTGCGGTTTATCACTTTCATCATCCATATGTTTCTTATGTTGCATATCTAGAATTTGTTGATTTTTGTACTTAAGTGTATATTTTTCGAACTCTTTTTCTTCATTTGTTAATAATGCTTCCAAACAATGGCCCATAACTGACAAAAGAATTTCTGTGTCAGCCGATTTATCTGATTCTACAGCATAAATCAATTCATTAGTTTTAGAGTTCCTTCCTTTCGGTTGAACAATAACACTACTCCCTACTCTTTCTATTGCGCCTGAAAATTTTGGAAATGGGAACCTTTTTTCGGAGTTTGGCAAATAGTTATTCAATAGGAAATAAAATTGGATCAACGCACTAGTCATGGATGATGTAGAAGAGTAAAACTTTTTATTTTCCTGTTCTGCAACTTTTAATAATGTATTATCTTTGGATACGCTCACGAATGTCTCTATTGCATCAAAATTAAATTCATCAAGTTTAATTATTTTCTTCAAATATGGTGTGAAATTATATATTCTTGTTCTGGGATCTTGCAAAAAATGAACACCTGGTGAGAATAAGGTTCTGTCTAATTTATGTGCTAATCTTGCGATTTTAGACCTGTCAGGTTGCTGTACTTGCTTGATATTTTCTGTGATAGTCATTGACTCGTTAATTATCTCTGTGGCATCTTTAATTGAGACGGGTGCCCTTCGTGGAATTGAACTTCTTGGTTTCGAGTAAGATGCATGTTTGCTTATTGGCGGCCTCTTTATAGGCGTCTTATGCTGACTTTTGCTACCATTAAAGCCTGAGAGTAATTTTGAATTCGTTTGAGATCTCAAATTCTTCGCTGGTGGCGGTGGTGGTGCATTTTCCGTCTTTATTGCATTTTGAACCTCTTCAGAGAGGACGTTCTTATTTATATCTCTTGTGTATTTTTTTGAGACTTTCTTTGTTCTTGAAAGGTCTATCTCCTGATCTAAAGTTTCGAATTCCTTACTTGTAACTCTAAGTTTCGATTTGTATTTCAATGCACTTGAAAGGTCTACTGGACTGATCTTCTGCTCTTCGCTCGATTTTGAAGTTTCATCCTTATCTTTGAATAATACTCGACCATTTTGAACGCTTCTGGTTTGAGAGAATCGAATCCTAAGAACCCCTCTACTTCCTTCGAATCTAAACTTCCGTACAACCAACATACTGCTATACTAGCTTTAATCAAATAGCATACTATATTATCATGTTAAAAAAATCTACTCCAGCTCGAGTACAGGACACGACTCTTTGAGTTTTTGCATCAAACTAGAGAGAAGCAATATAAATAATGTTATCCTTGTCATCTTTATTAACGCTATTAGCAATACAAAATACATAATAGTATATATATTGTAGCTTATAATCCAAGCTCATAAATACATAAAATTAATTAAAACCCAAACCAATTACCAAATTCAATAAACCAACCAACCAAATTACCAAATTACCATACTTAATTATAAACTCTTCTATCTAACTCACGAAGTACATTAGCGACAGATTGGACTTCTACTTGCATACCTCTTGTCGTTAATTTTCCAACCAATGTACTAAAGTCAACCGAGTTAAATTTTTTATGTCTAGATAATGTACGGTATGCATCCGAACAAGGTATGAATATGTCTTTTCTTTCACTTGTAGGGTCTATTGTGTTGGTGACAGAAATAGATGGTAAGCTAGTTCTAGAACTCAGCCTAGATAATTGAGTTGCGCTAGAGGCATTCAGACGTGCCGGTGGCATTTTTGAATCTGTATCTGGAGATTTAGATCTTGACCTCTCTTCATCTTCCACCTTGTTAGCAACCGTAGTGCAGAAGAGCGTTGACATTGGGTCCATCTGACACTGTTCACAAGTACCAGGGTTTCCTGTGCATCCGCCACTGCTACTTTTTTCTGGAACAGGAGATTCTCTATCAGAAGCATCGTTTGCAAGTACTGATCTTGTAGTTGGTGCTACCACTGTAGGGACTGCGCCCGGTGATAAATTAGTAATTTCTCGAATTTCAACAGAAGGACCTGGATGCATCACAGGCAACGAAGTTTTTCTTAAATTATTATTGTTTATTTGAATTGGAGGTAATGATGTGGTGGTTTCATTAGATTCTTCTTCGTCCACATTCAAACTTTCATTAAATTTCGCGGCTTCCTTGGCTGCTTCTCTACAAACACATGGGGTATCGTCCGAACAGAATCCACAATTGTCAACTGGTGAAGCTTCATCAAACTTAGAATTCGAACTTGTTGTATTGACCGTCCTCTCTGCAAGCATGGCGTTATTGGTAGAAGCCTTCTTCAATTTCTTTAAATCAGGCATTGGCTTGTTGGTAGCGAACTTCCTTGTGAAGTCAATTTCCCTGGTTACCAGTTGATTGAATTTTCTTTTCCGACTCAGCAACGATACGGCAGGAACAGGTTTGAAATCTTTTAAGGTCTCATCTAACGATTTTTTCGGCTCCGCATCTTTTAGTCCTACTGACTCACAAAGACATTCTTCTTTAACGCAAACTCCACAATCAAAGGAGTTGGACGAGGCATTATTGGAGACTGTTGGAGCTTGCATAGCTGGAGAATTATTATTCGACGTTGAAGTCAACGAATTATTGTATGTTGTAATATTAGCAAATGGAGGAGAGTCTGCTGATGGAGCTGGGGATATCTGCTGTACTGAATAGGAAGAAGAATTCGATGGCGAACCGGCAGAACGACTATTTGGTGAGGGATTTGATTTATAATGGGATATGGAATTGTATTGCGGTGTGAAATCCCCTATGCGGTTGCCACTATTTGAATTTCTTATAGCATTCATATCACTTCTTAACTGTTCGATGCTCTTAAGCAAAAATTGGTTCTCTACCTTCAATTTATTAATGGTGTTCACCAAGCCCATTTCCTTCACGTCCCTCTCCTTTTCTACCTCCAGCAATTTTTCCTCCAATTCCTGTACTCTACCTGCTCGTCTTTCTCTAAATGCCCTCTGGGCCGCTCTGTTTTGTGCCTTCCGCTTGGAAGCTGGTGTATCAACGCTGGGTTTTCTACCCGGTTTGGGTCTGGGTGGAAGCACCCATTCCTTTGATGTTATTATCTGTGTCACTCCTTTCCCTCCTATTCCTGTTGCCATATTCGATGGCGAGTTCTTTTTTACCCCAAGCGAAGTAGAACCCGTATACTGTGGCGAGTTGTCCGCCGACGGTGGACTACTTGCAATCGCTATTGGCGATGGTGCTAACGCGTGCAGTCTAGGAGCTATACTTGGATCTTTGGTAGCCATTTTTGCTTTAATATTGCTAGAAACTACTCGTTAGTAAAAAAGTGTTCTAAATATCAATTTGTCCCTAATTGCACTGACTAATATTGGCTGATTGATCAGATAAAATTTTATCTTTTTCATCTACTGTAAGTTCTCAGCCAATAATACTCGCATTTATGTTACACAAAAGCGACCGCAGATTCTTGGTCTTTATCATATCCGACTCGCATAACCTTTGTTATAGGTGCATCAAATGCCAGATAGAAATTCACACATTATAATATACTTACTTTGGTGATATTGATGCTTTGAAGAGTGGTTCTGATCTTATACAATAGCCTGGCTTTAACTTTCTTAGCAATGGGAATGATAGATCAAAATAAAGTTAGCCGCTGATTATTAACAGTTGTTTGGCTAAGATTTTGCAAAGACGAATCAGCCTTTAAGATTATCGACGAATGTACACGAATGAAAATTATTATGAGTAAGCGGCAGCGGCTGGTATTATAAATACAAGAATGATGTTTAGAAGATTCCAAGTATATGCTTGTGAATAATGGGCTTGAAAATGAGCAAATAACATAAAAGTCGTGCGAGCTCCGATATCGGCATCGGTAGGCAAACCGTGCTTGTTAAAATATGTCTAAGACATGCCATTGGGTTTGCCAAGATATGAGACTCATTGTGGTCGTCTATGCCAGTGATATAACTGTTAGACCTTGCTGTACAAGTTTTATTATCGTGGTGACAATGAATATTCGTTTTCGCAATTAGCGGAGGTATACCCCCACTATTTCGCTATAGGTACAATTGCAATCAATTGCAATACATTTTCTACGTAATAATTGTAATTGTAATCAGATGGGAACATAGAAAATTAACAATTAGAAGATAGAGAGAAAGCATTGGTGTTGACGATGTTTTAGTGAGATATATGGCTTCTTGGAATTTTTCCTGACAATAGGCAACCTCGTTGGCCTTCCAATAGGTAGTACTATGATAGAACAACTTATTATTGTGCTACGTATGTCACCTTTATCAGAGCCCTTGAAGTGGTGGTTACATTCTTCTGGTTGCATAGTAGATACATGATCGTAGGATTAAGAATTAATGTGAGAGTTTGAATTAATCTTTAATTCAAATTTGAAATTGCACTATTCTATATAAGACAATGTTTGCTCGTCCAAAATATGTCTTTAATAGATGCTAGCACTAGACTGTAAGAATAATAAGGATGGAAAACAAGAACAATTGAGGAGAGCTTATTATACTAGGGATTTGCGGTGAACGGATCTTATCATATATAGTATGCTAATCCCTACACCTTATACGTTTCTCAACGAACTTCTCAACACTATTCAGACTCTGTACTCGGTATTTTACACACCGTCTGATCCAACTAGATACATTTTTAGGACTTTGGGCCACTGTACAATTTGCATTGCGCACGACTTTGTCATTACATGCCCAAAATGTTCGATCTAAGGGCAGTTTCTTCATTTGTATAATCTGCATGTAATACTTTCAATATTGTCTAAATTGTTTCTTTCTTTTTATCTAAGAGTAACATGATGTACTGTAGGTTGATTTTTATGCTCTTATTGGCATGTGCAGCACTTAGTGAATGCTTTAATGGTAATTCAACTTATTATAAACATCTACTCGAGGAAGTTGGAGTGGAGGAAATGCTTAAGGTATATTACACTGACTGTAACTTCAGTGAAAAAACGGTTACGAGTTCTTCAAGTAAAGCGTACGAGCCAGCAAGAATAGATGCACCCTTGTACGGATTGATTAACATTACCAATAATGAGGTTATAGGAGTTAGCATGAATAAGACATGGTTAGAAGGTAGAATCACCGAATATGGTCTGGACTCTGAATTACAAGTAACAGCACTAAACAGCACAATGGCATAAATCATCACTGGTGCGCAGGGTATAGAAATGATTACTGAAAAATTTTGGCTGAGACACAGGTAGAATGGTAACACTAACCTCTTTTTATTTTATCGCTAATCTCCGAGTCCAACGCAATGCTTCTTAAGTAATAAACCAACCAGTGTATTTAAAAATTTTTAATTTAAATATACGCATCATTAAATAATACTTTAGGTCAATAAGCCAATTCGATATCATACTTAAATTAAATACAATAAAAAGTGACGACCCATTATATATTTACTTGATCACTCTTTCATACCTTCAATGTACTAGGAAGTTATCTAGATACAAAGAATTAGGAGTATCATAATTTTGTAGTCAATCGGACAAACACACTCTGCAACAAATCAGATCTTTATCAAAAAGATATCGTCCAAGAGCCATTGAAACAAATGTTTTTTTTCAACAGGATGATATGTGGTTATCATACCAGATCATCCATTCATGCAACAGTATTAAATGATTATGTTCCGTAATACATGAAGATTCTACCCTGCATAATATTGCGGCAATACAAGAATGAAAGGCTGATTTCGTTTATGGGATATATGCCTTCTTCATTATTGTATAAACTTATGAGTATGGAAATATTTCCTTTGCATGAGACCAAACCTTTCATACTTAGTTTATGTTGTTCTTTGTGTACTTTTATCATGGTATTATTAAATAAATACAAGTTAACAGCGCTAGTTTATAGAATATTGGTGATATTAAATAAAGAATACGAAATTCAACCGAAATCACAGTATATTGATTTCTCAGATATATACAAATATACTAAGCAAATGATTAGTATGTAAGTATGTGATTGGCTTAATCAGTATTTCTTTACTGGGTATTTGAATATTCGATTTGAGTTTTCTAATTGCTGTGCGATAAGGGAAGGTAATGAAGTCGTGCCATCATCCTGACTTTATATATGTAGTGCTTCAACTATACCATTTTCGTGATCTGTCTCCAATCTCGTATCCCTAGTATACAAATTGTGAACTGGTCTCGCACTGGAAAATCAGACCTAAAATTCATCCTATTGTAAAGTCTCTCTATACATCAATTAAGAACCCTCATTCGTAAGTAGAAGGCAAGAAAGTGTGAAGGTTTAAATGAATTATTTATAAGGAGTTTAGCAATGTGTAACGACCTTATTATGCTACGGATAACTTTCTGGTAAACGAACCTTATCAAATATATACATATATTATGGTGAACATAATTACAGAAAGCATTAGAGCCCTTTGCCATCAGCAAAAGGCAAGAAAGTGTGAAATTTTAAAATGAGTTATTTATAAGGAGTTTATTTTTCTGCAGCAGCTGCTCTTTCGGCTTGAACCTTGGCAATATCTTCTGCGGATGGGGCACCTTCGGTTATCAATTTATTTAAACTAACCTTACCGAATTCGTCCTTCAATTTTTGTTCCTCCTCGAGAAATTTAGGAGCATTTTCCTTCAAGTATTTCTGGAAATGTTCGTATTGTAATTGACCATGTTCTCTGATAATATCTAAAGGCATTTTAGGTTCCTTGTTAACACTCGATGTTGGGACTCCCATCAATGAAGCCAAGAAGTTTCCAGCATTAGGTCTCTTAGCATTGTCAAATAAATGCTTGTTATCTTTTTTCCATTGCTCTCTCAATTTGGCTTCTCTTTCAGAAAATTCTTCGATGATGTTGGCTTTATCCTTGAACGAGTTTAAGATTGGTCTGACATCCTTGACTGGTTGAGTAGCTAAGTATTCCAAGAATGGAATTAATTTGACCAAAGTATCATCATAAGAACCATCCCAAGGCTTCATTGGAATTGCATTATCTGGTTGCATTGACCAGGAGTCTTCCTCGACATCAATTAAAACAGTCTTACCTAAGTCACGGTTCAATAATGACAAGTCCTTAACTAACTTACCATCTTTGTAACGGCAACCTTCTCTGAATAAAGCGTAAGAAACATAAGCGTGGAATGGGTCCAACTTACCAACGGTATTTTCAGAATACATTTGGTAGTTCGAGCCAAAAATGACAATTTCATAATACTGAGATAAATAACCCAAGAAGTAATCTAAACCAGGTCTCTTACCTGTTCTCCATCCATGCTTGGTGTCCCAGTTAGAATGAATTAAAAAGTCATCTAAAGTGACCACCAATGTCAATGGACGACGGTACGCTTCAGGGGCTGGTGGGGGTAACAAGTTCTCAAAAACTGGTTCCGAAAAAAAAGTGAATAAAGATCCCAATCTCTTGTTTAATCTGCCGTACATTAAACCTGGCGCAAATCCATTGTCGATATCTTTGCCTTCAAGTTTATTTTGCTCTTCTTCTGAGTCCCAGTCACGGCACATGTACCCGACTCCAGCAATACCACCTACCAATGTTGCAAGGTAGAACATGTTAGCATACTTCTCACGTTGCAAGTCCTTGGAGGTTTGAGCTCTTCTCTTCCTTCTTGATCTCTGTTCTTGGCCATCTGGTTTTCCCTGTTCGCCTGATTCGCCACTTCCGGCTTCTTGTTGTTCAGATTTATCCTTTGCTTCATTTGGTTCCTCAAATCCTGCCTTTGCCAATAAATCATCGGTCAAGATTGATTGTGGTTTCTCTTGCTGTTTTTCCGTCTTTTGGGAATAAAACTTGACAGTGTTTCTGACTGGTAATTTGTTATTTTTGCTTGTAACAAAGCGTAATGAAGAACTCAAGGTCCTTGATACGAGCTTCGTATTTCTTAACATATTTCTATTACTATAGTTTACTACTTCTATATTATATGGAACATTTCGACAATTTCCGTTGAAAAATATTTTTGTGAGAGTATGTATTACACAAAAAGTTCAAATTATTATAGTAGAACAGCCTAACAATTATTATCACTCGTTATGATAAGGATAGTGCAGAAACGGATAGGATCTATATTGTATCAGAGACAAATAGGTCTAAGGTATTATTCTTTCCAAGCGCCAGAAGCCCCACAATACAAGAAAGGTGGAAATTTTCTAGTAAATTCTTTGAAATATGTTAAGCAAGTAGATGAATACCAGAAGCAGCTTGAGGGAGCCCCTAGTCATGACAAGGTAGTGGAGTTAATGGATAAGATAGAAAACCAGCCAGAATTGTTATATATATTATCAGTTTTTCATTATGAGCTCTCAAAAATAGGAATTGACCAAAGTACTGATCCTAAGAGCAGAGCTAAAGTTTTATGGAGATATAGATTTAATTATATTCTAAAATATTCTAAGCTACACAATATATTCTGGGAACAATGCAGATATTCCAATATATCACAACATCCACATGTGCTACCATTCAACCCGTCAAACTTAGGAATATTGGATCCAAATAATTTCTCGAAGGACACTTATGCTGCATTGCAATCGGGTACATACAAGGATCTGACGTTTAAAGACGTTGAAATTATTGCATTTTCTAAGCCTCCATTTAAATAGCTATAAAACTATTATTCAGTTCTTACATACATGTATACTAAATAAAGAAAAAATAAATTCTAGTTCATGGTTTTGGGATGTGTAAAGATTTAGAAATCTCGGCACAACCTTGTAAGAAAAATCCTAAGGCTATGGCATGGAATTCAGCAAAACTACCTTCCAATAAAATTGGACCTGGTAAATCATCTAAGATCATGTTATGGTAAACTAAAAATGCCATGAATATAACCCAGATTAAATTTGTAGGAATAGGTAAACCCTCGAAGTATTTTGACTTACCCAATTTATCCTTTGGAAGCTTGTTGGCTGAGATATTGAATCTGGCGAGTCTAGTTAACCCACATAATACCCAAAATGTCAACAACAATACATCAATAGTGCTCTGGAAACCAATTGCAAACGCAATGGTTGCTGGCGAAACCCCAAACGAAATCAAATCAGCTAACGAGTCTAACTCTTGACCCATCAATGAAGTCTTATTTCTTATTCTAGCAACTCTGCCATCGAAAAAATCAAAGAACAACCCTAAACTAATAAAGAAATGGGCTCTTTGGACGTAATGGGTTTGGCCGGTACTCGTGAATCTCAAACACGAAATGATAGAATAAAATCCCGAAAAACCATTCAACAACGTAATGAAATCAGCCATGTGCAAATTCCTGATCATACTGAAATGTCTCGAATCCGAAATGAATGCAGCATAGTCCTTTTCATCTGGTTTAGGTAAAGCCTCTTTAGAAGCCAAGGAAAATAACGATGAGCTCCTTCTTATTGGTGGGTTCCGGGTGGCTCCATCATTGACTACTTCAACGTCCGATTCGAAGTCAGAAGCAATCGCAGACTCGTTCCTCTTTACTCCTGATGAAATTCCACTAGACGACATTTTGGCTCTTTTGTTAATGAGTACTAAACTTGAATTGCAATTGTGTCCAAAAGTTGCTACTTCGTGAAGTATATTTTATGAAATAGCAATAGTTTTTTTTTTCCTAGTAGAACTAACAAAGTCTAACTAAATTGAATCAATTGATAACTTAATGTCTATTATCCACGTATAACTACAAGAATAAAAAAGATGAATAAATTTCAATCTATGGTCATTGCAATCCCCTGTGCAAGACCAAATTTACATAGCAATGGTCCGCACGTGAATTCTTTACAATAACATAAAGATGGGATTGGATGTATATATTGATTATAAAATCTATAAAATGCATTGGGCTGCATAGAAACAGTTTAAATGAATTATTTTAATGCTAATGATTTGAACTGACAAACACTTTTGGGATGCCAGAATTTGACAGAACAGAATTGGGTTCAGCACCGGATTCTGACACTGGCTTATTTTTTAAGTCAAGTGAACTGCTACTCTTGTGGAACTGAAAATTTGGGGCACGATTCATAATATCACCATTGGTCTCTAACATCTTCTGGAGCAGGCTATGCTGAGGAATCGAAACAATAGAGTCACTGGACGATACACGAGATACGCTTGCCAGGTTGGTAGGACTTACAACAAAATAGTCTTGCTGAGGGCTAAGAGACCTCTGGGTCTGGTGGCTTTGCTGCTCTAGTTCAGCCTGTTTTATTTTCAAATTCAAAATTTCTTGCTGTTGTCTTAAATATTCCTGTTGGACCTGCAAGTACGATTCATGTTGTTGCTGGTGGTTGCTTGACTGGATACCAGGATTTGCACTGACCAATATAGGTGGAGATAAAGAAGCGTTGCCGATTAGGATCTGGTTTGGTGAGTAATTTGGCGACGACAAGTTAGAAGCCGTATGGTTTGAGAATGTTCTTTCGAATGGGTTTCTTTCAACCAATCTTTCGTTAGACATAGGCGATCTGATAACTGGTGACTGTGTACTTGATCCACTGTCACCAGGGGTAGCTATGGCTCCTCCTATAGTAGCTGATGTGTTGGCCATTGAAATATTCAGCAAGTTCAAAGGCTCAGGTTTGTTACTTTGTGCTGGTTGCCCAGTCTGCTGTTCTGGGACGGGTTTCCCTATTGCAGCAAGAGCAGCCGCTGTAGCGTGTTTTTCCGAATTTATCGCTTGAGAAATATGCTCTTGTGGATGCTTTTCACCCTGTGAAGCAGTTTGAGCGGCTATATTTGCTTGCTTTTCACGTAATTTCATTTCATGATGCATCTTCATCTCTTCTTCCTTATATTTCATTTTATCCTGGATTAAATTGAATCTTTTCAAATGGCCATTTCCACATTGCAACAACTCCTGTAAATCACCATACCAGTTGGTATAGTCCGTTATGTTCTTACATTTGAATGTAAACTTCTTGCTATTATTGGACACTCTTTGTAAGATGAATTTGAAGTTCTTCGCATCTTTACTATGCAATACGTAGTCATTCAAATTGTAGGACTTTAATGGGATATCATCAGGATCAATAGGGCCTGCTTTTTTATCCTTCTTCTTCTGTTGTCCATTTGGAAGAGTCGATCCATTCTTATGTTCCTCGCTGCCATGATTTTGGTGGTCATTTTCATACTTAAATTCGTGTAGATAATTGCAAGTTAAGACATAAAAGTTACCACTATAGTTTTTCAAAATTTTCAGTTTCTTGTAAATGACTCCAGATCTAATACACTTATTGTGAATCGAACTTGCATAGGGTAATGTTAATTTGCTCAAATTA
The DNA here is from genome assembly GCA_030583445.1 of Debaryomyces nepalensis. NCBI lineage: Eukaryota > Fungi > Ascomycota > Pichiomycetes > Serinales > Debaryomycetaceae > Debaryomyces > Debaryomyces nepalensis. Next base: position 108,350 of record JAJMIM010000018.1, on the reverse strand, counting down.
CGTATCTCTCTTTTCCTTGAAACAGGGGTATCTTTGTAAATGTTAAGGAAATTTTTGTTATTAGAAATAAAATGCTCCCAGTATGCAGTTGATGATCTTTCAAGTTTATTCTTAAAGGTTTCAAAAAGAGCAACCATAGCAACGTCGTCCACTTCAGAAGACTCTTGATTGATTAACTTGCCAAATCTTTCAATGATAAAATTAAGCTCTTTCAAAACGTAAGTTAGCAAATCCTTAGAAATGTTCTGAAGGTTCATAAACGAAGCAAACAAAAAATTTTCTTGAATCAATTGATTCTTCAATTGATGATCAACTTTTAATTTAATTAAGAAAGGATCATCCAATACTGCCTTGTCTTCCTCTCCATCTACCTCTTCAATTGCTTTCTTTAAAACGGGCTTCGGACCAGAATACCTCTCAATAGACTCTGTGTAAGCAGTCAAGATTTTCCCAGTTTGACTAACTTCCTTGGCCACCTCATCATTTGCAAAAGATTCATTTTTCAAACTCGACTTGATCTCTTTGATTTTGAGCGATAGATTCTTCAACAAATTTTCCAACCTTGGGATTAACTTGGTTTTCAATTCTTTGTGTGTTTTCATCTGAGTTTGGAACAAATGAACATGATGATTCATCAAAAGTGGTGCTAAATTGGTGAAAGCAGAGTCATGAGGGAAGTACTCAGGTGGAATTCTAACATCATTGGAGTTAATTGATGGCATTGATAATATCGGTGGTTGGCCCGATGAGTTGTGATGGTTCAATGGTAATGGCAAAGATAACGAACTACTACCATGAAGACTCATGTTTTGAAAATTCTTGAAAAAATTGCCGCTACTGGTATTTCTCTTATGCGAATTCAATCCGGTAGAGTTGTTATTACCTGCTGGAGGGCCACTGCGCTTCATGAAAGTAGAATTATTAGATTTAGTCTTGAATAGGCCGGGTCTCTTATCTGTAGACATCACACTAGCAGTATCCGATTTATCCACCGCACCACCTCCGCCATATTGACTACTTATTTCACTGCCATTCATAGTTGGGCTGTTGCTCCCTACAACGTTGGTGCTGGACAGCGATTTCTTCAACTCCTTATTTGGAGTGCCTGGCTGGGACTGGCTAGCCTCGATGAGCGACAGGTACTTCGAAGGAAGGTCCTTGAATCCCGGAAACTGAACTGAGCTAATCAACTGGAAGTTGATATTCGCAGCGAACTCCTTACTAACGCATATCTCCTTCAAATAAAAGATGAACGACTTAATAAAGTTCTTCCAAAATTTGAAATACGAAATCAAATCATCAATGGGTCTTGCGTCCCGACTTGGGACATTAATGTAATATGGTGACTTGGGATCATTCCCAGGCAAAATAGACTCTTTTTCAAAAGTGAACGGCATATTACCTTACTTCCGATTGCTTTATTAAGCTGATAGTCTTATCTGCCGCTAAAAGGGGGATATATATTCTGTTTCGTATCCTTATGATCCGAACTTACAGGAGGTGCAACGGTTTTCGAATGATGTTAATGTGCAGGTGTTAAATCCACGTAATTCTAGAATGCTTCGGTTCTGATTTAAATGCCTATCAGTATTTTTTTATGAGATACAAGCCTACTTTATAGACACGTCAGCCTTCAGTATCGGAGTAAATTACGGTGTGATGGTTTAGCAATATCTATATAGATATATAAGAAATGGTCAACAGAATTTTTCGTTGCGATGCTAAGGCAGGCAGAAAAATCTGAGGCGATATCTCGGAATTTTTGTCTTCGTGATCTATCTATCTGTCCGTGGTGAAACGTTGCTGTTTTGGGAATTATAATAATGCCAAATATTCCGGCGTTAGTGCCAAAGGCTCGATAAATCTTCTATAATAGCGACATGTAGACTAACATATTCGTGTGATACATGGAGCAATATTTTGAGGAGAGCCGCATAGACAAGTTAAAATGGATGCAAAACCACAATAACGTTGTATATTAATTTGAAGCCTGGAAGGCTGGCATGGGTCATATATTGCTACGCCTTGCCACTATAGCAGTGATCTCCAAGGACAACTCCGTAAAACTCAAGATTAAGAAACTCATATACGAACGACCACTTGATTGCGTAGGGTTCCGAGCATTCTACCCAAAGGCTCGGATCGGATGACAATTTCTTGGATGGCACTTCTGATAGCAACTAGAGGTGTTTAACAAATATAGGAATAACCATATATATATAACATAGATAGTAATCAGACGAACATATTGCTATAGCCGAGGAGTTACGTTGGGATATATGCCACGAAGAAGTCCATCATATTTGAACATCTGCTTGAGATGGATTTTGATACTTTACTTTGGATTACATCTATACACCTTTAGAATCCCTACACCTTATTTATATCAACGGTTTTTTTTTGATGTTCATGTGCAGGGTGATTCTGAAATTGAATTTTGACTTGGTTTTACGAAATCATTTCAAACTTTATATACCTATCTTATAGAGAATCGTAACATCACTAATGAAATTGTTTGAAAATCATAACCAAGCGTTAAATTTCAAGCAAAAATCTACTTTCTGGTTTGTTATCATTGCGATAATATTTCTTGCATTATACTTCTTGTATTACACGTCCTTATTAGTTGAAAGGGGAAGAATGATAATTGGGGGCATTGCTACATTTTTTGCCCCCATATCGGTATATACTGGGAAAGTAGTTGTAGACGAGTGTTCAGACACATATTTGGCAGCAGCTGGTTTGATACCGGTTGCAGGTGAGGCGACCTTGTCTACTTGTGCAGGCATTACTGGTTTGTGGGCAATATCTACTTTTATGATGGGTGCTGCCGCAGTGGGTTGTTGGACATATGATTCGGTCTCAACTAATTCATATACTACTAATACTAATATTTCAATATGAGTTACCTCTTAAATGAAATTGACTTTAAAGTCCACATTACCAATGAGATTTCAGATACATTAGGGCAATATTTCTACTATTGTGGATAAAAGTAAAATTCGGAGGGCAATGCAGGTTATTTCTCAGGCGGTTCATGTGAGGGTTAAGAAGCTATTATTAGAAATAGAGATGGAGACAATGTTCGACATGTACTAACTGGGAAACTAATAAGGTGTAGGGTTACAAATTTTCGAATTGGTTGCACATAGTCGTGCTCAAAGTTTGGAAGTCACGAAAATTGGGTAAATTCAATATGTGCACAATACCAGTGCTATTACCATCCAAACATGTTTTTCATGGCTGTTAGCTGTGCAGAATTTCAATGTCTGTAGTGGTAGGTGGTTAGTTGAGCACTAACATGACTGAAATTGTAGCAGCAATCGGAGGAACATGTATAGTAGCATTTTTTTTACTCCTATGTGTTATATCTTAATATAAAGGAATATTTAAAACATCTAGTATCTACTATGCCTGCCTTGATCATCGGAGTAAATTAGGGTGTAATTGTTTAACCATATCTATAAAAGAAATTGTGGACATAATTTTCCTAAAAAAGGCTGGGCGATATCTCGGAATTTTTTGTCTTCGTGGTCCTATCCCCGATGGGACGATATTGTTTTAGGAATTATTAGACGATCAAATATTCCGCCATTAGTACCAAACGCTCGATAAATCTTGCTAATAGCAAGATGTAGACTAATATATTTGTGTGATACATAAAGTATTTTTAGAGAGCCGCACACACATGTTAAAATGGATGCAAAACCACAATGATGTAGTATTAGTTGTTCAACAAATTGAAACCTTAGAAGACTAGAATTAGGCCATATATTGCTATACCTTGCTACTATGACAGCGGTCTCAAAGAACAACTCTATACGACTTAAGATTAAGAAACTAATATACGAACGGCCCCTGCGGATGCGTGGGGTTCCGAGCATTATACCAACAGAGAAGAGATTGGATGACAATTTCTTGGATGACACTTCTGTTAGCAACGCTTCTTGCGAGCAATTTGAGGTGTTTAACAAATATAGAAATAACGATATAATAGGAGATAGATATAGAAATATCGATGGAAACCATATGTGCGGCACGAACAAATACACGATACAAGAGATATTTGGAGATCTACTTGAGATAGATTTCGATACTTATTCAGAATTGAACGAAGAAGATGAGGGGGTCATCATGGAGCTTACTCCATTCGAAGAAGTTCCGTCTCAAGCGAATTCATTGAGGCGGACAATTAAAAATAAGCTAAAAAGGTTAGTGAGCCATTCCCCCACAGTATTCCACGAGAGACATGAATACGAGGGAGATAACTATTCACCATTGTCGATGAGAATACCTGTGATTGAGGACACAGAATACAACAATAGACTAGATATACTGCTTTTCGAAATTCCTGTCACGGATGACCCCAGGATCAAATTCAACGAATATGTAGACATTTTGATATACAATGGCAATTATACCACCAAGCCAGATATTGAAACCTCCCCAGGAAGCGGTGGCAAGCTATGGCGGAATTTATCACTACGAAAGAACTCAATTAGACAAACTATTACTAGCTCACAAAGAATTCGTCCAATTCTCAGAAGTAAGACGAACGAAAATTATGAATACGAGGCCTTGCAGGTCAGGGCTTACGATAATATTAATTTTGAAAAGTTTATGGATAATTTCGAAAACCGTGAAAACTCAAAATTAAATCAAGAGCCATATTTGAATGGTGCAAGAATAAATCAATTAAAGAATTATTATCACAGTAACAATGATTGTTCTTGATCCTTATATCTTCCTTTTGAATAAATCAAGATCGAAAAATACCCCAAAGTACTAATTTAGAGTTGCTATACAGAGCAATAAATTATTAAGAGAATTTTTAATTCCTACCTCATCTGAAATCATAAACATATATATATTATCACTTGACATGGTGTTCAATTGTTCGATTCAACAATCCGTTTACACATAATCACTGGCTAATGAAATTACTTGTGAAGTGCTATCCCAGCTCTAACAACCAAGAATACACCAGTGTATTATTAACAAAGTCCGTTTCAATCGATTTTCATTAGTATAGTATAGTCTACCGTGGGAAACTTATAATGCATTCAAAAGTTTGGTCCAAATATAGAATATTACTTTTCTTTCACCTGGCACATTATTTGTGACAATAGATAACCAAAAACTTATTAATTATCTCAGTTCTAATTGTAATATCTTCCTTTTCAACGGTAACCCCCATCTATAACCTGATATTTGACCCAGTTTTGTTAAAGCCCGGTGACAAGGCACAAATAATGCAATTTTGTTTGCACCACAAGCACCGCCTATTGCTCTACTTGCCTTAGGCATTCCCAATTCAGCTGCAATGCCTGAATAGCAAACAGTTTTCAGTGTCTCTACAGCCATCAATATTCGCCATACCTTATGCTGCAATTCAGTCCCGAAGGCAAATTCGTATGGTATATCCTTGTGCATTTTATTTATTAGCCTTGGGTCCTCAGCCATTATTTTATACTTCTCTATTATTTCGGCTATCTCTGAATTAGGCTTGCCTATTATTGGTTGGACAATATAATTCTTTAACCGTGAGAAGTCATTCTTCATTGTAACAACCAAATCATCCGGTTTGTCCCCAAGTGAAGCATAATAGAGGGTACCGTGAGTGTTTGTTACCAAAAGTGCCTTTGTATAACTCAAATTTATAATGGAATATAGCAAATATACGTTCTTCATGTCAATCAATTGCTAAATTAATTATTATTATAATTTGCGGCTGAAATACTCACTATTTATATTTGAAATTCGAAAAAACATTGAAAGCAAAAAAAATTAAAACAAATGACAACCTATGTTACCAATCAAAAAAGATAAATATTTTCATTAAACCTATTATCTCTTTATTTTATACAATTCTCTACCCAAGCTTAGCTATTTCGTTATAGAGTTTGATTTAACTTGAACACCTCTCATGAATAGGGATACTTCTTCTACTATAGAGAAAAAGAATAAAAACTTGTCAATTTTGAAATTAATCCTATCTGATTGTATTCATCCAGGTTATGCGTAGATTTAATTGCATAATCTCATTGATATGAATAAACAACTAGACATGATGACATTCATGCTAACAATAACGGGTTGAGATTTATAGCTGCGAAAAAAAAAAAATTTAAGATTCACATTTTCCTAGCCAACTATGTACTTTGAAGATTACTTATCAGGATGATGAGTTATAACATTTATCGTGGCAGGTATGCGACTGCATCTTATAGATATCGAAAGTCACTTGGTAGAAAATGTTTTGTATTGAATAAAATCAAAACATCAACCTGATTTGATAAACAATATATACCAATCATTTTGCACCTCCTATATTTTGAAATAGAACCCTTGATGACATATGTATTTATAAGCCATAAGCATACATGATCCCCTACAAACTTTTCGAATGTAGAAATGTAGCATAAGCTTAACTATTCAATCTGTAATCAAGACATTTCATCATATCAGGTGACCAATGCAGGTGATCAAAGCAGCCAAAATGCTTTGAATAAATTTGCATTACAAAGCTTACAGTATAAAATTCAAAAACATTACAGACAAATATATTCTTGTTCGAAGTGAATCAGTATGACAGTCCCAGGTCCAGTAAGCTTATCAGCAGAACATTTACAACATTTGAATGAAAAACTTCAGGATTTATCTCCTGAAGAAATCATAAGATGGGCATACATTACTTTCCCAAGATTATATCAAACAACTGCGTTCGGATTAACAGGATTAGTCACCATAGATATGATTTCTAAGTTAAAACTGGATGAAGGACACTTAATAGACCTTATTTTTATTGACACGTTGCATCACTTTCCTCAAACATATGATTTAGTGCAGAAAATAAGTGAAAAATATAAATCGAAGATTCATACATTTAAGCCTTTGAACGTTGAAACCGAGGCTGAGTTCACACAAAGGTATGGAGATCAGTTATGGGAAACCAACGACTCGTACTACGATTATTTGGTAAAGGTTGAACCATCGCAGAGAGCTTACAAAGACTTGCAAGTGGTGGCTGTGTTGACAGGTAGAAGAAAGTCTCAAGGTGGGGCTCGTGGTGCTTTACCTGTTATTGAGATTGAAGAATCGAGTGGTACTATTAAGATTAACCCATTATGTAACTGGGACTTTAAGCAGGTTAAAAACTACATAGACGAATTTGGCGTGCCATACAACGAATTATTGGATTTGGGCTATAAATCCATTGGTGACTGGCACTCCACTGTTCCTGTTGCAGAGGGAGAGGATGAGAGAAGTGGAAGATGGAAAGGTAAAGCTAAGACTGAGTGTGGAATTCATGAAACTAGTAAGTTCGCCGAGTATTTGAAATCACAGACTGATAAAGAAAGCTCCACTTAATATTTTGAAAAATTATGATTTTTTCTCTGGTATATGATGATGTCATTTTGCGTCTTAACTAAAAAGAACTTTAATGTTTATTATAATAGTTTGTAATTGATAGAGTAGAGGCTTCATCAGTATATTTACACCGAATAACTCGAATTTGTTGTATTTCTCTATATTTTTATCCTCTCATGTAGAATTACAGGTTATGCATTTATTCGGAATGCTCATGTACGCAATCCCTCGATGCATATTTAAGTTGCGATAATTAGTTCAAAAACTTAAAAGGGTCCCACAGAAGTAATGTTCATAAAGTGGTACTTATATTTAACACCTGGTACGGTCTTTATTAGAGCGAGTTATTCTATCTAAAATCAACCTAATCAGCCCATGCTTATACACTGAGATGTAATGTAATTCCTGTTTATAAAAGGTGCGAATGATGTAAACCGGTACCTCCGTTAATAGGATTTTATATCATTAAAATTAGTTTATTTAAGACCCGTTGCCGACCCAATACATCATATTCACTTTCTCTATTCATCCATTAATTGAGTGACATAGTCTATCCAAGTACTATAATAGTGTGGTATTCGACTTTATATCGATATCCTTAATTTGAAATAGTTAAAAAACAGTAAACTAGAAATGCTTCCGTTTGCTGTACCATATCCTCCAGAGAAAGATAATGGATTTTGGGGTATTCCAACATCCACGATTGATTGGTGTGAAGAGAATTATGTTGTTTCCCCATATATTGCTGAAGCTTTGAATACCGTTACAAATTCTGTATTTATTGCCTTGGCTGCCTTTGCTATATTTCATGCCTACATGAACAAATTGGAACCTCGTTTTCTCTTGATTGGGTTTGGATTCATGTTGGTGGGGATTGGATCATGGTTGTTTCATATGACTCTTAGATATCACTTCCAACTTCTTGATGAATTGCCAATGATTTATGCCACATGTATACCATTCTGGTCTGTATTCAGTGAATTCAAGACCCAGAAAGAGTCTATTTTTATTGGTTTTGGTATCTTTACTGCAGCTAACCTTTTAACTGTCATTTATTTATATTTCAAAGACCCTACTATTCATCAAGTTTCATATGCACTTTTAAATGCATGTATTATCTTCCAATCGGTTCGTTTAACCCAGAAACATGTACATAATGCAGCTGCAAGAAAGCAATTGTACAGAACCATGATATTTGGCGTTTCAATTTTTATTTTGGGATATTTCTTGTGGAATGTAGATATTCATTTATGTACACCTATAAGATCATTAAGAAGAGATTGGGGTATGCCATATGGTTTTGTGTTGGAAGGGCATGGGTGGTGGCATATATTTACAGGAACTGGTGTTTACTTCTACCTTGTCTATGAAGAATACTTAAGATGCTTTTTGACAGGAACTGAGAAGTATTACAAATTCAAATGGGTTTGTGGGTTGCCAATAGTAAATTGTATTGATCCACATGGTTTGGATAGATTTAATGAGGTCAAGAAATTAGCAGAGGCTGATGCACAATTTTTATTGAACGAAAAAAAGAACAACTAGGCATATATTATATTTATTTTATGTATATTTAGGATTCATAACATGCTAAGTATTTCCTTGATAAACTTATCATTCTCAATTGTACCTGTGAAATCTTCGTTTACTAATTTTTTTAAAGTTTCAACTGCTTCTGTTGATTCAACCTTGCATTTTGATTCTGAATCGTAACATATAGCTTTCCATTTTCTCAATATTTCTTTCAAATTGTTTATCCCTTCTTGGATTTCAGTATTTGAGCATTTCGTTCTTTTGTTTTGTATATACTGGTCTTCGTCAATAGAATTGGAGCTTTGTAGTTCTGATGCTTTTCTCTTGGCCATATTGATGATTTTATTTGGAAATTTGACCAACTCTGCTACATGTATTCCAAAAGATTTATCAGAAATTCCCGGTTCAACCTTATACATTAACGTTATATCATCTTCTTTATCGTCAGTTTGCCCCTCGTTCTTTTCTACGTGAGCCACAACATGCAAATTACTTACTTTGTCATCATATTTGGTAGATAATTCGGTCAATTCGTGGAAATGAGTTGCGAAAAGTGTAAAGCAATGTTTTTGACTTATCAAATGTTCCAGAATCGACCATGCTAGGCCAAACCCGTCGTATGTGCTTGTTCCTCTACCTAATTCATCGATTATGACTAAGGAATTGTGAGTAGCTGTTGCCAAAATTGAGGACGTCTCTAACATTTCAATCATGAAGGTAGATAACCCTTTCAACTGAGAATCACCAGCACCAACTCTGGATAAAATTGCATCAAAAATTGGTATCTCGGGCGTAAAAGAATCTTCACTAACAGGAATAAATGAGCCAACTTGGCACATGAGTGCAATAACTCCTACTTGCCTTATATATGTAGATTTACCCCCCATATTTGGACCGGTAATAATAACAAATGGTTTTCCTTTAGAATCTTGGTCATCATTTGACATTGATAAATGAACATCATTCGCAATAAAATTAATATCGTCTTGGACTTCCAACACAGGGTGTCTAGCTTCTTCCAACTTAATCTTTCGAAGCTTACTTTCTTCCGATTCTATTGAGCTGCTGAGTGGGTGTAAGATTGGTTTCACATATGGGATCGGAGCGAAAATTGCAACATTTGCAAAACTATTTAATACATCGAGATGTCCTATAGTTAAAGACAATGATGTGAATACCTGCTGATAAGTAGATGTAATTGATAAAATCTCCTTTATCAACTCCCTCTGCTTGGTATTGTATTCGGTTGAGTATTCTTGATATTTCTCGGCATATGACCGTAATTGCTTGGAAGTGAAGAATACACCTGCTTTAACTGTTTGTAATTCAATGTAGCTATTTCCCGTGTTCCTTAATACTGATGAATCGTTTCTAGTCACTCTGAAACACCAACCATGTTGTTGGTGCTTTTCTAGTTTTAGTTTCTTATCTATTTCTATTCCCAAATCCTCACTGACCTCAATATGACAATTTTTAATGTTGGATAATGTTGCCTGCAAACTGTCATTAATTGCAATTAAGGAATCGTCAAATTCAGGTCTTATATTAAAATCGGTGTTTAATAAATCATGGGTTGAAGAAGATTCTAAAGGAGACAAATCTATGGTTGTTTCAACTAATTCTTGAAACTTTAACAAAGAATTATAATATTTCGAGATAGGATCTAGCCAGTACTTACTAGTCAAATTCTTCACATCTTCATTGAGACTTTCATCATTTGCTATATTGGATAAGTGGTCAGTTAGCTGAGGCAAAATAAGAACTAACTGATAGAGTCTTATCACATCTTCTAGTTTCTTATTTTCGTTTCCTATTGTTCTCTTAATGCCATTCGATATCTTCTTTAACAATCTTTTGATATCAGGGACTTGTGGTAACCAGTCTTGGGAAGCAAATACCCTGAGATTTGTATCCTCCATAAGATGGTTAACCAATATATGCCTTTCATTTACTTCACTTAGGTTTGTCAATGGTTGCTTCAACCACTGAGACAATAATCGAGAACCAACGGACGTTTTGCATTTATTCAAAAGCTCAAAAATTGAACTTACATTAGCTGATTTCGTAATCAAATTATTTGAATTACTGGATTGAGCAGGAAATATGTTTAAAGCTTTGATAGTCGACAGATCTAATTTCATGTACGATGACAAATTATATTTGTCAATAGTGAAGTTGGGCGACTCTTGGCCAAATAAATCTAAATAATGCAACAATGCATTACAACAAGAAAAACTCAACGCATACTCAATTGAGCTAATACCTTTCGAACCCAATACCACTTCAATATTATTTGTTTCATTCGTTGTGGCAATAAACTTACCAAGGTCTTGTTCGATATCCTTGTTGGTGAACAAGGAAGATTTCACGGAACTAATCACAATTCCTCCAATCTTGTCCAATACTTGGTACAATTTAATTACTTCGCTGTTGTCGTCTTGCGGATCGTAGTTGGAAGGTAAGATGACTTCTTTCACTCCCAATTGTAACAATAAGCTTTCCAAATTGGAGAATAAGTCATTATCATCAAACTCTGACACTTGTATGCTGTTGTTCAGCAAGTCAACCAAGCAGATTCCGACTTTTTTTGCCGAACCTGCCTGCTGGTACTTAACACCTGCAATCACAGGAGCCGAAAAATCCTTAATCATATTCTCTAAGTTGATCCCATACTCATTGGACAAGCTCTCAAGATTCCCTGGCGTGGCCATTGTGATCAATTGAAACGACTTGCTATTATATATCTCCACCTTGTAACTATTCTCGATTAAGCAAAATCTCAACACATTATTACTAAAAACTTGCGGCGAAATTGTCACATATTTGTTCTTATGTGCCTGGTTATACTTCACGACTGATTGCGTTTTATATATGTTGTCTGCAATTAAGTCGGCATCCTCATCTAGAACAGTGAAGTAATCTTTATTATTATGGTCAATTACACGGATTGTAGATGATTCCTTAGGTGGAAGATTAGAATATTTCCTATAATACTGTCTTTCATCACCTGTGTCGGCGAATTTGAGGTCCGGTCTAGTGCTGGACATCGTTAATTCTAAAGTAATAAGAATATCAACTAAAGAAGAGAATCAGTTATATTGGTATCGCTAATAAATAGAATAAAGCGCGTTCGCGTACTTATTGTATTCCTGTATATAATTTAAATAGCACTACCGTGGACTATAAGAAGCTACTTAATTGTAGTTGTATCTATCAGATCTGTAGTCAAATGGTGGTTGACTATCTGGGTGCCATTCTTCTTGGTTGCTGTAGTGTCTGTCGTAGTTCTGCTCGGTGTATTCTTGAGCATGACGTTTGGCTTCATTCCTGTCCAAGTAGTCTAAACCCTTCGTTTCGAACAACTTGTCAACCTCGGCACCGGCAATACCTGCGATCATTTCTTTGGCAAACTTGTGAGAGACTGGCTTTCCTTCTCTTCTTTGTCTATCTTCAAAAAGCTTTGCAGCTTCGAAGGATGCGGCACCAGCGATCAATTCGTGCGAGAACTTTCCCTCGTGCTCCTCACCGTACACTTGTTGGTGGTTTCTTTCGTGGTCTTCGTGGCCAAATCCGAACATTTTCAATTTACTGTAGAATATCTTATGATATGGAAGGTAAGATATGAAGAATTTCGTTCTATTTATACTGAGCTACAAGGGATAGGCCCCGCCACTGCATTTCCCATTCGTTGACGTGTTAATACGGATGTGTAACAATGGCTGTCATCTTTTTTAGAACATCCCAAAAGAGCAAATCATAATACAAGAGGCTTGTGAGAAACTGAAATGCCTGCGTGCCACCCAACCTATGAATGATCCGGCGCATGGGATTGGCCAATAGGAGAGCATTTGTGCCTCGCAACTGAGAAAAAAGAATACAGCCTATGTCACTGTTCGGTTCATTGGCTCCGCATCCTACATTCCATAATATCTGGTCTATAGAGTAGTATTCCTAAAAATCATTATCATTATTACCCAACCTCAAGTTACGTAATCAAAAATTAGTGGAAGATTAGAATGCTTCCTATAATATTGTCTTTCATCTCCTGTATCAGCAAACTTGAGGTCCAGTCTGGCACTAGACATCGCTATTTCTAAAGTAATAAGAACATATATTAAAAAGAGTACTGATATGTATGGTTTAACTAGTAAAATAGAATAAAGCGAGTTCGCGTAGTTACTGTATTCCTGTATATAGATTACTTCATTCTGTTCGCTATGTAAAACTACTTATTGCAATTGTATTTGCCAGACCTATAATCAAAAGGTGTCTAACAGCTAGACTCTTCATCACCAGCAAAACCTGTCATCAGTTCTTTTGCCTGGCTTTCCTTATTAATTTTATCTTGGAAGTAGGCAGCTCCAGCCATCAAATCAGTTGAGGACTCTCCTTCGTGTGAGCCTTTTCTTTCGTCCTCCTTACCGTATATTACTTCTTGGTGATTTATTTCGTACTTTTCTTAGCTAGATTCAGATACTGTAGCTTTTTGTAGAATGCGGTGTGAAATATAGGTAAGATATGACGAAATTGGTATTATTTATACTACTCTACAACGGATAGGTTCTAAAGCCCGTTCCATGTTCGTTGACCTGTTAATGTGGGTGTACAACAATGACTGTCATCTATTTTAGAACATTACCTAGGAGAAAAAATCATAATACAATTAGCCTTGAGAAAACGCTGCGTGCCAACCAACATTATGAACCGGTGAATGGGATTGGGAATAGTGGAGGCAATCTTGCCTCACCATTGAAGTCTTGGGATAATATGACCTAAGTCATATTTGCCTTTATTAGTACACCACCCTACAATCCATATATTTGGTCCCTAGCCATAATTATTCTAAAATCATTATCATCATTATGGTCCAACCTCAAATTATGTAATCAAAAATTAATTTATTATCTAATCTACACGAGTCAGAAAATTTTCAATCTCTCCCTAGTACTATAAGACTAGTATAGTTAAAAAATAGTCAATTGAAGTCATAGCTAGACAAATATGGATTCATTACACACAACAGAGTTAGACGGCGTTTTGCCTTTAGTCGCTAGAGGTAAGGTTAGAGATATCTACCAAGTAGATGACCAGACCTTATTGTTCGTTGCAACAGACAGAATCTCTGCGTACGATGTAATAATGGAAAACGGAATTTCATCCAAGGGTAAGATTTTGACTAAACTTTCGGAGTTTTGGTTTGACTTCTTAGCAGAAAGTATTCCAAACCACTTGGTATTGAGTAATAATGATGATGAACACTTATTCGCCAGATTACCAGCTCAACTTTCGGAGCCAAAGTACAAGCAGCAATTAAGCGGAAGATCTCTTTTAGTAAGAAAATTAAAATTAATTCCTTTGGAAGTTATTGTTAGAGGCTACATTACCGGATCTGCGTGGAAGGAATACAAGAGCAAGAAAACTGTACATGGATTAACTATTGAACAAGGTGATTTGCAAGAATCGCAAGAGTTCGCCAAACCAATATTTACCCCTTCAACGAAGGCTGAACAAGGTGAACATGATGAGAATATTTCTCCAGAAAAGGCTGCTGAAATCGTTGGCCAAGAATTGTGTGACAAATTAGAAGCCAAAGCAATCGAATTATATTCCAAGGCTAAGGAATACGCAAAGTCAAAGGGTATTATAATTGCTGATACTAAATTTGAGTTTGGATTAGACGAAGCAAATAACATTGTTTTGGTAGATGAAGTTTTAACTCCTGATTCATCTAGATTTTGGAATGCTGCCAACTATCAGATTGGTAAATCACAGGATTCTTATGATAAGCAGTTCTTGAGAGATTGGCTTACGTCTAATGGCTTAGCTGGAAAGGATAATGTTGCGATGGATGAGGATATAATTATCAGATCCAAGGAAAAGTATCTTGAAGCATACGAATCTTTAACGGGCAAAAAATGGTCAGAGTAAATCTTTCCAGATGTGTATCGATTATATTGGGAAACAAATTAATGGGCCTATTTACGTAATATTTATATAATTAATGCTAAGTATGTTAGAAGATAATTTTATTCATGCTGTTATAAGTCGTTAAATGCATTCTTGTGTATCGTAATTCAAATATTAGTTATTTAGAGATGTTTAGTTTTCACTTCAAATGATAAGAGAGTAATTTTACTTCTTCAAAAAGTGATTTATCCCTTCTTTATGCCTGTTTGACTACTCCTTGCAGTGATTTAATTAGTGTCTATTCTTTCTGATGTACAACTCTTCAAATTCAGGAATATTTCTTTTCTCTAAACTCAACCTTTCTAACTCATCAGTTATTCTCTTCTTATAATTATTTCCCTGAAACCTTGTTGTGGGTTGTTTATACTGGTCCGAATGGTATCCTGACGGATCATAGTCGCTGTTTTCGCTATTTCTAGTTTTTAATGGAATGCGCCTTGCTGGTTGTAGTAATTGAGGTTGTTCTTCCATCTGTAACTCCTTTGGTCCCTTTGGTTTATTTGGCAGTACAAGATGTTCATTAGATGCATAATGGTTAGTCAGGTACAAATTATTTCTTGTTGCTATTTTGTTTGGAGACAGGGAAGATATTGGATCTGATTTTTTTCTAGTCAAATCTGAATATGGTTGGGATTGTTGATACTGTTGTTGTTGATGCTGTTGTTTCTGTTTGTTTAAAATTTCTTTTATTCTCTGCTGTACTTCGTGTTCCACTACTAACTTAAACTCTCTTTGATACCCAATTCTAACCTCTTTAGCCTCTTGGTCCATAGTTTTCTTCCTCATTTCAAACTCTGCTATCAACTCTTCTTCCAATTGCTTTTTCTGTGAATTACATTTCATCTGCATATTATCGTATTCATTTTCTAATTCTTCCCTTTGAGCAAAGATTTTTCTTTCAATATTATTCAACAATGATTCCTTTTTCTTCAATTCTTCATTCTTAGTCATTAGTTGTTTTTGGAATTCATTCAAGTTTAAACTTATTTCTTTTAACTCCATTTCTTTCCTCAAAAATCTAATAGATAATGTTTCTAGTAAATCATAACAAGATGGCCTTAAATCAGGATCTACTGTTATGCATTCTTTGATAATAGATCTCAACTGGGATGAATAAATTTCGGGTAAATTTGGGATTATCCCTTGCTTAATTTTACTTTGTAATTGTAAATGAGTTTTGGCTTGAAAAGGTGGTTGAAGCGTACATAGTTCAAACAATACGCATCCTAAGGACCAAATATCACATACAGGAGAGTATGGATTATCCATTAACACTTCGGGAGACATATAATAAGGAGTTCCAACGTAGGTCTTTGCAAAATCATTTTGTGATGTTAACATCTTAGCTAAACCAAAATCTCCAACTTTTATTGACTTACCTGAATTCAACATAAATATATTATCAGGCTTGATATCGCGATGAATAACCACTGTTTCCGAATTGATAGCTGGTTCGTCATCTACTGAATTCGAAAATAGATTTACCTTCTTGGCATCAATTCCATAATGGCACCTATGTAATGCAAATAAAGTCTGAACGAGTACTTGCCATATAAACTCTTCGGGAACCAGTTCCTTATTTTTCTTGAAGTTTGTTATTACTTGAGCTAAATCCCCTCCATCACAATATTCCATGTATATATGTATCGATTTTTTTTGTATGATATGATCATGTCTATAATATTTAACAATGTTGGGATGATTCAATTCCCTTAATATTCTTAGTTCAGATATTAATTGGTTTCGTTCTTGATTGTTCATAGAATTATATTCTATCTCCTTCCGAACAAATATTTCTCCGGTTGACTTTTGTTGAACTTTTCTAACAGTACCATATGATCCCTTCCCTATGACTTCTAGTGCATCATATTCATTAGCTATATTGCTTGATGACATTCCAACAGAATTTAGAGTACCGAGCAATTTATTTACCTTTTATCGTTTATAATATAATAATAACCTTGTTTCCAAATTATTTGCATTCTCTAAGAAAATGCACACTATAATCAGTATATTCTATTCTTGATAAAAGATGACTGCCTCTAACACAAACTTTGGTCCCAAGACTCTTGTGTATTATACTATCCTATAAATCTATAAAATTTCATATCTGAGTGCAATAAATTTGTAGTAAATGTTTACAAAATATCCCAATTAGGAAATATTGTAATTAAAGGATATTTATGCGGACTTCTTTAATCAGAATAGTAATAGAAACTGATGTTCTTAACTGTGTTACCTTTGTCTTATTAATAGAACTCAATTGAGAGAAAATATCTTAGTTAATAATATTTACCCAGGTGATTATTTTTACTTAATTCATGTGAAAAACGAAAATACTTTACAACCAAGTAAGCTTAGTTTTATGATTATTTTCTATACTTTATATCTCTATGTAGTCTAATAAATTCGATATTTATATAGTATGTATTTTAAAGCAATTTTTCTTTTTTCAAATAACATTAAAAAGTAAATAATTTAAATTTATGACAATTTAGTTGCGAAAAATAAAAATTAAATAAAAAGCTCTATTCTACAGAAATATAACATAACAACAAAATCTACACTTTTCAAGACTATAAAAAACCCCCGTACTTGAAAGCAAAATTCATATAAGTAAACTTATTACAGCTTTATTGCACGATAATATTCGTTCAAGGTTATATGGCGATGTCTTCAAGAATCAACATTTATACATACATATATATATATATTTAGTTAGAGTATTTACGAGTTATTGTATATATTGAAAGAGACTTGGTCTCATATATAAGGAATTAGTTTTAGAAAGATTCGTTTAGACTCTAATATAGTAATTGGAAAGAAATAGCCTTTCATGGTTACCTGCAGGGAGGAACAAACATTGAGAGCAATATTTTTCCTTTAAAAACAGCTCTAGTAGAAGTATTTTATTCCCGTCTTAGTCAAGCAATGTCATCCTTGTCATGAGCTCAATGTTTCCAACATATGAAGCTAAATATAAAGCATTGTTGGAAAGAAATCCAGATGCCGAGGGCCAATTTATATATTGTGTTTTGTCAACATCAATCTGTTGCAGGCCGACATGTTCTTCTAGGTTACCGTTGAAGAAAAATATTATGTTCTGCGATAATCTAGGATATGCCTTACAAGAAGGATTTAGACCCTGTAGGCGCTGCAAGCCAGAGATAGCCGTGGGATGGAATAAACCTAGGGAAATGGTTGAATCCGCATGTATTAAAATTATGAACAGGGCCAGATGCAAAAATAAATTACAAATAGAGGAAATAGCGTTTGAATTGGGGGTTTCTAAGTGGCATTTTTGTAGAACTTTTAAAAATTATATTGGTATTACACCAAAGCGATTCTATGATGAGTGCGTAGGAGGATCGAATACTTTAGATTTGAATCTGATACCCATTATTCAGACAAAGAAAAATTTAGAAAAACAAAGACTATTTAAAAGTCTTATGTCAGATATATTAAGCATAAACGATAATGAAGGTCAAAAGTTAATTGAAGATACACTAAACACAAAAGATAATGATGGTGAAGAGTTGATCAAAGATATTCTTAGCTTACCTGATATACGACATAATGTTATTAATGGTAATATCACGGAAAGACCAATTTTCCTGACTGAAAAATTATATGAAATGGCGAGTGAAAATATGGAGCTGAACATGTACTTAAAGAATGATTTGGAGTATAATCTAGTTGAAATTAATACTTCGCAGTATGGATTGTTTCCCCAAGAATGGGATTTAGTTAGTTAAATTTGGTCATGTATATTATAGTTATCGTTCTCCAATTCATCAATAAACAACATTCAGTAAATACAGAAGGATTGAGAAAAGAAGTCATATATTTGAAAAACGAAATTGTACTTTAAGTAACTAAGATAAATTAGAAGAAAGAATAAATTGCTAGTTGCACCATATAATAATTGTTTATATTTTAACTATTTTTTTTTTCATTCATTAGAATAATAAGGCACCAAAAGAAAGAGCGGAAAGACCAATTAAAATTTGACCTGGGATGTTTAAAGCTGCAGCATTTTCTTGAGCTTCAACTTCTGGGACTTCTGAAGAAGCAGATGATGCCTGGGATTCAGATGATTGGCTAGCAACTGAGGAATCAACTGGGGCAGAAGATGTAGCTTGGACAGAAGATGTAGCTTGGACAGAAGACGTAACTGGAGCAGAAGTTGTAGCTGGTGCGGAGGATTCAGCTGGTGCGGAGGATTCAGCTGGTACAGATGTTTCAGCAGCACTTGAGGATTCAACAGCAGAAGAAGTTTGGACTGGAGTAGAAGTCTCAACAGCAGCAGAGCTTTCAGCTTGTGTTGAAGTTTCTTCAGCAGAAGAAGATACTTCAGTAACAGTAGCTTCTGCAGCAGAGCTTAAAGCGGCGGAAGCACTGCTTGCAATATACCAATATGGTTCTCCCACACCAGCACTTGAACATTGGGACATTGCCAAACTGGTAGCAACTGAAACGTCATTACCCTTGCAATTTTCTGCAATACAATCAGCAACTGGACTTCCCCAATTAGACATAACACAGAGACAACCCGTATCCCAGTAAGGGCATGGAGTAGAGTCAGTATCTTCCTCAACACAAGACTTAGCACATTCAGGGAGGCCAGAGTAAATTGGATCAGCAAACCCATTGATAGAAGCAGTTTTTGCAACAGATGGGTAAGTGTCGTAATTAGCGGCCTTGGCGTGAGCGGCGTAAAAAGCGGCGAGGGTTAATAAATTGATGGAAAGCATATTTTAAAGCGAATGAATTATCGTTGAATGATAAATGGCCTTCAAATAGGAAAATATACCCATTTAAATAGTTTTTCGAATCGAACATAAATATTAGAGTAGAATAAGAGACCAATAAGGGTTAGAACACAAATTTCGTAAATGTCACCGCTTACGGTTTGTTTGATTAATCAGATAAAAATATTTTATTGACTAGACTGTATATAAACAGTGATTGCATATTTTGTGCATATTTCTTCCAGTCGGATCGATTTTTTTTAGTAAGTATTTCGGCATTTCTTTTAAAATAGGACTATGCTTGCATGAGGTTTCTAAATCTAGATATGAGTTTCGGATGAAATAGAGGTTTAAGTTAATATCCAATCGGAGATATCGGTTTGAATTATTAAATAGATGAACTTTCTTGGTATCGATGGTAGATTCTTTCAATTGGTTAGGCGAAAGGTTCACAAGGTTATCAACAGGATTATACGTCTTAAGCTAAAAGTTAGATTTACATGCATTATTCGGATATTTCGTTTGAAATTTTCAATTCTATAGTTACTTTAGGAGAATGTATTGAACTATATAGGATACTTTATTTTTTGATATTTAGTTACAAACATAAAATTAAGAACATAATTAGGGCTGCAGCTGGTATTTGTTGTTTTGTAGTCAATCCACCAGCTTCATTAGAACTGGAGCTTGTGGAAGAAGATGCAACAGATGTTGATGAACTGCTTGTCTTATTTTCAGAATTGCTAACCGACGAACTAGTAATACTACTATCATTAGTTGAGGTAGCTGAAGTACTTTTAACGTTAGTTGTTTTTTTATCTTTATTTTCAGTTACTGCAGAGCTAAGGGCTGTAGATAAGGAAGCAGGAATCAACCACTGATTAGCTCCTACACTGGAACATAAAGAGGTTGCTAGACTAGTTGCACTGCTGATATCATCACCAGAACATTTTGAAACTAAGCATTCAGCAACTTGTCCGGCCCATTGAGGCATCACACAGAAACATCCTGTATCCCAATAAGGACAAGGTGTGTTATCAGTATCGAATTCAACACATTCTTGAGCACAATCTGGTAGCTTGGTGTAGATTGGATCTGCAAAGCCATTAATACTCGCAGTTTTGGGAACTTCTGGATAGGTGGCCCAGTTGTTTGCAAAAGCGACTGCGAAAAAACTAACGATAAAGATAAATCCCAGATAATTCATAATTTTTTGGAAATAATTATTACAGACTTCTGGGATGAATTTTCCCAAAAGATTAATTAACTCTTTATATATTATGGAGATATCGGTATTTCGATCAATACATCTTTTCAATCCCACTCATGCATGTTGCAGATTTTGCGGCACTTAGATTATCAGATAATTATTTGAGTGCATAATTGCTTGGCGCACTTCTGCACCTGTGCACATTTCAAGGAAAATTTCATTACTTTCCGTGTCGGCAATGCAAGGCTTTTCTTGTTCGGCATTATCTAGTTATCTGCATGAATATAACTTGTGAATGATGCATTTATCAGAAATAACTAATACGAATTAAAACTTTTACAAGAATCTCAAAATAAAAGTATATAGTATGAGAAACCCCCCTGTATTCGTTCTAAGAATAATCACTTCCTTTCTTGCTTGGTTCTAACACTTCTTCATTTATATATTATGGGAATTCCATTTGCAGAGCAGTATTACGTTGAGAAAGCCAGAAATGACAAATTTGAAGGCTTGATATTTTTCGTTGCAGCTATAAGTTTAATAATTTATGGGTTGATATTTCACTGGTTACCAATATTTCTCAGAAAAAAGACAAGGGATGGAAAACTACAACATAAGTGGGTGTTTAAACTAATTAATAAATGGGAACTTCTAACAGGATGTGTGGGAATTGACCTACCATTTCTGAAAAAGAAGTTTTATTTTCAGCCAAGCTTGATTTTGCTATTCTTAATATACCTGACTATTAATTTTGCTTTCTGTTATGTTGAAACCAGAGATATTAATTATGAACCTTGGTTCTATATAATTGGGAAGAGAATAGGTAGAGTTGCAGTTGGAAATTTACCAATGCTTAATATTTTTATCCTTAAAAATGACCTTTTAATATCAATAACTGGCTTGCAACATGATAGAATTGAAGTTATGCATCATTGGATGGGGAGGTTGATCTGGATAATGATTACAATTCATATGTCTTTAACTATTACATACTGGGTAGGGTTGGACTTTCAGGTTATGATATTTATTCCTCCACAGATATTTGGCATGATCGCCTATTCCACCATGTTTTTATTAACATGGGCAAGTATGAGATTCATCAGAAAGTGGTCGTATGACTTCTTCATAATACAGCACAAAGTTCTTGCTATTATTATGCTCTTGTTTGCATTTTTTCATAACCCAGCCAGCAAAGCCGCTGTTTTAATAGCTGTTCATATTGTTGTAATAGACCGGATATTATCCAGAATAGTAGGACTTATTCACAAGAAGACATGTCCTACAAAGGGCCTATCAGAGTTTAAGCTCCTAGATGAAGAAACCGTAGAGGTCTCAATTGAACTCAAATCCATAATAAAAAAAAATGCATGGTACTCGAACTTCTTACCAAAAATTGGTACATGGAATCCAGGTCAACATATATACCTTAATGTTGGAAAGGTAAACAAGTTTCAATACCATCCATTTACAATTGCTAGCACTCCTGATTCAGGAATTATTAAGCTACTTATTAGAAAGCAAAAGGGGTTTACTAAACGATTAGTGAAGAAAATAAAAAATGAACTAATAAGTGAAGAAAGCAATTCTCAATCTGTTTTCCTTAAAGTACTGATTTATGGACCTTATGGTGGTAAACTTCATCTGCTTATGCATTTTGATTCATTGTTATTTTTAAGTGCAGGATCAGGGTCTTCATATACATTTCCTTTGGCATTAAGTTTGTTGCGAAGAATAAATGAACGAAACAATTCACAAGATTTCTTATTTCGACCTCAAATATCTCGAATCCACCTAGTCTGGGTTATAAGAAATATTCTGAATATGAATTGGTACAAGGACATTTTAAAAGAATTATCAAATTATGTAAACGAAGGAACTGTTCGTATTGATATTTTTATTACAGAGCCCCAAGCTGGAAAATTAATATATGTTGATCAAAACGATCAAGAAGCTACTAAATCAGATTTTCCAAAAGAAAGAATAGAAGATCTAGAAGATACAACGAATTCAAGCTTTTCAAATTCAAGTCAAGATACTACAGCCTTTAATTTATTAGATATTGAGTTACATTATTGTCGCCCGAAGGTAACGTCATTGGTGGATAATACAGTAGACAAAATAATTACCGAATCTAACAGTAGTTATAAGTCATTGGCAGTAATTGGGTGTGGACCTGACGGATTTACTAGTGAACTAAAAGAAACATGCCAAAAAAATCGCTGGAAAAAAGACTCCCCAGATATTTACTGTCACACGGAAAGCTATTCATAATTCTAATTATGAACACTAAGAACTATTATGAATTTACATTTGTCACTATATCTTAAACCATTATTTATCTCATTTTGTAGAGTATTATTTAATTTTAACTAAGCAGGTTAAATAAGCAGTTGAATAACCCGCGAAACGTTTTCGTAAATTAACGGTGGGGGATACCCCACCCCCACCAAAATTGACAGGTGGGAGGAAGGGTTTCAGTTTTTGAATATCGCTATTTAAGCCTTAAACGTTCCACTTTTTATTCGACAATTAAATTAATTAATAAAAAAATGAGTGTCCCAAAGAAGTGAGTATAACTATGTATTACAAGTTGAAACTTAAGTATTAACAATTTTGTAGATCCACTAAAGTCTTGAAGTTTTACAATGGTCAACAAATTCCAGCTACTGGATTAGGAACTTGGCAATCAAAGGACGATGAAGTTTACAATGCTGTCCTTGCAGCTTTAAAAGTTGGTTATAAACATATCGATACCGCTGCTTGCTATGGCAATGAAGAGCCAATTGGTAAAGCAATACGTGATGCAGGTGTGAAAAGAGAAGAGTTATTTATTACCACTAAATTATGGGGTACGGATCACACCCGCCCACAACATGCTTTAGAAACGTCTTTGAAGAAATTACGCTTAGACTACGTCGATTTGTATTTGATGCACTGGCCTGTTCCATTGAATCCAAATGGAAATCATCCATTATTCCCAACTCTACCAAATGGCAACCGTGATATTTCTCAGGACTGGGATTTTATTAAGACTTATGAATTAATGCAAAAATTAATCGACCTGGGAAAGACTAAGGCTATTGGTGTCTCTAACTTCTCTGTTACAAATTTAGAGAAGTTATTAGCGGCACAAACAACTACTATTAAGCCTGTAGTTAACCAAGTAGAATTACATCCATACTTGCCTCAACACAAATTGTTACAATATGCAAAGGAGAATGATATTCTTATAGAAAGTTACAGTCCTTTGGGTTCTACCGATTCGCCGATTTTGAACGATGAGGTAGTTGTTAAGATCGCGGAAAAGAATAATGTTCCTCCTGCCACCATCTTGATCTCATGGGCATTGTGGAGAGGTTGCGTAGTTTTGCCTAAATCAGTTAGTGGTAATAGAATAGAAGCCAATTTTAACGTAATCGAACTTTCAGAGGAAGATGGAAAAGAGTTAGATGAACTTCACAAATTGAGAGGAATTAAGAGATTAGTCTTACCAAACTGGAGTCCTGTAGTTGTTTTTGACAGTGATGAATAGAAGCGTTGTTTATATAGAAATTAGTGTATTTCCGCCATATATTACATATAGTACCACAATGTATATGCTTTTATTTCCGAAAGCTCGTAAATTGTCCGACTATTCAAGATGCACAATGTGGGGTACAGTAATATATGAGGAACTAGTTCTCCAAACTCGAGTAAAAACTTTTTATGCTCTATAACACATCTTTGATTATTCCTTGAATCAAATACAAAAATATGAAAAGAAAAAGCGTAAGCGGAGGATCACAATATTATTGTGATGTTGATGGATGTGATAAGATTTTCTCCAGGTCTGACCACTTAACAAGACATAAACTTAATCACAATCCGGAAACATTCTATCCTTGCAAGTGGACTGGGTGTGACAAACAATTTGTAAGAAAAGATGTAAAAGAGAAACATGAAAACAGACACCTAATTAAATTAGAGAAACAAAAGAATAACCAAGCCAAAAGAAAATCGCGGAGCTTGATACTGAAGGATACTAGCTCGACACTAGAAAACATTTCGAATGCGGATTTCAAGGATAGAAATATTTCGGAAAATAATACCGATGACTTTTCACCAAGAAAGAAGCAGGATTCAACGTCTTTTAGCCGTGTGGATTATACGTATGGTAATGGGTTTAATGGGGATGAAATAGGCAATCCATTTGCGAGATCTCCAGAATTGAATAATAGATTAGATGACTTCAACGATTTAGACAATCAGCAAAATCTTGATAAAGGTTTAATTCCTACAGACTTGACTCAATGGCTCTTTAATGACGATTATTTTTTAAATAAAAATGGAGAACTCAGTCCGAACTTCATATTTGGTGGTTTAGACATAAATAGCGGCACCCTTTCTACAGATGTTTTCGCCATTTCTCCCAATTTCCCTAATCCTAAATTTCAAACATATGTTGATGATCCAATACTTGAGGGTTTGTCGGCAATGATCCCTGGCTTGGCAAGCCATAAGGATTTTGGAGTTGTTCAAATTGAGAGGTGCCTTGAAATCTATTGGTCCATATACCATGTACAGTATCCGATACTCCATAGACCATCTTTTAATACCAATGAGGTTCATCCCCTATTATTGTTAAGTATTATTATGGTAGGAGCTGGCTTATCCTTTCATACTGGTCAGGATGAATCTATTGTGTTTAGTGATGCCCAAAGCTTGGCGGATACAATAGCGGAACCTCTTAGATGGTTGATTTGTGCCTCTGATGAGTTTACATCTCCAGCAAAATCTTGGATCATTCAAAGTTTAATTATTCTAGAGAGCTATGAATTCTCTTGCTCCACTAGAAAGCTTCATGAAAGAGCATATCTCCACCATGGACTCAAGATTCAATTATTGAGAAGAAGTCCAATTTTAGGTGGTGATCCTTCAAATAGATTCAATGAAGACAATGAATTAACAGAAGAAAGTGATCTCTGGAAGAAATGGATAGAAGTGGAATCCTTAAGGAGGGTTGCTTTAGTTTCGTTCTATCTAGACACTATTCGTGCCACTATATTTGGGCATGAAATTATTCTATTTGCTCATCAAATAAAGTTATCTTTGCCATGTGATGATATACTTTGGGAAATGTCAAATATAGATAAGAATAACCTCCCTCCACAAACAGAAACACCAAAATTTAGCGTTGCATTAACGAAGTTATTACGAAAAGAGAAATTTGAAGCCCCTTTGTTAAGTAGAAAAATACTATTGGCAGGTTTATTAACAATTAATTATCAAATGGAACAGAAAGATCTTCAATTTTCAATCCTTGGTGGAGAATCCGTAAAGGACTCATGGAAGGAGATTATTTACATGGCAATTGAAGAGTGGAGAGATTCATTATGTCATGGAACTTGCCGTGATACCAAATCAGCATTTTATTTACCGTTCAACAATGATGGTGGACATACAATATCATCTAGAATAAATGATACTCAATGCAAATACCCTATATATCATATTGGACAGGCCTTTATGAAAATCAATCAATATGATTGTATCATATATGCGGGTGCACGAAGTAGAATGAATGTCAAAACAGCGGAAAGAGATTATACTGCAGCTGAAATGCGTATAAAAACTTGGGCAAATTCTATCAGTGGACGTCTTTCCGTAATTGATTGTTACTTATTTTTATTTGAAATGTTGTTTACAGAGGAAGGTGATATGAAACTCTTTTATAACCCTTCGAGTGATCCAATTTTTTACCGAGCAAATATAGTGGCTACAGCATTATTTGTTATTTGGGCATTCAATTTCTCCTTACAAGGATCTGAATCTTTCCTACTTACAGAAGAGTCCATGGAGCCATTTAACCAAGGAAAAAATGGATTTAGCTTCGGTTCGAAAGCTAAAGATCTACCTGAAATCGAAGATGGTCATTCATATATTAAGAGAATTTGTGATGCGCTCAAGGTAAGCAACAATGGAAAATTATCGAATGAATATAAAAAGAAGTATGCAGCAGATCTAATCAAAATTCCAGGTAAGCATAATATGGTCGGACTATTAAGATTGTTTAAAGATAAATATCAAAGTTGCAATTCAAGCATATGTCGCGAATATTCGGATCTAATGGAAAATTGTATTCAACGAAGTTTAGGAAGAAATAGACATTAATGGTGGAGGTGAAAGTAATATTCCAAAAACAAATAGCTAAGATTAATTAACTTTTCAGTGCACATTTTGGAAGAGACATGATAATGGCCGGTCAATTATGAAAGAGTATTTAATTTATTTTGAAAATCTGAAAATCTAATTGTATTCAAATAGTAATAGAACAATTATATATATATATCTGTAAGTTGTTTAACTAGACTAATAATTACAGGCCACTCTTTCAGCCTTTGAGGCAAGGTTTTCTAATTCCTTTTCACTCGGCATATTTAAACTTTGCAACCATTGAGTTGTAGAGAATGTCTGAGAATTTGGTTGGGCATATACTGCACAGGCGAATTTCGCAATCGAATTTGCTTCTATTGAACCCCTCAATTGCGGCAACATAACTTTTGATGCAATCAAGTTCGTATTTGGATCTGGTTCTGTTACTCTTGCTTTTCTGTCATCCAATAAATTGACTACTATACTAATATCTTTTTCAGTCATTACTTCCCCCAATGTTTTAAATTCGGAGCTTATTGAAGTCTGGATACCTTTTTCATTCATCGATGATACCGAAAACCCTCCTTCGATAGAATCTACCATTTGAGATGTAGTATTCTCAACATAATGAACTCTAATATGATAATTTTCTCTTTGGATAATCCAAGTTTTCACATTTATACCATGAACAGGAGTCCACTCGGAGTACAATCCTCTATCAAAAATCCAAGACTTATTTTTTTGCCTTACAAAGTAATCTTCACCACTAAAACTAAAGCCAATCATATTATCAAGTGTTGCTAATTTGAACCCTCTTGCATTATTTTCGATACAAAAACCGTACCTAGTACTGTAAGCAAATTTATTATACTTCTCAGCTTGATATCTTAAATTGAAATTTTTATAAGGTCCACTGACTAAAGCAATAGTGTTGCCTTTGTTATGAGACATGAGGATTCCAGGGACTTTTAATGTGACATCCTTTAAGGATAATGGCTCTTCTTCACTCGACCAGAATTGATGTGACTCAGGAAGCATTAATGGAATATACGCTTTAAATGCCCAGTATGGCGACTGTGGGGAATTATATGCTTCGCAAATGAACTGATTAGGATAAGAAAAACCAACTGATAAAGTATTAGTTCTGAACCTAGAAATCGGTTGTTTTGCCCACCATCTTAAGTTTCTCAAAAAGATACCTTTCAAGACTCCCCAAGGAATAATTGGTTGTTCATCTGATTTAGTTATCAATGGCAATATACCCCAGAATGAAATTACTGCAAATCTATATGTCATGGATCTACCGTATGGAATAGATGCACCATCGTCTGCAAACCAATGAATATATTCTTTAGCAAATTTCTTTGCTCTATCTTTAAATCTCTCACTTCTTTCTGGATCTGATTCACGTCTTACTAAATAATAGATTAAGCCATAGAAATGTAGAGCAAAGGCATTATAATAATCGATACTGGCTTTATCACCATCCCCGTACCACCCATTTCCAATATACATCTCATCTAATTCACTTAAATAGTCCTCCGTCAACTTTTTATCATAAGGTATTCCTACTTTATCTAAGCCTAAATCAATCATCACACGGAAGAATTTCCAATTACAACGACGGAACTCACGCTTTCTTGCTTTAAGGAGATAATCACCCAAATTGTTTTTTGCGACTTCAGATAACGGCTCCCAAAAATGCTCCGGAATAAAAATTAATGCATACCCAACAGCGGCCAATTCAACTAATTTTTGATCGCAATCTACCACTTCTCCCCAATATTCTTCATGATTTGGATTGGTTCCATTCGTGAGACCCTTTCTAAACAAATCCCAATGTTCAAAATTTCCACCACCTACTACATATGGCACAATACCCCATAATGCTCTAGCAAAACCTTCAAAGTGAGCGGCTGCCATAGGAAAGTGAGCTCCACTCTCTTCCAAGTTAACTCTAGCTCCACCTTCGGAAAATGCTGGAACTAAAGGTTCAAATAATTGATTAAATGATTCCATGACATCGCGTCTAGTCCGAAACGAGTTCTCAGAACATGGGTTGAAGTTAGAAATATTTGAAAGGATTGTTAGCTGTTTTAGTATTATTTAGTTGAACGTTTTTCTAATACTATCTATTTGAGACCTTAAATATGTCAAAAAATTAGCTTTTTTTAGCTCCTATTCATACCCCTCCCCCACCATAATACTCTTGCAGTGAGTGCAGCCTGAATTAAAAATTTAGAATATTTGCAATATGGTGGCCATGTACTCTAGCTAAATATTTTCAACAATAGCTTGGATATTAATGTGTTTGTAAAATCTATTGGTTTCAAGATAAAGAAAAAATATGCAGCAGATATAAAATATTCGGAACATGCAGCGTTGGCTAGAAATTCTTAGTATTGGAATATTTGTGGGGTTCTCTTAGTGTCAATCTTGAATAAATAACTCTCATATTTGTTCATCATTTGCTTATTATGTTTATTATTCAGTGGAGGATGAAGTTGATATGGGGAGTAGTGGGAGGGGAAGGAATGTTTGTGCCTTTCGCGCTTGCTTTTTTTTCGGTTGCAAAATACAAATTGTTATTCACTTTAAAAAAAGAACTGAAGATACTTATTGATCCTCTCTTATAATAAATTTTATGCTTTATATAATTCATATTTACGTCTCATACTGTTATCCGAAAGAAAAAAAGAAAAAAATGTTAAAATTTTCTCATTTCATCTCATCTACCCAATTAATTCCTTGTTGATGAAAATTCCAATATTATGTACTTCATAATAGATAAAGTAATATTATTTCATATATATTCAAAAAATTTCCCAGTTTTTCAAGCTATTTAAACTCTAAATCATTATCAACAAGTTCATTGTCCAACTTATAAGAGGAAAACTTCCTGGCAGCAATTCTCTTCTCAAAGAGAATATCCAACTCCTCGTATGTTCTATCCTTAGTTTCTGGAAGCCTAAAATAACTCCAGATAAGGGTGGGTAATGCAGTTCCGAACCAAACAAATGCAGTTTTGCCCTGAAGATTTGCACTTCCTGGGTTAATAAGATAAGGCTCAACTACAGTTGAGACTATTGAAGCTATGTTATAGGCGTTTCTGGCTAAACAAATTGATTGAGACCGTAATCTTGTTGCCGACATTTCACTTACAATTGTAAAAGCTAACGGTCCGATTGTAAGAGCATATGTCGCTACCCAAACTAAAGTTAAAGCAGCCTGTGCCCACCTCACATTTCCATTATTTTCTGCAGGAACGGCCAAAACACCTATGAGAAATAGCATTAATACAAGCATCGTGTACCCAGTAACGTATATTGTCCTTCTACCAAACCGAGCCAATAAGAACCAGGAGCAAAATGTACCTGTGAACGCAATACCCGTTACTCCAAGATTAAGTTTATAAGTGTCGTCGCTATTTAAGCCTGCCTGGGAAAAAAAATAACTTGGCGAATAAGCAAAAGTTGAACCTGAGAGAACTTGACCAGCAAATGCAATACAAGCAATTTCAGTTCTTCTAAGATTAGTTCCCTGAAAACATCTTAAGTATGCCTTTAAACCACTTGCTTCTTCCTTTGCATTTTTTTCCTCCTTTTGCTCAAGCTTGTTTGTATGAATCATTAATGCTACTGCTTGTCGAGCATTTGACTCGGCTGACTTAGAAGATAGCCTCTTTACGGCTTTTACCGCATCTTCGTATCTGCCTTTTCTTAT
This sequence comes from Debaryomyces nepalensis, assembly GCA_030583445.1. Classification (NCBI taxonomy): domain Eukaryota; kingdom Fungi; phylum Ascomycota; class Pichiomycetes; order Serinales; family Debaryomycetaceae; genus Debaryomyces; species Debaryomyces nepalensis. The sequence goes on along the minus strand of JAJMIM010000018.1, from coordinate 77,663 downwards.
TAACCACCAAGGCGAATCTGGAGCAGCCCACGTCAAAATAAATAAAGGAACAGGCCAAGCCCATTGAATCGCAAAAGGTATTCTGTAAGACCACTCAGTTGTATTATTGACGAGACCTTTAAGGACACCGGCAGCAATGAATTGACCAATAGCCCAGCACATGTTAACATAAGCAGTAAGATGACCTCTTAATGCTAATGGACAAACTTCTGAAGAATAAGTGGGACCCATTGTGGCAAATATACCCCAAGGGAGGCCACACAATACTTGACCTGCAAGAAGAATCTCAACAGAAGTTGCAAAAAAGGTAACAAAAATAAATGCCGACATAAATACCAAGCTCCCCATGATCACTCTTCTATGTCCGAAATTTTCAATGAGATACCCATTTGCAAATACTCCGATAACTATACCAGCACTGGAAGCAGTCCCAAGGGCAGTCTGCCATCTAGTAGCAAGCTGATATGTCCCATCTCCTATATCCTCGCCATACTTCTTTTGAAATGAAGGATAAGCGAAAAAGGACGACATAAGTATATTATCATAGCCTTCCATAATAATTGTAGCTGATAAAACCATAGCCCAAAATACTGCAGGCTTGTGAGCAAGAAATGCTTCTTTGAAACCCATTGCATGTTCATTATCCGATGCTAGTCTTGCATCTTCATTTAAATCAAAATTATCATCAAAATTAGATGCTAATTCTTCTTCAGCGTGAATAACCTTTACTTTTTCATCCATATCCATGATTAGAAATATTGTTCATTCTAATATTAATTTTTACAAGTGTAGTTGAATAACTATTTATATTCTAACTTGTTCTAACTATCCTAATTATCATAATTATTTTCTTTGTAGTATCCCGCTTTCCATAAATTACAACCCCACAAATTAAACCTGAATTCAATCTTAATAACTGACACTATTCATTTGGTGGTACAAGTTTGGTTGTAATTGTAAATGCGAAATTTAACCCCCATATCTCGGATACACTACCAAGTGAAGGCAGAAACCTTATTTTATTTCAGCGGGGAATATTCTCATAATGCAGTGTCATATGCGTACCTGGTTACTTTCAAATATTGCCTCCGAGAATTTCTACGATTTTGCAGCTAGCCCCACATATAAACCTTGTATTCGAAAATGCTGAGAATAGTGAGCTCCCATTGAACAAAAACGATTACTATAAGGATTTATTAACATCCCTTCGATAAATAAATTCAAATCAAGGCGTTTCAATTCCTTTTGTATAAATAGCAAACCAAATTATAATTTAGATAAAAAAACGTTCTACAGAAACAGAAAATAAATTGAAATTCAATAATATGAACGACTATTCTATTGACCGCCATGTTGACTCAGATACCCGTTTTACTAGGGGTATGTGGGAAATAAAAGACGGAGTAAACATTAATTGGGCAACAGAAGGAATCAAGACTGAAGCAAAAGATTCACAATCTGTATATTCTGTCGCTTCGGCGAAAGTAATTAGAAGCCGAGGAGATACTCTTAATACTGCTACTATTACGACTGAATTGACTTCACCACTGGAGGGTATTATCGGGGTTGAATCTTATCATCACCTTTCTTCTTATTTAAATAAGAAGGAGCCTAGATTTGAATTGAAAAAGGAACCCAGATGTTCAGCCAATATTACTAAGGATGGTGCAACTATTTCATCAGAAGGTGGAATATCAGCAAACCTTCAAAATAAGCCATATAACATCGAATTTAATGGAAATGATGGAAAGCTCTTAACTAAACTTGGATTTAGATCTCTAGGACATGTTCTGGATTCAAGACAACCAAGTAGAGACCTTTCCTATAAGAAAGGTTCCCCTTATATGACAGCTCAATTACATCTTTCTGTTGGAGAAAAATTATTTGGGTTGGGTGAAAGATTTGGACCATTTGTTAAAAATGGTCAAAGAGTCGAAATTTGGAATGAAGACGGGGGAACTTCTTCGGAATGGACCTATAAAAATATTCCTTTTTACATATCAAATCGTGGGTATGGTATTTTTGTTGATTCAAGTAGTAATGTGGTGTTTGAGTTACAATCAGAACGAACCACTAGAGTTAATATTACAGTCCCAGGAGAAGGTATTAGATTTTACGTCATTTATGGCCCTGATATGAAGACTATACTTGAAAGATATGCTAAGCTTACTGGATTTCCATCACTTCCTCCACCTTGGACTTTTGGCCTTTGGCTTACAACTTCTTTTACTACTAACTATGATATAAAGACCGTTAGTTCTTTTATCAAGGGAATGAAAGAAAGAGGAATTCCATTGCGGACTTTTCATTTTGATTGCTTTTGGATGAAGAGATTTCAGTGGTGTGATTTTGAGTTTGATCCAGAGTACTTTTCAGATGCTAAAGAAATGTTAAAAACACTTAAAGAGGAGTTTGGTGTTAAGATTTGTGTCTGGATTAATTCTTATATTGCCCAGGAATCGATCTTGTTTAAAGAAGCAATTGCTAAAAATTATTTAATCAGAAACAAAAGTGGAGAAGCCTATCAAACAGATCGTTGGCAAGCAGGTATGGGTATTGTTGACTTCAGTAATCCAGAAGCATACAAATGGTTTCAAGATAAGCTTTCTGCTTTAGTTGATATTGGAGTAGACAGCTTTAAGACTGATTTTGGGGAGAGAATTCCATGCAAGGACGTTGAGTATCACAGCGGTGAAGATCCTGTTGCTATGCATAATTATTATACTTTGTTATATAATAAGGCTGTTTTTGAAGTTCTCGAAGCAAAAATAGGTAAGAATGAGGCATGTCTTTTTGCCCGTAGTGCTACTGCTGGTGGTCAGAAATACCCTGTTCATTGGGGAGGAGATTGTGAATCAACATTTGAAGCCATGTCTGAATCATTACGTGGTGGATTAAGTCTTGGACTTTGTGGATTCGGCTACTGGAGTCATGATATTGGGGGATTCGAAGGTAGCCCTGATCCTTCCATTTATAAAAGATGGTGTGCTTTTGGCCTCTTAAGTTCTCATTCACGTCTCCATGGTAGTGATTCCTATCGTGTTCCTTGGAATTTCGATGACGAGTCGAGCATTGTTTTGGCCAAATTCACTAAACTCAAGATCTCCCTTATGCCATATATATATGATGCTGCAATAAGTGCTCACAAATTTGCAGTTCCAGTTATGCGTGCAATGCTTTTAGAATTTCCTGACGACCCTTCAGCTATTAATGCTGATACTCAGTATATGTTGGGTGATAGCTTATTAGTTGCCCCTGTTTTCTGCGCTGAAGGAACTGTGACGTACTACGTTCCTAAAGGTTCATGGTATGGTTTGTTGGACGGAAAAGTCAGGTCTTCTGAAGATGGAAAATGGTTCACCGAAACTCACGATTACAAAAGTTTGCCACTTTTAGTTCGTCCTAATTCTATTGTTATCTCCTCGGGCCCTGAAAGTAAAAATGAAATGCCTGATAATGCGTGGTCTGAAGATTTTATGGTTAATATTTATGACATTCAGGATAAAGTCTCAACCAATATCCCAAATCACAAAGATATTGGTGAATACAGCGCAAAAGTTTCTGCTAAGAGAGATAAAAACTTAATTGAAATTTCCGTTGAAGGCGATTATAAGATGCCTTACACTATTAGGGTATTAGATTCTAAGAATAAGGATCTAAAATTATCGAAAGGTTCAAAGATTGTTGGAAATGACGAAAATGGAAATAAATTGATAAAGGCAGAAACAGAAACAGTTACTATCGAGGTTAATTAGTCCAAATCGTGAAGAAGATTTATGGAGAATAGACACTTCAAGAAATTGTTGCGTTTAACTTAATTAGGAATTTTATATACAGTATTAGCTGCTCTATATTTGATAGATTAATAGATGGTAGAGCCCAACAAGCAACAAATCTATGAAACAAATCAATCTACTCTGATATTAAGTAATATACTTCTTCATATTTCAAAGTCGTCAACTTGTAGGGAGTCAATCTAGTGTATTATGAAAAAAGAAATTAGAACTTGATTAAATTGTCTTCTATCAAATCAAGCCTTAAAAAGTGGAAAACATTTGAACTTTTGATGATAAAAGGTATAATGGAACAACCTATAATCAAATATACCATCATATGATATAATACATCAGCGCATGCCTGTAGAAGTAATTTGTGTTGCAAAAGAGTAGATAAAATTTATTTAGCTTATTATATTTTCATCAATTTTTGAAATTCTTGAAAGAATTCAGGTCACAAGTATACTATTTATTTCCTCACTTAGTTGGTGAGAAAATTCTTGAATATAGTAGAATATAATCCTGAATGTGAACTGGATATAAAAGAGAAGACGCGCCAATTAATTGAAGATTGTTACATGCAAAAATTGTTAGACCTTTCTTTATCCTTAATTTAGTTTGCACCTTCAAACTTGAGTATTCGGGTTTAAATCACTTATGGAATTCTAATATAACATGAGCTTATTGTTATATAATTTAAGGTTTTATCTTATACAAAGGTACCAAGCATATGGAATTTTAATTATACCCCAATTAACCCGCGAAGGACATTTGATCGTTATTGATTACAACGCAAGTGTGTTCCGCGATTATTCCGAGTATAAATCTTACACAATCATTTACTTAATATTATCTCAACGCCCAAAAATGATCGTCATAAAAATGAAAAACTAAACAAAGTTCAATCCAATTATAATTGAAGAAGCGATTGATGAGTTTTTCCAAAAATATGAACAACGATAGCTTTTTCAGTAGAGCAGAAGCATCTGCTGCGGTAATGAAGAAAGCTATCGAAAACAACTATGAATACGAAAAAATGCTTTCAGGTAAAATATATAACTCTTTTGACCAAGGTTTGGTACTTGCCCGTACAGTCTCTAGCGAAATTGCAAGTAACTATTCCAATATCAATATAAGTGATTATAATTACGATGTTGACAGACATCACCAAATCAGGGAGGAATATTTAACCAAGTACTTATTTTTCAAAAGTGCACCTAATATATATATAGAACCTCCATTCTATGTTGATTTTGGCTGTAACATTAACTTTGGAGCTAACTTTTATGCCAATTTCAATGCAACATTCCTTGATTGTGCAACTATCACGTTTGGTGACAACGTTCTCTTAGGGCCGAATGTAACATTTACCACTGCAGGACATGATACTGATCCCTATGAAAGGTTGCGTGGAGTAGAGTTTGCTTACCCTATTAATGTTGGAAGTAATGTATGGTTTGGGGCAAATTCTGTTGTATTGCCAGGCGTCACTATTGGTGATGGTACAGTTATTGGTGCAGGTGTGTTGTTACGAAAAGCATCGCCAGTAATTGCGTGGCGGTTGGTACACCAGCTAGAGTAATTAAGAAATTAGAACTGCTAGAAGAGAGAGAAAAATTTATAAATGATGATATTAATAATTGAAGGATTTATTTACACACAAAATCATATTTGTATATGGTAATATGATATAAAATGTGCTGTTTTAAGAAATCGAAACTAGAGCTACGCATAAACAAAAATCTAAATTGCAACCTATGCTTACTAACTCGTTTTTTCTTTAAAGTTAAAATATGATTAGCTTGGCATACTGTAATATTCAGTGCCTTTGCATTGTTTATTAGTCCTCTCTAGTTACAAGGAGTATTTCTAGTGACTGGAAATGGTGTTATCATATAATTTTTGGATGTTGATGATATCAATAATTTCATAGTATCTAGTTGGTTTAGTAGTATTTATAGGCATTATTATAAAGAGCTTTTGCTTTGACCTATCCAAATGTTGTTGCCCAAGCTATTAATATTTCGTACTAAGAGACATAATTGATAGCTTAACGTAGCCACAGGATCAGGAAATGGGTCAATCTAATTCTTAAAACGTATATAAATAAAGGGTTTAATAACTATATTTGTCAAAAACGTTTCCTAATTAAGTAATTTCTGTTGAAAGGATGGGTTTATTAGCTCAACAAAGACGGCTTCAACGAACGTAAGACAATTATTATTAATATCTAGTCTATGCTTTTAAAAGGATCATGCAGTTATTGTAGCAGATTTGCGAAAACAAAGTTCATTAAATAAATACCTAGTGATACTAAACGTAAAATCATCCTATGTAATTATACATATTCTTAGCATTCTGCTATATTCAAAAAGGATAAAAAGATCCGATTTAGAGACCAAGCAAAGCTCTCTTAACAGCAATGGGAGGGACATAATCTCTTTTCGCAACAGTGTTACCGTTATTGCTACCATTACCTGAACCTATGTTAGCATTTCCATTGCCATTGCCATTTCCTGAATTTATGTTATCCCTGCCATTACCGTTACCGTTACCATTTCCATTTGATATAATTTTACAATTGTCGATACTTGAATCGGAGTTGCCGTTATTACTAACACCGGTGCTAGATCCTCCATTGCCATTTCCATTAGCATTACCATTGCTAGATCCTGTATTATCGTTTCCATTACCACTGCCATTGTCGTTTCCAACGTTGGCATTTCCATCACCATTTCCATTTCCAGATCCTATGTTATTCTTACCATTTCCATTCCCATGTCCATTACCATGAGATATAACAACGTTTCTCTTGACAGAATTAGTATTACCGTTACCACTACCATTATCTGAACCTATGTTAGCGTTTCCATTACCATTTCCATTACCAGAATTTATATTACCTCTGCCGTTGCCATTACCATTACCATTTCCATTCGATATAATAAGGCATTTTCCATTACCAGACCCTGGATCATTATTGCCATGATTATTACCATTGCTATTGCCCGCATTGTTGTTACCATTCCCACTAGTGCTAACAGGTGTACTATTGCTGTTACCGTTGTTACTACCATTACCGGAACCTATATTATTATTACCATTACCACTACCATTTCCTGAATCTACATTACCATTACCATTACCGTTTCCATTACCATTACCATTGGATACAATAACATATCTTTTATGGCTAGAATTATTGGATATCGACAGGTCTCTTTTAGCAGTCTCCTGTATATATTGGGAAACTGATAAGGCAATAAAACTCACTGCGACTACCGCTTTTTCCACTTTCATTGCACTTTAACCAATGAAGTTATTGAAGTTATTTTAACTTATTTAACTTATTGAATTATTGATTAAAACAACAGACAGACCTAATAAGTAAATTGATAGCCATTTAAATACACTTTCTTTCATTTAGGATCTAAAGTTGCGACAAATAAGTTAAAATACGCATATTTTTTATCCTAATAATTTCTTTATTTTGCAGTTTCGTAATTATTCCTCCTCATTAATTTAAAAATATATAGCTTGTTAAAAATTAATTACACTAATGAACATTAGAGAAAACTGATATATTTATTTTTATAGAATACATAATTCAATTCCTATCTAAACTTTTGCTCTATAGATAGGCGGAGAGGTGCAAGCAGGATCATAGATAATTTATTGTTCCCCTCATAAAAAGGGTCCTTGAAAGACTATAACATGTGTATACTCTACGTCAATTTAATTTGTCACAATTGGGTCAAATTAAGATACGAACTATGCAAAAATAAACTCTTATATTGTTGAAAGGAATTTGATTAACCCTTTTTTTATTTTCACCGTATGGTGAAAAAATTATTTTCTGGTGGAAGAGTCTAGAGTAATAAGCCTTAGGGATATAAATCATTAAAGACTCACAGCCTCAGAGAGAAATCTACATGTCATAACTAATTTTTTTAAAGAGAAAAGTGGGTAGCGGAAAAGTAATGTCACTTCTTTAATCAATGAGATTATGTACATAGAATCCCACTGTAACGTCGTTATATTTATTAATGTTATTTTATTGTATTCGGAGACAGCTTTGTAAGTTTATTCATTAACTTTTCGACTAACCATGATTGCTAAAGAAAAATGAATACTGAAACATAAACATCATAGCTTGGTAACATTAAGTTATGTGCTTGAATTTCGAGATTGCTGATATGTAAATTTTCATGTGTAAACATGTTGACGTTGAATGGATGATGTTTCCTACCTCTGTATGTATTGTGACTTCCGTTTTCTCAATCTGAAGGAGAATAGCACCTAAAGTCTTTTTTCACTGATTTATTAAGTATCTTCATGTAAGTAGTTAACATTAATCATTATAACTAAATGAACCATTTCTTTCTATGTTTTTCTAAATGACAGAGGTAAGTATCAGATACTGGTGCTACTGGTTTATATGTCTCAAATATCAGAATTGCTTGATTTAAATAACTTCCATAGTAGTCTCTTGTCTCCAAATTGGCCGAGGAAATTTTATATAGACATATCGTTGCCGCCAAATACAATGAATATAAAAAATGATATAAGAATGGGCTCCTTGAGATATCTTGGGATTGACACAAGTAGATTATTTGCTCTGTTGAATCAATGCATATTTTAATAGGTAGATCATCTTCATTCGTATTTGTATCTATTTTAGAATAAGGAACAAGCGACTTATTAATAAGAAGTTTGTAGGTATGCTGTAAAACTTCCAAAAACAAGCTTCCCAAAGATTTATTATTCGAAAATCTAGCGTTTGAACTCATATCTTTTTTCCATTTGGACAACGATACGGCGGCTTCCGAAACAGCTTGATATTGTTTCAAAGAGCAGGTTTCGTTATTATTAAGACTGGCAAATAAAATAGATTCAGCAGAGAAACATGTTTCAAACATTTTCGTTTGCATATCACTAAAAACAATAGTATCCCTGAATAAATCAACTGATGTTTTATTTGGTTGTGACGAATGAATAGCAGGTAGTTTTACAGATATATCATTACAATTCATGTAATGGCTCATACCTAAGATTGAGCTCCTTAGTTTATCAACCATAAAACAACACCAAAATACAGAGTCCCTAATATTTTCTTCTTCTTCTGAAATCTTTCGTTCATTCTTAAGTTTAGAATTACTGACATGTAAACCAAGATGATAAGATAATGAAACACTTCTAGAGATTGCATCCGATGCTTGAAACTCGTTCCCTTCAGTCATACTGATAATAGACAACAAAATAAGGGTTTGTACAGCAACAATTTTAGGATCATTAAAGACCTCTTCATTCACTTGCTTAAATGAAAGAAATTTAAAGTGACGAGATTCGTTTAATTTTCCACGGTTTAAAAAATAAAAAGCCATAATAGCATTAATTAAGGATACAGAGGCATAGGGACCTAATTCTTCATTCCCATCATCATAATTCAACGATTCCCAGAAGAGCTTTTCATGAACTATGGGAAGGCTGTTACTGATAAAGCTAAAAAACCAATTAAATACTTCTTTGTGAAATTCATCAAGGGCATCCTGATTATAATTTAGCTTGGGCGTTGGTAGAACGTGAACATCAAAAATAGAAATATATCTGGAGCTTGTGGGACCTTCAAACAAAAGAGTACCATTTTGAGCAAAACCTAATTCCCACTTATTAACCAACGATGTGTCAATAGGCACCAATGGCTCGTTGGGATCGTAGGGGGCAATTGAGTTAGTTGATCTCTCCGAAACTGATTCAGTATTTGCTCCTGGCGATGAATCAGAAGGAACACTTTGTACAAAAGAACCAAAATGATATTTAGATAAATTCATATGCTGATCTAGCCTCTCACAGTCTTCTTTCCCACGACCTTGAGATTTGCACAGTCGTTCTAAAACAGAAATCCTATCTAATAATGACTTCACATAACTCTTACTAGCTGGCTTTCTGCGATTACTGACAACATATTGGCAATTTCTATTCTTTCTTAGACATAGTGAGCATTTAGGAAATCGTTGATCACATTTCTTTTTAACGGCTCTACACTCTAAGCAGGCAATATTGCCTTGCTTCCCTTTTATTATTTTCCCTTGAGGTATGGATTCCATTGACTATACTTTTGTTTTTATCTCATTTAATATGCTGCAGAATTTATTTTGAAAAATCGCTTACACTTCACACTTTTATCGATAACACTACCTACAATACGGATAATAAAGACATGTGATTCTGTAGTTTATATACTTTATATATCTATATTTGAACTCTGAACATCATTATTTTTCTGTATAGTATATTCAAATGGCTCATTAAAATCAATATCATCACCAAATACCAATCCAATTTCTTCTAGAGAATAGCCTTTTGTTTCTGGAAAGAATAGAAATATAACAACGAAGCAAAGAGCAATTGAACAACAATAAAATATGTAGAATTTCCAAGAAATGTTATCCATAGCCACTGGGGTAACAAAGCCATTGAATATGACTGTAAATTGGGTGGAGATCATGAAAATCAATAGCCCTCTTGATCTCAAACTGAATGGTAAAATTTCTGCAAGGTAAGTAAACGGCAAACCCATAAAGCCAGTGTTATACGGAATGAATGCAATAAAAATAAAACCAAGTATAGTTTTACCCAATACTATATTCTCGTAATCCATTTTTTGGTTATAACAAGACATGATTGTATAGATGATGTAAATAATTAATAGGGCACCTAGGTTTCCCAAGAACATTTTTCTTCTACCGCAAATGTCAATTACTAAAGAAGCGAATATTGAAATCATGAGATTAAAAATGGCCAAGCAAGCAGCAATTAATAACTTTTTATCAAGGGATGTAATACCTGCGGTTTCCAATACTGGATTTAAATAATACGCTATTGCAAATAGCCCAATAGAATATTGAGCGTATCCCATGAAACAGCAAATGAAGAACCTCAAAATATTACCTTTGGTTGTGAAGAATGTCTTGAATGAGGAAAACTTTGCTTGTTTTTCTTTAGAGATTGTTGTTAAGATTTCTCTTAATTCAAAATCAACCAATGGTCCTCCAATTTCTTCGTCATTTCCTCCGTGGTATTCCATGAGTACTTTGCGAGCTTCTTGAATTTTTTCTACAGATACCAAATATCTTGGACTTTCTGGAGTGAATCGTAAGAATAAGATGTGGAAGATAGGGAAAATAATTTGTGCAACAACAGGAATCCTCCATGACCAGTTACTTTGTATGGTACGTGTTCCATAAGTAATCCAACCAGCAAAAACTCCGCCAAGGTACCAACACGAATTGAAGCAACTTGTTCCTGTAGCCCTATACTTTGGGTAGGCAATTTCAGTAATTAGTGCAGGAGCAGCAATAAAATAGAAACCTAACCCCCAACCAATAATAACTCTAGATACCATGAAACTGGCGTAATTATTTGCACATGTTTGAATGATTATACCAGCAATCAAAACAACTGCACCACAGTACATGCAGATTTTCCTTCCATATCTGTCAGACACAAATCTTGCAATCCAAACTGACATTAAATATCCAAATGCACAGCCATTAGTTAAAGCACCTAAAACAGCACCTGTCGGTCTCCCTAGATATTCAACCCAGGTATCCATAGCCTGAAATCCATTTAAGAGGTTACTATCATAACCGTTAAGACAACATGCTGTTAATGGCACAAGAAGAGATAAATTTGCCTTGCGCAAGTGGGGAATTTGAAACCACCACTTGTCATATTTGACAATCACGTCATCTAGAGAAACCTCAGCATTTATTTCTATAGTATGAACCTTCTCAGTAAGGGCGTCGTTTTGATTTCCTGTTGGCTTCATATTTATTAACAAGATTTGCAGCGCAAATGTAATTTTTCCTTTTGTAATACAGAACCTTTTTCATTTATCATTGAAATATTGTTCTATATATACACATGTATATTTATAAATGAATTACTAGCTAAACTGATAACCTCCTGCCTGTGATACCCCAGTATGCTTAAGTTCTGCAAAAGTTACAGTCCCATTATCAATTTCAATTTTGCGGAATTATATTTGCCGCACTGTATTTTTTATGTAGTTTTTTGATAAGCGCTGCAATTGTCCAATTTTGTAAGCTATTGATAATTTTCGCTGGTATTCAGTGCAAACGACATGTTATCTTATCTATTTCGCTTTATATTTTAATATAATGGGTATTTATTCTTCGTTTTTCAATATGAACTTTGATTACTAAAATTGATTTAAGTTAAACATCCTTATCTGTCTTTCATCTGCTTCAAAGACTCTGCATCCGCCACAAAATATTTAGTAATCTCCCTCTAATATTATAGTATTCAAGCTTGTTTCTATTTTAAGTTTCCTGAATGAATTAAGAACTTTATATATGTATCATATATTTGACTTTATAGTGTAGAATTTACAAGGGTGTTCGAAGTATAAGATTTGTTAGAATTATGATCTCAAATTATTTTCCGATTATTGTTATTTACTTTAAAAATATATAACTTTAGACACTTTCAATTACCAAATTGTTTATCATAATCAACTAAAGTGATTTTGTATCTTGCTTCAGCATCATCAACTTTTTTGAAAGCTTTCCCAATATTTGTTTCATTTATGGGTAGAGTTTCGATACAGAATTGAAGATCGTTATTCGCAACAATATCCAACATGACGCCAATTTCTTCGAATGAACCAACTGAAGTATTTTCGATTGAAACTCCTAAAAACGAAAAAGGCCTTAAAGTCAATCTTTCAGAGAAGGGGGGCTCAGAAACAGTAATGATTCTTCCTCCTTTTCTCATTATATATATTAATTTATCCCAATCTAAAGCAGTAAATGAATTGGTACAAACTATCATAATATCAATTTTGTCGTTTAATTCCTCAACCCATGAATTATCATCTTCTAACAAAGAGATGTAACGATTAGCTCCCATTTTCAACACATCTTGCCTTTTACTATTGTACCTTGAAAAAGCATATACCTCTGCCCCAAAATATTTGCTAAAAACTACAACAAAATGGCCTATACCACCCATACCAACAATCGCAACTTTAGAATGGCGCCCAACTTTATAATTATACAAGGGTGCAAAAACTGTTATTCCCCCACACATTAATGGTCCTGCAACATGAGATGGAATCTTGTCTGGAATTGCAGCTACAAATCTTTCGTGAACTCTAATATGGGAGGCGTAACCACCATGGGTGACGGAGCCGTCTGCGCTAATGTAATTATAGGTTCCTAGAAGCTTCTTGCAGTAACTTTCTTCATTATTTTTACACCTTTTGCAGCATAAACAAGAAAGTACAATAGCACCTACTCCGACTCTCTGATCGAGTTTGTATTTGGTGCAACTTTTACCCATTCGTACAATTTTTCCAAGTATTTCATGTCCAGGAACCATTGGAAAATGTCTTTTACCCCAACGACCAGCTGAGCAATGAACATCACTGCCACAAACACCACATGCTTCTATTTTAATATCTATATCATGGTCATAAAATGGCTTTGGCTTGAATTGGATAGTTTTTGGTGATGTCCATTCTTGTTCTTCAACGATTGCAATACCTTCAAATTTTTCCGGATAATACGCCATAGTGACTACTAAGATTAATGAATAAAAGTCTACAGAAGAAACTTTTTAATAAATCTGTCGCATGATCTATATATATATATATATATATATGTGTGTGTGTGTGTCTGTGTGGATGTAAGAATGATAAGAATTAAACCTTTGGTCCCATCTAATCTACTCTCACATTCCTGTATAATCTTATCGCAGAAGCTAATAATTCGCATAAATCATTTTTGGCGGTGATTATGACACCGCTAATTATGATTGACCTATTAAATTTTAATTAACATGCGCTCTTAAAGATTGCCGCATTATTAATTGCAAAATTTAAAATCGAAACAAAGTGTCGGTGTGTATTCAGCGACAATAACGCATCCAAGGATATAAAAAGCTGTATATTTCTATGTTCTTTAAATAGAATTTTGACATAGGTTATTCTTACCGCCTGATCTAATTAAGATATATAATGATATTCAATAAAAAGGTGACTGTTATTTTTTCGCCATATCACTTAGGCCATCGTGATCATAGAGTCGGTAACGGACCAAATCGAATTAAGAAGCTAGGTATCTTAGACGAATTGAAAAGTTTAAATTTGGATATTGAACTAATAGAAATCGAAAGAGTTGACGAATTTGAAGGTGAAATTGGTAGGAGCTTTGAAGTTTTGAGAAGAATATCAAAGGCAGTTACAAAGTGCATTTCAGAAAATAGGTTCCCATTGGTTTTAGCTGGTAATTGTATGTCAACTATTGCTATTGCTTGTGCTATGAGAGAAAAGGACTTTGGATTTGTTTATTTTGACGCTCATGATGACTTTGAGTCACCAGATAACAACGAAAATGGCTATTTCGATGCCATGGGGTTATCGATGCTACATGGTGACAGCTGGAAGTTTCTTACCTCTACTATACCAGGATATAAACCATTATCATATGACAGGTTTCTTTATGTTGGTTTACGAGATCAGTCCAGTGTCCAACGTCAGAATGTTATTAATGCTGGTATGGACCTTATTTTATGTAGTACTACTGAAAAAGTTGACTTCAATAAGAAACTTAATCAAAAATTGAAGGAGAAAGATTATACTTCAGCTTTAGTTCATCTTGATTTAGATGTCTTGGATGAAAGTTACGGAAAGGTTAATGATTACCCCTCTGCAGGGGGGCTTTTTGAAGACGAATTATATGCGTGCATGGAGACTGTAGGTTCGAAAGCTAAACCTTTGTCGCTTACTGTCTGCTCATTTGATCCTAATGTAGGTGACGGTGATAAAATTGCTTCTATTGGTGTTAAAGCTATCAAGACATTCTTTGGGGCCCTTATTGATTCTAATATAGAATAAATATAGTTGTGCTTTAAAGAGTAGTTTTTCATTCATTGCAATATTTGTTGTTTCATTTTAGAAAGTTCTTGAATCATTTTCTATTCTATATCATTCACTAGCAGACGAGAAATAAACTTATATAGTCCCAAGATTAAAAAACTAAGTTACTATCATAATCTCCTCAATATTTGTCAATTCTTGATATAAATGTCTTAAAGAAATACTCACACAGTATTCGAGTGTCATTGGACAAATCATAGTTTCATAAATGTTAAAACAATAACTATGACAAAGGGTAGCCATCTGGTTGCGTGTTATTTTATATTCCGTTTTTGCTGCAAATTATATATTTGATTTTGTAACAAGAAAAGGAAGCAACGGTATAGCGGCTAGTTTACAACGAAACATCAGACCAATATTAATTCTTATTTCTCATCTTAGATTTGTAGACGAGTTTCTCGAAAAAATCAACTCCAACCTATATTATGGAAAGGGTACTCACAGGATAAACAGTATTCATGATGCACAAACAAACATCAGTAATATCTGTTTTTGAAAGTTTCAAAAAGTATACTCTCCAAGACAGGTTGTATTTAAAGAAAAAGCATCTAATTTACAACCAGATATTGTGAAATGTCATATTGATAGATATTTTATTCCCAAAATACGATGATTGTGCTTTTTTGTCCTTAATTCTTGACATAATTATAATTTATATACGACCTCAACAATACCGCTTCCTGTATATTATGCTATCATCTTTATTTTCTATACTTTTTAATTATTTACTGAACCTAGGAGTAATTGGCAAAATGAAAATATCTCATTTAGACCATTTAGTATTAACAGTAGAGGATATTAATAAAACCTGTGAATTCTATGAAACTATCCTTAATTTTGAAGTCATAACATTTAAGAATGATCGAAAGGCATTAAAGTTTGGTAACCAAAAAATTAATTTACATAAAAGTGGCAAAGAATTTGAACCTAAGGCAGATGTACCTACCAAAGGTGCAGCTGATTTATGCTTTATATCAGAAACACCTTTAGACGAAGTCATATTACATTTAAGTAAAAATAAAATATCTATAGAAGAAGGACCTATAGAAAGAACTGGGGCTCAAGGCAGTATTCTTTCTATTTATATCCGTGATCCTGATAGGAACTTAATAGAAATTGCAAACTACATATAACAGGGATGATATCACTATGTAAGGATGTCAATGAATAGAAATACCTCTTAAGAATTAATTCGTAAAACTAATGTAGATTACGCAATTAATATCCATGTGTTAAATGACAGCTGTAAAAGTTGTTTAAAAACTCATCAGATGACTAATTAATATCACGTTCATCATTGTTATCATTAACAGGATCATCAAGATATATGCCAATTCCTTCATTATAATGATTGGGTGTGCTGTTATGCTCAATATTAGCTTAGAGTTAATTTTGAGAATATGGCTTCAACTTATTCCCTTTTGATCGCTTGTATATTACTAGATCATTAGATAATACCCTTTACATCTGATTAATGTTTTAATTTCTTAAAAATATGATGATTGTTAAATACATTTAATTTAAATATTACTTTAAAATATATCCTAGGCATATTTCTGTTTTATTTTTTTAAATGTATCCTTGAGCTTTAAAGATTTGACGATGATATAAGTCAAGAAAGATCGAGGAAAATAAGAGACAAGAAGCTTAACAAGACTGGCACTTTTTCCTCTGTAAGACATCCAAAAATTCTTGTGAGTGCTCGACAAACATCTTTCAATATCTGTAACGGCTTTTTTGGCAAAAACATCACAAGGCATTTTCTTTAAGTTTTTGAGGATTTGGCCATTTTCAAAGAGATTTTCACCATCTATGTTAAATACTGATGTTTCTGGAATATCATAAGAATTATTAGACCCTATATCAGTTTCAACAGTACCGGTTACAAAATTTAAAACTTTTATGCCAAAAGGCTCAACCTCGAGCGCTAATGAATTTGCGTAAGACTGAATTGCACCTTTTGATGATGAATACACAGTACTAAATGGAACAGGCACTAGCCCGGCAGTAGATCCAGTAAAAG
This sequence comes from Debaryomyces nepalensis, assembly GCA_030583445.1. Taxonomy (NCBI): domain Eukaryota; kingdom Fungi; phylum Ascomycota; class Pichiomycetes; order Serinales; family Debaryomycetaceae; genus Debaryomyces; species Debaryomyces nepalensis. The sequence goes on along the minus strand of JAJMIM010000018.1, from coordinate 60,901 downwards.
CTATCAATCCCTTAGATTTGATCAACAATGGGTGAAATACCTTGACAGTTCTCATAGGACCGAATACATTCACTTCGAAGCAGGAACGAAACCATTCTTCTTCAAGATCAAACGCAGGTGCTCTGCATGGAACCCCAGCGTTATTAAAAAGAATATCTAAAGACCCATCAGTTTCCTCCTCTATAAGTTTTTTGGCCGCGATAATACTCTCCATTGAAGTGACATCTAATTTCAATATGGTAATACCGTGGGCCTTCAAGGGTTCCATTGCCTCCAACCGTCTTGCACCAGCAAAAACCTTATACCCTTTACTTGCCAATTCGATAGCAGTACTATATCCAATACCGGAGGAAGCTCCTGCGACAAAAGCAGATTTTATTCCATCCTTCATAATGTCTAAATATTAGTACAAAGTATTTGATCAAGATTAATAATAGAAGAAATAAAATAATGAGGAGCGGATATCTCAAAAACAGAAAACAGAAATAATTGACGCCTATTTTATTATCAAATCAAACCAATGGAAAATAATAGAAATTCAAAACTCCTTTTGTCATTTACAGTTGTATTCATGAAATGATACAATATTCATAGTATTGTTTGGAAAAATAAAAAAAGTTTCAAAACCTGTCTAATATTAGAATTAATTTTGATAAAATTCTTTATGGTAAACATGAAATGATAGATTAGAATGCTTTATAGTTGCACATCCTTACTGAAAGTGATAAATCACTTATAGACTCAATTCAAGTTTCTAAAACGTATACCAAGGTCTTCGGTATTATGGCATTGTTCAATTAAGTACTTGCATATGACGATGTTGGAGATTGACAACTCCTCTAAATATAGAATAAGATAAACTGCTAATATTCACAGTTTAATTCAAGTTGATATTTACTCCAGTTAAACTTGTAAAGTTCATAACACACATTTATAAAGAGGAACAACGTGACTTGTATTAAATACTAGCTATTACTTAAAATTTACATATTTATTCATTACAAGTCAGATACGTGTAAATTCATTTGATGATTTAAAGATTACGCCTTTTTAAACCAACTTATCTTTAGTTCCTCGGATATCGACAAAAAGATGGAGACTGTGATTAAAGCAGTGGCGTCTAGTTGAAATATGGCATTGTCGGTCATTGCATATAAGTTGAAGAAACATTCTGAGTCTGATGGTTCAAGGGCCTCTATAAGGATACGAAAATGCATGATATTCACAATGACATAGACCCATTGACACAAACCGACTATAGAAAGAAATATAGTTCCACTTTCAAACTATAAAAACAACTGCGGCGAAATGTTTCAACAACACATTGACCAGATTAGCCAAATTTGTAATGCCTATTTGTAGTCTCTCCTGCAAATATATTAAAGCATTCTACTTCAAACTTTCAACATTTCATCATCAATGTTTTCATTACTAGAGTCCTCTTCGTAAATATTTCTTGCAATTAATAATGTCTTTTCCCAATAAGTAAAATCTTCTACTGGGGTCTCCTTTTTAGTCTCGAGTGAACGTGAAAACTTATTCATAATACCAAAAAACCTGTCCTTTGCAACTTCATTGTTTCCAAAGTGATAATATTTGTGGTTATATTTAGCTCTCACTAATAAGTTGATATCAGCTATAATTTCTTGCCAAATATAGTTATATGAATGGCATGATTCTTCATATTTGAAAGGTCGTTTATCAATCACTCCTCTGACTAAAACATGCTCAATTGTTGAATTTGTATTATCTTTCAACATTGCAAAGTACTGGTACTGGACTATAAGTATTCCACCTAGATACATCATCGAATCAAAATATTTGCCAATGCAAAACCCTAATAATACCGCCAGTAAAATGACAGCAATTAATGGTTTAGCACATATATTAGATGATATATATTGAAACGTTAACATTATTTAGTGTAGTAGGAATCCTTTTAAGAATTTTTACTCGAGAATATTTTATGATGTGACAAAAACTAAGCTTTCCCAACCGCATTTTGAAAGCGTTCAAACAATATTAAAAGAACAAGCTAATCTTTACAGACTCTAATATGTCACATTTGGAAACTATTAATAATATACTTAAGGTAATTATTTCTATTTTTTTAACTTTAATTCTGAGTGAATTGGTTTTAACATATTATGGTTTTATCTCTATAAAATCAAGTATAGTATTTGGTGAATTTGTATTTGGGTATATCTTATTATTAGGATCTATCGTCTTTTATGCTGGCTTCGGTTTAAGAAAGATTGTTGAAGTGTTGATGATTGAGTTTATCAATAAGCGGCCATTTAGAGAGCCATATTCATTAAAACAAGTTGGGATTTGGAATGATATTTCTTCCAATATCGTTCAGGAAGGCAAAAAATTCGTACCATTTGGATTCTTCTTTTCCACTAGTCCTGTCTTTCTAGAAAATACTTTGGAGAGAAATATGAAGGATATTGAGAAAAGATTGAACACAACATATAAAGATATGGTTGAAGATGAAATTAGCGGTAAGGATGCGGTCCTTATTGCGGTGAAAAAAACATATGAAAACGATTTAAGAGACTATTACTATGAAAACATATTCGACAAAAATAAGAATTGGGAAAAATATGGAAAATCTTTGCGGTTAGATCCTATTACAGACACAACGGATTTTGAGGAGAATGAAAAACGCCAGGCACGGGTCCACTCTGCGTTAAAAAAGACAAGCGTAGCTGTTTTCTTCATAGCTTGCATTTTTAACATCATATGTGAATCAATAGAAGCTTACGAGAAAGAGTACCGAAACAACGAAATTGAACAAAAAGTGATTACCCTCGCAGGCAAATAGAATTTGTAATTAATTCATTACAAGTCAGACCCTATAAATTCATTTGATAATTAAATTAAAGATTACTCCTTTTTAAACCAACTCATCTTTAATTCCTCGGATATCGACAAGCGGAAGGTTTAACATAGACATATGGGGTGAAATATTTCAGCAATACATTGACCAGATTACATTTTAGGAACAAATTTTATATTATAATCTAGCTTAGAGTTTATATTCAAGAATATATAATAGAAAATACAAGGGAAATACGATAATTAGGGTATTTCCTAGTGCTTATTATTACAATCTTATTATTATACTTTAACGTTTATAGCTTTCAATCACTCCCAATTAGTTAACTTGTACTTTTCATTTAAGTATTTAACCAGATCCACCATCTCAGTGTGTAATACCCAGTTTGTAGTTTCTCATGAAAATATATGAATGAATTCCATGTTAAACTATCAACACTTTTCATCTTTGATCTTTTCATTACTAGAGTCCTCTTCGTAAATATTTCTTGCAATCAATAATGTCTTTTCCCAATAAGTGAAATCTTCTACTGGGGTCTCCTTTTTAGTCTCGAGTGAACGTGAAAACTTATTCATAATACCAAAAAACCTGTCCTTTGCAACTTCATTGTTTCCAAAGTGATAATATTTGTGGTTATATTTAGCTCTCACTAATAAGTTGATATCAGCTATAATTTCTTGCCAAATATAGTTATATGAATGGCATGATTCTTCATATTTGAAAGGTCGTTTATCAATCACTCCTCTGACTAAAACATGCTCAATTGTTGAATTTGTATTATCTTTCAACATTGCAAAGTGCATGGTCTGAGCTATAAGTATTCCACCTAGATACATCATCGAATCAAAATATTTGCCAATGTAAAACCCTAATAATATCATCAACACTACGACAACCATGAACGGTTTAGCACGTATATTAGATGATATATATTGAAACGTTAACATTATTGTGTGTAGTAGGAATCCTTTAAAGAATTTTACTCGAGAATATTTTATGATGAAAACTGAGCTTTCCCAACCGCATTTTGAAAGGTTCAAACAATATCAAAAAGAACAAGCTAATCTTTACAGACTCTAATATGTCAGACTCTAATATGTCACGTTTGGAAACTACTAATAAGATACTTAAGGTAATTATTTCTATTTTTTTAACTTTAATTCTGAGCGAATTGGTTTTAACATATTATGGTTTTATCTCTATAAAATCAAGTATACTATTTTGTGAATTTGTATTTGGGTATATCTTATTATTCGGATCTATGATCTTTTATGTTGGTTTTAGTTTAAGAAAGATTACTGAAGTATTGATGATTGAGTTTATCAATAAGCGGCCATTTAAAGAGCCATATTCATTTAAACAAGTTGGGATTTGGAATGATATTTCTTCCAATATTCTTCTGGAAGGCAAAAAATTCGTACCATTTGGAATTTCATTTTCTACTAGTCCTGTTTTTCTAGAAAATACTTTGGAGAGAAATATGAAGGATATTGAGAAAAGATTGAACACAAAATATAAAGATATGGTTGAAGATGAAATTAGCGGTAAAGATGCAATTCTTATTTCAGTGAAAAAAACATATGAAAATGATTTAAGAGACTACTACGATGAAAACATATTCGACAAAAACAAGAATTGGGAAAAATATAGTAAATCTTTGCGGTTAGATCCTATTACAGACACAACGGATTTTGATGAGAAGGAGAAACGTCAGGATCGAGTCTACTCTGCGTTAGATAAACTAAGTTTAGTTTTTATATGCATACCTTGGATTTTTGACATGATATGTGATATACTAGAATTTTTCAAGAAATGAGTACCGAAACAATGAAATTGAGCAAAAAGTGATTACCTTCGCAGACAATAGAATTTGTATTTACTATTTTTTTGTTTACTATCTTCTGTCATTCAGACTTTAAAAACCCATTAGCTCAACATTAGTTACTGGCGTCGTATATATATATATGTATAGAATTAACAAGCATAATTCATCGATTTTCGATGTTAATTTTTCCTTGACAAACTATTGCTATGCTTACCTGCAATCTAACTTCATATTTAACAGAGCTAAAGCTATTTATATGAATTACTTGGAAACTCAATTGAATGCCATCCATAAAATTAACCTTGCATATGTCCTATGACAATGCTGTGTCCATTTAGGAATTACTTTTCCATCATTCAAATCCCTATATTCGTGCGCACTTGAGTAGTAAACACGGTAGGATTGTCCGTATGGTTCTATATAAAGCTCATGATAGCCACCATTCATCATTCTGAATGGATATCCCCATCTGGCTAGTTTTTCAAAAAACGATACAATAGTCGGATTTTTCCACTCCCATACTTGAAGCGTCGAATTGAATTCCTTTGCTTCCTTTTCTGATACAATTCTAGTTGTAAGCCCACCAGAGTCAATGGACATTTTGATTAGGCTGGAGCTAAAGAAACCACTTTTAATCAGATTCATAGATTTGTCCTTAACAAATACCTGCATTGTATCGCAGTAAGGGATGTCGCATCCATTGTGTGCTTCAATATTTTTTATTGACATATTTTTAGGTAAGTGGTTATATGATACACTGGGAAATTTCAAGCTTAAATAATAGCTTCCACACGAGTAGGTAGCAATGCCCAAACCTATCAGCTTTAAAACAAACCTCATTATATTTCAAAAGACCACTTGTTTAAGTTTATCTTCGTTGTACTTAATTCATCCTCATGGACCCTTCTGCATGCGGCGCAATGAAGTGATGCCAAATGAGACAACTTTTTGTGTTACGGGATCTAAATTTAATATTGCTTCTACGTTAATCCAAATAAAATTATAATTGGGTTTCTGCAATATAGTGATGATACGTAAAGAGTGACTAGACTATGTATCAGCCAATATTCTCTCTGATAGCATGCCCAAAACCATAAATCTTGGGTCCATCCCAAATACAAATAAGTGAAACTCTTATTGTGGAACGACTTTCTATCAATGAGTCAAAAGGCTGATTTTATTTAAGAGGATTCAAGAGTAGCATGTATAAACGCTAATGGCTTAATATAACCTTTCTATTAAATAAAAATCTATGTTATAAAGTATGCGGTGGACATGTGACAATGATTATACAAAATGAATCATAATTCCATATTAGGAATAATGTGGAGGATGGTCAAACTATAAGTTCTATAGATCAAAATAATATTTCTTAATGAAAGTGTTTATTTTAAACTTAATAGAGAGTAAATTATGCCAAAGAGACCAAAGAACGTGAAGGGTATTAAAAAAAACAATGTTGTTGCAACTAGCCAGGTTTCAAGATTTCATAATGAAACTTTGGAGACTCTCTCTAACGATATTAACCTCAAACAAGTGAATATATCAGTCGGAGACAAAGATTTATTGATCGATACTGATTTGAAATTGTTTAGTGGTTTGCATTATGGGTTGATTGGAGCAAATGGTACAGGAAAGACGACCCTTTTGAAATGTATTGGATATAAGACAATGACCGGGTTTCCCTGTAATGTCAGAAGCTTATACGTAGAGCAGTTTTTAAGTGGTCTGGAATTGGACATAACTGCTGTTCAGACAGTTATAAATTCAGATAAACATAGACTTAATCTAGTCCATGATGCCAAAGCTCTTGAACAAGCTCTAGAGTCTGGTGATGATGACAAGATTTTACAATCCTTTCACAAGATCCAACTCAATAATCAAAAGAAAGAATTTGAAAGCGCACAAAAGACCGCTATGGAACGGAGTGGAGCCCGAGGAGCTGATGCACGAAAGATATTAAATAGAAAGGAGAAAGAGTTAAAGGAGATGGAAACGTTAACTTTGGAGGAACCTTCTGCTCGCGACAAAGTCAAGTTAGTAGAAAAGGCGCAATATCTTTTGAATGATATTAATGAAAGGTTGTCAATATATGATAGCGAGGAGGTTATTGAATCGAATTCTCGGGATATTTTAACAGGGCTCGGATTTGACAATGAGATGCAAAATACTTGTTTAAATCAACTATCTGGTGGATGGAGGATTAGGGTTGCCTTGGCATCAGCCTTGCTAATAAAGCCAGATATTTTACTTTTAGATGAACCAACTGACCATTTAGATTTACCAGCAATTCTTTGGTTACAAAATTATCTCAAAACTTTAATAGACACCACAATATTATTAGTTTCTCACGATAGGACATTCCTTAATGCAGCAATAGATGAAGTAATAGTATTGAAGAATAAAATACTCGTGTATTACAAGGGAAACTTCGATGAATATTTACGAAATTTTGAAGAGAGACAAGTGTATTTACAAGCAATGGCCCACTCTATTAATAAAAAGAAAACAATGACTCAGAGAAGCATAGAAAAAAGTATTTCTGTTGCTCATAAGTCGGGAGATGATAAGAAATTGGCAGCCGCTGCTTCTAAGAAAAAAAAAATGGAACGTTTGGGAATGGAAGTAAACAATAAGGGCCATAGGTTTAAGTTGAATAGAGATCGTCCTGGTTTTCATGATGCAGCTAGAGATGATGTTGAAGTTGAAGTAAAAGAAGTGGCACAGAGATGGCGGATTGGAGATCCTGTACCGCTAAGATACCAGGGTGATTTGATAAAATTAGATGATGTTTCGTTTCGATATAATAGTCGTCAAAAATTTATCTTGACTCAAGTCTCCCTAAGTATTTCACAAAACGCACGCACTGCAATTATTGGAGCTAATGGTTACGGTAAATCGACTGTATTGAGTCTACTTACTGGTAAATTACAGCCTACATCGGGCATGGTTCAATGGCCCTGGAATGCTAAAATTAGTCTTTTCTCTCAGCATAATGCAGAAGCATTCTTAACTAATTGTACTCCTGAGACCAACCCGGTCTCTCTTTTGTTAGATAAATCCCCTAATAAGAAAGAGAGTGATGTCCGTGCTCATTTAGGTGGATTTGGGATTAAAGGTGCTACTGCTGTAAGTCCTTTATCATTGCTTAGTGGAGGTGAACTTACTCGTCTTGCTTTGGCACTCCATGTATTTGATTCCATACCGCATGTTCTTATACTTGATGAGCCAACTAACCATTTGGATATACTATCGATAGATTCATTGATTGAGGCATTATTGAATTATAAAGGAGCCTTAGTGATTTCTTCACACGACCAATATTTTATATCCCAGGTTGCCAAAGAAATTTATAGTATTGAGAATTCCAAATTGAAATACTTAGATAACGGGATACAGGATTATATCAAGTCTGAGTCTAAAAGACAGAAACAAAGAAAAACATAGGATGGGAAATTTATTCCTGAGAAATAATAATTATAATGCTATTCAATAATTCAATAGTCTTTATTCTTATATTACATATACAGGCACTTGGTTGAAGTACTTTCTATAAAACTGATACGAGGTTAGATAAATAAACGAGATATACTTAATAAAACCTTAACTTCGAAATAGATTCATCATCAAAGTTACAAATAAATTTATATATATGGATTATTTATTCAAACTTATTTGTATACTACATTTTGGTTATCCATCATGCACAATTTCGCTGAAGAATTTTGTTAGATTTAGAATAAAAACTTTGTTAAGAAAATATATATTGTTATTCAGATCCAGAGCTTGTAGGTGATAAATAAGAACAACATGAATAAAATTAAGGCGCCCATTTACACTCGGCCATAGATAGTAACAAATGAAGAATCAGTTGAAGCGTATCTAATTTCTTGCTGGATTTGGAATTCTACAATTAGCTTATATAATTATAAGAATTCCTATATAAAGGGGCCTCATTTTCTTTGACATATTTTCAGAAAATAAGAATTGAGACATATGTACACGGAGATAGGAAGTTACTTAGGTCTTAGGGTTAATTGCGAAGACAATAGACTCTTATTTTTAAGTGATGGAGATATAACAGAGGAAATTAAGGCCAAATTGTTGAACATTATTAAGATGATATTAACTTCGGTGCATATTATGAAGGTGAAGATCGTTATCTTGTTATCCGCAAATACTAATGCTAATGCGTGGTGCTTATGCTATTACCACCATAAATAATACATCAATCCCCAAATTAAATGCCACTCATTGAAGTACCGCATTCACATATCTAACATGAGGCAAGTTTCTTCACAAAATCAACGCCAGCCTATATTATAGAAAACAATACCCACTGTGCGTTCAACCAGGGAAAGACCATAATTGTTTGAAATTATCAAAAACTATACTCTCCAAGACACTTCCTTTGAAAGTACATATATGGTACAATACTTTGAAACTGACAACCGAGGGCCATGCAATATATATAATACTGCACTTCGGGCATAAGTAGAAAAAGATGCACTATGGGCACATAGTTAAGATACAGCGATCAGAGTTTATATCGTGTCGATAAACATGTTTGGAATATTTTCCGCCGGAGGAAATATATGAGAAAGGGGATTTAGGGTGGAAATTAAGCTCAATTTTGCCAAATTTGAGAATAAAAGTGAGAAGGGTAAGGCCAGTCATGTGATTATCCAGGTGAGTGCAGCATAGCAATAAGTTAAAGTTGATCTGCTGTTATTATAATGCACATAATCTAGCATGGAACTGCATGTGATGGATGTCGTTAGTGTGAAGAACGTTCTAGTAGTCGTTTACCAGAGCTACATTGTAAATCACTTTTCCAAAAAGTTCGAAACAAGGTTTTATCTTGGATCATTCCTGTTTCAAAGGAGAGACATGTAGTATTGGGCAAAATCATAGACTACTTCACCTTTCCTCAAAAGAAAACCGCATGAGAAAGTTTATCATACTCATAGGGGACACCGGGTTTCCTGAAGATCAACATAAATATATGCACATTTTGTTTTGACCACTGTTCCAAGCGTCACATAAGCTAGCATCTTAAAATCGAATACCATGTTAAAAACAGATTTCTCCAGCACATTCGCTGTAATATGATCTCAAAAAGGGTGTAGATTGTCAGAGATAGATGTATGTTGTAGATACAGAGGTGATCTAATATGTCATTCGTGAATTATTCTGTGTAATAGAATAGTCATGTGTTTCATAAGATGAGTGCAGCATATTGCAAACAATAACTTGCTCAATTATATACAAATGAATAAACGTCATATAAAAAAACGAAAAAAGTGGCAAGCCGATTTTCTTTATAGTGTAGAGTAAGCAGTGGGTAGAAATCAAGAAAGAGACCAACTTATTCGGCTGCTATCATGATTTCTCTATTTTTATATTGTAGCAGCAATGTAGATTTGATACCATATATACGAGGAATCTATAATTCAACTATACAGTCAAATAAGTCATAAAATATTATATAACACTGCATTGCGGCATAACTAGTAAAAATAGTCCTCTGGACACATGGTTATGAAATCACGCCATACAAAATTACACTATAGTATACTGATAAGCTTATTCGAATGAAAATAAATGAAAATTACGACGTCATAAATATTAGCAACGAGATTAACGGCATTAAATTCACAAGTCTATTGAAATTTATTAGATAGGTATATTATTATGTTTATCGTTCCGGAAAGTATCAAAACTCAAATAGATCAAGGTACTCCAGGCCCAGCTATGCTAGACCTGAACCATTACCAGAATGTATGCAAATAGCTGGTAAAATAAAAGAACCTTGTACCTTCAACACTTCTTTTGATTCGACAGCTACTAAGGCTACTATTAATGGGCCAAAATGAAATATGAACTTAATTTGAAGAAATCGAACAAACGCTTTCAAAGGGTGAATATTATGAAGCTATCAGATTGCTTTTGTACCTTAAGTTATCAACTTCTTAAAATGAAGATTCAGTAAATATCTGGGTCTATTTCGCCTTTGCCCTTTCTCATTTATTTGTGAACATGTTATATTTTCACTTTAGTAATTGAAAAAAATACGGATTTTATCAGTAAGTTATTAAGTAAGACTTTATGGTTGAATTAAAGAAGATCAGTAATTAGAGTTAGACCACAACGTTATATATATCATTTCATGTCTATTTAAGATATCATCTAAATATTGTAGTTCATATGTTTAGCTAAAATAAACAAGAATAGAAAAGTATTCATTAATTGATAGAAAGAAAAAACAACAACTCCATGGACAGTTAAACCAATGGCTAAAGTAGTATGTTCATATGCTAGCATTTTTTTTACAATGAACTGATACTATCGAGCGAGCTAATTTGCGAAAAACATTAACTCGACACGAATCGCACTGATACTAATACAACTACTAATCCTAATCTGATATTAAGTAATACTTGGCTTTGCGAATTAACCGCAAATGAATCCAATAGGGTGAATAATAGATTACCAAATATACTTTTCGCAGACTATGGATAATATATGAGAAAGAACTACGCACAATAAATGACAAATTCGGTGGGTTTTTATCCGGTAGAATAATCATACGAACAACTATTTGGGTGGGACCCCGTTAAAATGATTGACTATTTATATCTTGCAACAGCCACTTTAAGAGCTCTACTTTAAAATGATAACAATAGTGAAGTAGTATAAGAAATAATTAATAATAAATATGTCTGTTAGAGAATTTCCAAAAATCAAGTCCGTTAAGACGTACGTTTTAAATGGAAAAGGAATTGGTGGTGATTACCATAATGTCGAGAGAGGCCATTGGTTGATTGACAATTCTATTTCAATCCCTATGTCCAAGTTTCCTGAATACCGTTCTTCAAGAGTTAGCTGGGGTATTAATGTGTTAGGCTCATTTTGTATAGAAATTGAGGCAACCGATGGTACTCGTGGATTTGCTACAGGTTTTGGTGGTCCACCGGCATGTTGGATGGTTCAAAACCACTTTTTAAGATTTTTAGAAGGTGAAGATCCAAGAGATATTAACATCTTGTGGGATAAAATGTTTAGAGCTTCTATGTTCTATGGCCGTAAAGGCATTACAATTGAGGTCATTAGTGTAATCGACTTAGCCCTTTGGGATTTATTGGGAAAAATTAGAAATGAGCCGGTTTATAAGTTGATCGGAGGAGCCACTAGAGAAAAATTGGAATTTTATTGTACTGGTTCGAGACCAGATGCTGCAAAGGAAATGGGATTTTGGGGAGGTAAAGTTGCTTTACCACATGGACCTGATGAGGGCCACATAGGTTTACAAAAAAATGTTAAGTTCTTGAGAGATCATCGTGAAAAGGTTGGTCCAGATTTTCCATTGATGGTGGACTGTTACATGTCTTTGACAGTTCCTTATGCAATTGATTTGGCTAAGGCCACGGAAGAGTTGAATATTAACTGGTTTGAAGAAGTATTACATCCAGACGATATTGAAGGTTTTGCACAATTGAAGAGAGCTTTTCCTAGAATCAAATGGACCACTGGTGAACACGAATATACTAGATATGGCTTTAGAAAATTAATTGAAGGACGTAATATTGATATTTTGCAGCCTGACGTTATGTGGGTTGGAGGATTAACTGAAGTTCTTAAAATTGCTGCCCAAGCTGCTGCGTATGATATTCCAGTTGTACCACATGCATCCGGTCCATACTCTTATCATTTTGTTGTTTCTCAACAAAATACCCCATTCCAAGAATATTTGGCAAACTCGCCTGATTCCACTTCTGTTTTGCCCGTTTTTGGTGAATTATTCACTGATGAACCGGTCCCAGTAAACGGATACTTAGATGTATCTACATTTGATAAGCCAGGCTTTGGATTGACTTTGAATCCGGAAATAGAATTGATCGACGCTAATTTCTTATTATCTCCTGCCCCAGAGAAACCATTGAAGTTGACAGGTAACAATTACGCAAATAAACAAGTAAACGGATATTCTAACGGTAACAAAAATGAATACCAGAGTAAATAACTGTATAACAAGTCTATAATGTTTAATATGAGTTGATTACCGATAAATAATTTAATGGGTAATAACTGACCCAATTTTTTGTCTAAAGGTAATTATTCGTGCGAACATTGTGTTCATGCCATTTCTAATTTAGGAAATGATCCGAATAAAATATTACTGTTTTGCATATCATATTGGCTATAATTAAGTATCAAATCGCCTCTAATATTATAACCCAACTAACATTAAACATGTCTGGTTTATTGGAGGGAAAAACTGTAGTTATAACAGGAGGTGTGACTGGAATTGGTCGTGCTATTGCTATTGAAATGTCAAAAAATGGAGCTAATGTTGTCGTTAACCATTTACCAAATCAATTGGAGTTAGCTATATCTTTAGAAGAAGAAATTGGTGAACATAAATTTTTGGCGGTGGCTGGTGATATTTCGAGACCGGAGAATTGTGAGGGACTAATCCATAGAACAGTTGAGAAATTTGGTGAAATCAATGTCTTTGTATCGAATGCAGGAATATGTGAGTTCAAGGAATTTACAGAGATTGAACCCGAAACATATTACCGAACAGTTGATATTAATTTAAATGGGGCCTTTTTTGCTATTCAGTCGGCTGCTAAACAAATGAAATTACAAGGGAAAGGAGGTAGTATTATTGGAATCAGTAGTATTTCAGCCTTAGTTGGCGGTGCATTCCAAGCACATTACACTCCAACGAAAGCTGGAATATTATCTATCATCCAATCGGCAGCGTGTGCTTTAGGCCCATGTGGTATTAGATGCAATGCCCTTTTACCTGGAACTATTCGAACAGCTTTGAATGACGAAGATTTAAGTAATGAAGAAAAAAAGAAATATATGGAAAAACGTATACCTTTGTCTAGATTAGGCAAGCCTGAAGATTTGGCTGGGCCTGCCATATTCTTAGCAAGTGACCTTTCAAAATACGTAAATGGTGCACAATTATTAGTTGATGGTGGTTTATTTGTGAATCTACAATGATACGACATTATATGAAACTTTATACTAGATTATAAGCCTTTAAATAGTTAGTATTATAAATTTTCTTCCTGGATGCTTCATCCAATTCAATCATATCAAATAACATTTCTGTAATCGCAAACCATTTCGAGGTTAAATCTTCGCCCGAAAAAAGAGAGCAAACTGGCCAATTACTTGCCCATATCGTTCTATCTACGCTCCAAAGATCGAAACAAACTTTGAACCAAGGATAAATATATTCAACACATTTATCCTTGTTGTCAAGTACTTCAGACGGTAACTCTGAAAACCCTCCAGATAGTTTCATATATGAGTTTGGGGAATTGGCATGTATTTGCTTCATATAGTCTTTCCATTGGAGAAATTCAACATTTTCCTCAATATTAGTAGGATTAATATTCAAGTTTGGTTTGGTCAAGTGATTAATAATATATTTTAAATTGGGTACTTGCCTGAGAACCTCAATAGTTTCTTCAAATTGCCATAAGCCACCACTTCTCAAATCTATACCCCAGTCGAATACAAAATTATTATCATCCAACCACTTTAAAGACTGAACAAAATTTCTTTGTATCATTGTATTTGGAGGCTTATCCTGTACCAAATACCGGAAACCTTTTACCAAGCTGAATTCATCATCCAGAGATCTACTCTTTAATATTTCAATGTAATTCTTTAACAGATGCTTTCCCAAAGGAATTGGAGCCCATGGTACAATCGCTTTAATAAAGCGTTGTTTCAATTCTGAAGGTTCCCCTTCACCGGGGAGTAATTGTCCAGTAATATTTCTAGTCACATAAAGATATTCCTCAATGGGGTATTCACAACCTTCAAGTCCCTTTGATAAATCAGCAATCGGATCAGTTTCAATAAATACCAACCCCTCAATTTGGAACTTTTGATTCTCAGAGTACTTCAAATATTCGTCCAAACCAAAATCAGAATGCAATGGATGAGTCTCATCAAATTTCAATAATTTCAAGTTCTGCTTCGCAAATAAATGAGCATGCGAATCTATAACCTTATACTTTGTTGGTGGCATTATTAGTCAATAATTAAAAAAAAAATTTGATTGATGAAAAATTCATCCCTTTAAATACCACAATAATTGTGAATTTTTCATAATCATCAATTCCTTATTGTTTACTGTTTCTATTAATAATCATTCACACATATATTTGACTATTTTTAAATATGTATATAGACTCTACAAGGTCATTTCTATACTAATTAATTCAGAAAGGTATTCACTGTATTGATTCCAATCAGCTTCTGAAATATCTTGATTTAGAGGAGCGCGACCCAAATGAGTTTCTCCTATGCCAGTTGCTGTTAAAATAGCTTTTTTAATACCAATAACTCCGAATCTTACAACTAATTCTTCACCTCGAGTGGCAATAAGTTGTAATTGAGCAGCCTTTTCTAATTCTCCTTTATTGTATAAATTTAAAATTTCAATATATATCTTGGGGGTAGCCCCACTCAAAGCATCGATGGCACCGTGAAAGCCAACAACCAAGACTGGAAGCAAAATCTGACCTAATCCAGTGAAACAGTTAAAGTTATTATTAGCAATGTCTTTATTCAAACCGATTAGTGTATGGTGCGATACATCACCATGTGAGATTTTAGTGCCTACAATCTTTGGATTGAATGATAGTTTACTGATGGTCTTTGGGTCAATATAAATGTTGTTGGACACACCTGGATAAACATAAATTAATATTGGTAAGGAAGATTTATTTGCAACTTCCGTATACCAATCGAAAATACCATCTTGTTTAATAGAGGCGCCGAAGTAATTACTAGGTAAAACAACGGCATATTTTGCCCCAGCTTTTTTAACTGACTCAATTTCTGCTAAAGCATCTTCAACACTATTTTGTGCAATACCACCTATCAAAGTGAAATCAGGCAATTCGTAATGGAGTTTTGAAATAATCGAAAATCTTTCTTGACGGGTCAAATGTGAATTTTCACCAGTGGATCCCATTACAACTAATCCAGTTATTCCACTATTTTTCAAAAATTTCGCATGTTTAACTTGGCTGTTAAAATCGATACTAACTAAATCTTTCTTGAAAAATGTTGGAATAGGTGTATAAATTCCAGGTGGTGGTGGTGTTGTTGTTATGCTCATTTTAATAAATGTAAGAAGTCATTATTATGCCATTCATGGACGTAAATTGGACATTCTTATATACATTCGATTATTTATTGACCCGAAATTATCGGTCTATTGATCGTTGAGCCCATAAAAATGCAACATCGAACTGCATACATACTCCGAAAAATACCTGAGGGTGGAGATAATGTGGGGTCTGTAAATCTCTTCATGGAAAACCTTGATTAGTTGGTTTAAATGTTGTGTGTAACTGGTACTAAAAACATTTTATTGCTACAATATCCATCAAAAAGAACCAAATATGGAATTTGCTTCATGGATGTCAAGTTTGATCAACTGTGGTATTGATCCGGTCGTTGCCTGTCTGCATATTTCCTGCGACAATAAAACTGCAGCTGCTGTTAAGTTCGCAAATATATAGAATCATTTTTATTTTGTTCTGAAATAGGGAAATTTTCAGCGTTTATACATTTAGTATTGAAAATCAAAGAAAACCATTGGATAAAAAAGAAAATATTCTAGATGAATATGAAGTAAAAATGAAAGATACAGAAGAAATTTATCATCTCATATGGTTCTTGTGTATCATAACCTTTAGAAAATTGTAGTTTTAACTTGTTCTGAAACATCTCAAATGAAGTACCAGAACTTTGCTACATTCAAATTCAAGAATACAGAGATTTTCAATGTACGTCTTGTTCATCACTTGGCTGATCATCTTCTCATTTTCTTTTAAAATAATGCATTATATGGGCATCTTCCGGCATACATTTTGTCCTGCTCTAACAATCTCCCATGCTATCTTTAGTAAGTTCTTTTTATGTTTTCACTTTTTTCCAAGAAATATTAATTATCTACTGATATTTGGACCAAATTCTTCATCAGGTTTTAATATATGTGTTTCCTCCAAAAGCTTTTCCGTACATCAGTTTAAGGAATCACATATAGATATAACCATGATATATATCAAGATGATGATATATCAATGATATATGATGGTTGCAAATCATTGGCTATAAATATGAGTAGTATTTCCCACTAATAAGTCTAAGCACAATATACAGTTGCTTACTTCACCCGCTTTCCGACTGGAATCTATTACTGGGTATATATTTGACCGCTAACATGTATCAGTATAGTTTAGCTGATAACCGTTTTCAGAAATTAGAATTGTTCTGCAGATAGAATTATATGATATTTTTCACTAAAAAAATGACACTGTATTTTTTTTTTCTCGAAAAATACCAAAAATTTCCAATAATTTAAGAAATAATTCATTTAAATGATTACTGAATTTTTAGTACCAATTTTTAACTCCTATCGTAAATGCCCAATTAATGTATTGGACGACGTGATAAACTGCTCATTAAAGTTGGTAAAAAACCCTTAAAATCATCATTCTATGGAAATGAATTAGAAAAAAAAAGTAGCGGCATGTACGCAATAATCCTATCCTGATATGAAGAGTTCTTAAATTTTAATTTTCCGCAAATAATGCACCCCAATGGATTGACCTTCCAATGTAATTCAATTACTTATTGATTGCAATACATTTCAGATAAGTCAATTGAGGAGAAAAAAATACTATATGTTATTCCACGGGAGTACTGAAAATATAAATAGTCTATATGTTCTCTTACTAGATTTGCTTTTCATATTAGATCTAAATTTATAGAATGTTAGCTAAAGATAGTAAAATTTTGATTATAGGAGGTGGTACCTGGGGTTTATCAACTGCCCTTTATTTGTTGCGTGATGATTATACGGATGTTACTATAATTGATGCAGAAGAAATACCATCTTCTAGATCAGCGGGAAATGATATCAATAAAATTATTAGAATAGGATATACTTCCGAGTTTCATTCAAAGTTAGAATTAGAGGCAGCAGAGTTATGGAGAAAAGATCCACTATTCAGGCCATTCTTCCATGAGGTTGGATACCTAGTCTGTACGTCCGAAAAATTACCATTTGAAGAATTGAATCTTATTCGAAGTATTAGAAAGGATATGAACCGGAATGACTGGGAGGAACTAAAGACTAGAGATGATATAATTGAAAGAGCTCCAATTCTTAGCAAAGGGACATTACCTGGATGGCGTGGTTATTTCCAAAGAGACGAAGGAGGCTGGGCTCATGCTGCTAATACGATGAGGGCGGTGGCCAGCGAGGTTCGAAACTTGGGAGGGAAATTAGTTAATGATGAAGTATTGTCTTTGTTAGTTGAATCCCAAATTGTGAAAGGATGCAGACTGAAAAGTGGAATAGAATACTTTGCTGATAAAATTATCTTAACTGCTGGTGCATCTTCAGTCAAGTTTTTAGACTTCAAGAATCAACTTATGGCCAAATGTTGGACTTTGGGTCATATTGCGTTAAGTGCAGAAGAAGCCAAAAAATTCGAAGGAATACCAGTAATTAGAAGCTTGGAAGGCGGATTTTTTTTTCAGCCTGATGAAAATAACGAAATGAAAATCTGTAATGAATTTCCAGGATATACACATTATATAAATGATAAAAAAGAACCTAATAATTCAGTTCCAAAATATGTTCACTCTATTCCCAAGGAAGCTGAAAAAGGAATCAGGAAACTTTTGAAAGAAACAATTCCCGATTTTAAGGATAAAGAGATTGTCATGTCTAAAATTTGCTGGTGTACAGATACTCCTGATAGATATTATTTAATTGACGAGCACCCCGAATACAATGGTAGTTTGATTTTAGCTACTGGAGACTCGGGTCACGGATTTCAGCTTATTCCAACAATAGGAAAGTACATTAGTAGGTTAGCTGTTTTTGGTAAAGGTGGATTGGACAAGGAGAAACAAGTTGCATGGAGATGGAGACCAGATACTGTCAATGATCGGATTCAAAATCGCTACGGAGGCGAAGGATATGTAAAAGACCTCAAAGATATAAATGATTGGATCTAGTTAAACAAGACTAATATAAATGTATACATTGCATCCTTTCATTGCTTGCTTTATTATTTAGCTGATTTTAATTGAGGTTACTAATAACCATACTTGTATGGGTTGTTTTAGAGATATAATAAATGATTATAAACTTTCTAAATCTTCAAATTTTAAATAAAGAATAATATGCCTGTATGATAGAGCCTCTTTCATGTTAGAATTTACTTGAGATAAAGAAGTTCAATTATATGATATTTTATTCAATAGCTGCTTTCAATATAATTTGTTGTTTATATCATATCTAATATGACATAAAGTAATATTTGAAATTATTTTAGAACCCCCATTTTAAGTAAGAAATCATTCTCGTACATTCACGTTAGATAAATTAATACATAAAATTTATAAATCATTTAGACGGACATGAAAATTTAGGCAATCAATGTAAGAACATCATCCCTAATTGAAATGATAAAAATATTACTCGTTATCTTGATCCGATTTTTCAACTTTAATGAACTTATTAAACTTATCATCAAAAAGATCCCTTAGTCTATTTTGATATCTATCAAACATGACGATAATTCCGTTAAAAAAAAACAAGAAGCAACAAAATGTAAGTCCGATAGTCATACCTAATTTGAACCTTGGGGCATTATCAGTATTGAATACTTGCGTTGCATATGGTACATCTACTGCAACAAATATAAGGTTAAGACACCCTAATACAGTAGCTCGTAATTGATCATCTTCCTTACACATTTCATTCGCCCAACTGACAATAACCACAGAAAACGCTGCACAAACACCTAAAACAGAATTACCATAAAATTGAGCACCAAAAGGAACATCATATTTAACCAATATGCTTAGACCAGTTATCCAAAAGATACAAATAACAGCATATATCTCATATCTTTTCCCCCTTATATCACAATAAAAACCTGAAATAAGACTTGAAATTACTTTGACAGCTGACTGCACTGTTGGAAAATTATTTCTATCATAAATATTAAAGCCTTGGTTTTCCAAGACGATATTCCAATAATTAGTGCACTCTTCTGTCAATTGACTGAGGATATATGCTGTAACGAATACATACAATTGCCACGAAAGAACCGCTCTTTTAATAACGCTGAAATCGAATCTGTTCACTTTTTCAACATTTTCAACTACTTGGATTCTTTTGCGGCAGAATTCAAAATCATGTTCTTTCAAGAAAATAGACTTCCTTGGTTTGGAAGGCTCACCAGGAAGAACGAAAAATCCAAAGGCTGCAACAGGAATTGTAATGATAAAATCGATCACAAAAATCCATTTCCAACCAGGTAATCCGCTTTTTCCATCAAGAGATCTATGGATACCAGATTGAATGTAACCACCAAACATAGTTCCAAGAGAACCAGATGCTACGAAAATAGCAGTACGAGTATTCAATTCAGCTGGAGTATACCAAGATCCCAAAATATAATGACAAGCTGGATAAACAATCCCTGCAAATGCCCCTTGAAGTGTTCTGATTCCCACAAGTTTTGGAAAAGTGTCACATGTGATGACTAGAAGACATAAAACTGACCATATTACTTCAAAAAGCGGAAGCACGATATGAGGAGATATTTTGGTAATTAACAAAGAACCAAATATCCCACAAATTCCATACGAGAGTAAAAAACTTTGATTAAGCCAATTGAACATATTTCCTTCCATGCTTAATGCTTCCTTCATACCAGATACATAAGCATTGTTAACATTCGATTGGTCTAAATATTTGACAAAAAAAGATAAGCAGCAGTAAGATAAAATAATACAATCCAATTTAAATACCAATCTCTTCTCATAATCTGACCGGCCAGGAGGATTCCAAAAAAAGAAATCTTTCTTTCTTTCATTAGTCCTAGGACTCTTATTGGACCAAAAAAGCTGGAATTTTTGTTTTCTAGTTAATTTCAAGTCAGAGAAGGTAGGACTAGGTAAATCAGACAACACATCAAGACTCTCAATATCTATGTTACCTACTTTCTTATCTTCCTTACTTATCATCTCTCGACCTTTCTCTTTATTGAACATTACAATCAGTACTTCATCAAGGATCTACGAGTTTAAATACATTATTAAGATTTTTCCCCACCAAACATTGATAAATCTTATTCTAAGTCAATCCACAGATTTTTTAGTTACAATTATCTACCGCTTATCTAACACCCTTTAAAACAGGACAATATAAACAAAAGATTAACATTTTCGCGGACAAAAGTGTCGAAAAGTGTCGTAAAAACCTTAATTCCAACAGTCACTTTTATGCATTCGAAGGTCGATCCGAGGCATCATATGGAGGCCGATAATAATAATTCGTGGAAACACGTCAATTAATTTCTAAATTGATGATCACTGGTCACTCTTCATATTAATACGGGCCTGCAAAGCTAACTACATAAAGCACGTATAAATAAATCGAATTCCCGATTTGTTAATCAATTTTAGATCAGCTGTATCGGATAACTTTCAAATTTCCCTTTCCGGAAAACTCGCATTAGATTGAAGGGAAACTGCATTCTTTAAAGCCCCGCAAAAAGACAAAAGGTCGATTCGACCTTCCTTCTCATTTCTGAATTATGTTGTATTCTTCAAATTGGTAAAACTTTAGATATCTATAATTTCCCGTAATAAACTAAGTGACTATTTAATTATAAACGAATTTATAAGTGTTATTCATGATCCTGTAATATTAAAATATTAGTCTTTGGCGGTTGGAATATTATAAGATTTAATACATTTTAGAAGAAAAGAGAATTATGGATAAACCAAAGAAAATATTGATCGTTGGTGCTGGCACATTTGGACTTTCTACTGCCTTACACATTTTACGTCAAGGAGAAGTGGAAGTGACCCTTCTTGATCCGTATTCTGTACCTTCACCCATTTCGGCTGGAAATGATGCCAATAAGATTATTCAATCAACTTCTGATGATGACTTCTATTCAAATTTTGCTTTGGAAGCTCTTCAAATGTGGAGAGAAGATGAAGTCTTTAATAGGTCATTCTCGGAAACTGGTATTGTATATG
This sequence comes from Debaryomyces nepalensis, assembly GCA_030583445.1. NCBI lineage: Eukaryota > Fungi > Ascomycota > Pichiomycetes > Serinales > Debaryomycetaceae > Debaryomyces > Debaryomyces nepalensis. The sequence goes on along the minus strand of JAJMIM010000018.1, from coordinate 39,113 downwards.
CTGCTACTGGTGAAGAACAAAGGAAAAGCATTGATTACCGTTACAAATATTTAATTCTGCGCCAGGACCAAGTTGTTAAGTTAAATGATGTAGAAGACTTCGAGAAATATGTGCCAACCACAGAGAAACTGAAACCTCAACCAGATAAGTTCCGGAAGTGGTGTGGCTATTATCAAGAAGATAAATGTGGATGGGCATTTGCTAGACTAGCTTTAGAGAATTGCGCCGAAGAATGTCGTAAATTAGGTGCTAATTTTATCATAGATTCTGCGGAAGAACTTCTTTACAACAATAACAAAATATGTACTGGAGTTCGTACTTTCAGTGGCAAGCTGATTAAAGCCGATAAAACTATTCTTTGTGCTGGAGCGAATTCTTTCAAATTTTTGAACTTTGAGCAACAGCTTTTGGCTAAATGTTGGACTTTGGGGCATATCAGACTTACAAATGATGAGGCTACTTTGTTAAAGGGGATGCCAGTAGTTTTAAACTTAGATGGTGGATTTGTATTTGAACCAGATGCAAACAATGAGATTAAATTCTGTAATGAGTTCCCTGGATACACCAATATTATAAATGAGGATTCGGTTCCATTATACAAAGATTCGATTCCGAAAGAGGCAGAAATTCAAATGAGAGCATTTTTGAAGGAAGTATTTCCCGAATTTGCTGAACGAGAGTTTTCATTAGCTAGAATTTGTTGGTGTACAGATACTCCAGATCGCCACTTTTTGATTTGCGAACATCCTGAGTACAGAAATTTGGTATTGGGTACTGGAGATTCCGGACAAGGATTTAAGTACATGCCAAATATTGGAAAATATATCTCTCAAGTTGCTCTTAGGGGTGAAAGTAGCTTGGATAAAGAGAAGAGGGATCTATGGAGATGGAGGCCAGAAATTGGAAAGAAGAGGAACCTAAGTTCATTACAAGGTAGAAACGGCGGATCTAATTTAGTCAAAGATTTAGAAGATATTGAAGAGTGGTCTAATGGAAAATATTCAAATTCTCATTGATACGTTTTATCTTTTTCATAATAATTGCTATTACTATATATATAGAATTTCAAAATGACTTAATTTTTTATACCACAATGAAATGTTGTAACCATTTAAATTTGCAATCCACTATGAATTACAGAATAAGAACCTGTTTGAAAGTTTGGAAGAGACAAATGAAAATTTCCAGTCTCATACATTTTAAGGTGCTGTACGATCAGAATATAAATTAGTCGTAATATTATTATATACAATAATTTTAAAAATACGAAATGTGTAAATAACTATTACTTCAATGCTAATGAGGGAAATTAAATAAAATATGACATTTATTCTAAGCATTTCTTATCCATTTTTTTGGGTAAGAAACAGCTACACGAACTATAAAAATGGCTACGAATCTGTGGTCAAGTACTTAAAGGTATTGATAACAGTAAGTCGGAGAAAATATCCCTTGGAATTTACTACTCTATATTCAAATATATAAAAATGTTTAGAAGAAGCAAGCAAAATTTTTGATGAAGTTATTTGCTACTTATTGCACATTTAAACTGTACAGAATTTATAACTCGAGCCCTGCCGGCCACCATACATGTACATTGCTTGAACGCTCCTTTTAACTATAAATACCCGCAGACACGCACATTACTAAATTTCTTGATTAAGTCTAATCATTCATTTATGAACTAATGAATGAACTATATGATGGATTAAGCCCTGATTCATATTGGGGGGAAGATTTATCCAATCTATATCCCATTACTAATCATGACTTGGAAAAAGAGTTCGATTCTTTTGATGATATACTTTGGCAACAAAATAATCATCCAAAGATTCTTAACAATAATAGTAAGAATACCAAAGAATCAAAGAAAATAAATTTAGAGACTAATATAAATGAATGTACATGTATTGACATTAGTAATAGGCCAAAAGTGAGTAGAAAGGCATCTGTTGACTTTAAAAATTCTAAAAGGACAAATGGGAAAAAAGATGATACGAAGTTGCGGATTAGATCTCGTTTTGGATGTGAAGAATGTAAGAAAAGACGGATTAAATGTGACGAAGCAAAACCTCTGTGTGTACGGTGTCGTGCAAAGAGAATCCAATGCAAATATAAAATTTTACTTCATTTTAGAGAGGATTATGAAAGTAAGGGGAAAAAATTTGGAAGGGAAGGGGTCTGGAAGAAAACAGGTCTTTCCCAAGATACTTCAAAGAAATTAATTGCTAGTTCAAAAGATGCTCATTACTTAGAGATACATAACACCAATGCCTTATCTTTTGTAAATTTCACTGTTGACGATATTTTTCAAGGAAAGCTGTGGATACCTCACAGCGTTCAGCTGTCAATCATACCCGTAGATGTTAGGAATACTATTGATAATAATCTGACCGGTTTTGCATTAGCTTATTATATTGATATAATTTCTCCAATATTCAATCCAATTGGTTTTAAAGGATTTAAAAATAAATATACTATTAGAATAGCATCAAGAAGCTTATTCTTTGAACAAGGGTTGAACTTAAATTGGCTCCTTCAATATTCTCAGAGTAATAATAGTATATTTTATTTGGTTATTGCGCTTGGATTCATTTACTTGTCAAAAAATAGTCTTAGAACGCTTGATAATAAAGACACACAGACTAATTGGTTAGCTAGTTCACGCTTTTTTAAAAATAAAGGTATGCAAATAGTGCGCGAAACTATGTTCCATTTTGAAGCAGCTCGTGATAAGGAAAATATACACTTTACAACCGAGTTTCTTTTAACTTTGGTGCTTTCGATGTTATACGAAATGGCTGATGATTGCAATGAGAAGTGGAGTTTGTATTTGAAGATGTGCAGAAGTGTGATTTTTTCTGAATGTTTTGTACAGCCTACGAACGATATTGAAGAAAATTTATTACAATTTTCTTTAGAGCTCTTAAATTACCAAGAAACTATGGGTAGAACTGCTTGCAAGGATAAAAACAGCTTTTTTCCTTTATATGGAAATAATGACGAAGAAGAGCATGTACCTACTTTATATGCCCCTTGTTTACGCATATCTTGGATGGGATGTAATAAAAGTTTAGTGAATGTTATCTCAGATATAACTGATTTATCTTTTGAAAGATTCAATAATATCTGTTTAGAAAAATATACCACGTTGACCAATGAATTAAAAAATAGATTAATAATAATGGACCTAGGAATCAATATAAGTGATTATTACTTAGAGGGTTCATCTGTTGGTTTTAGTGATTCGTTATCTCTTGATAAAGTTCGTGTCGCTTGTCCTACTTTGGATGTAGAAGACTTCTGTTTTGTCTTGGTATATGAAGTTAAACGTTTAGTTTGCTTGATTTATTTGGAAAGCTGTTTACTCAATGCAAAACCAGAAGACCACTATATTGAAACAATGGTTCTCAAAACTTATAAAATTCTAAAGTTCATAATTATTCAAAATGATTTTAAATGGATCTCGACTTTTCTATGGTCCATATTTATATTAGGTGCTGAGATCTCGGTCAATAGCAGTGAATGTGAGAATCTTAGGTATTTAACGTTGCAAATGCTAGATAAGATTCAACCTAAAAGCTTGGGAAATGTGGACATGATAAGAGAAATCATTCTTAAAATATGGAAAAGCAGAGACATTCAAAATTGTAATGAAAATAGTTTTGGAGATATGAAAAATCACATTACTAGAAATGAAATAAATCCAATTCTTGGATCTCAGAACGACTGGGAAATTTACGTTGCTAATGAGTCTTACAAGGTTTCCTTGGCTTGAAATTAACTGCATTATGTACCTACATTACTTTCATTTCTAACTACATATCTTTCATATGATTTGACTATTAACAGTGAACTAATAATTATTATTCAAATGAGAAATCACAATTGCTAGTGATAACAAGCTCATAAGATTCATTGAAGTGGATTAGTTCTCTTGATTTCTTAATAATTTCTTATTTATTTGGATAAAGATAACGTAATCTATCTTTTGGAAATCAAATTACGTATTACTAATTCTCCAATGTTGTGTTAATTCATAATTAGGCTCCTTTATGAAATCATCGATATGATATAAAGCATCCCAGGATTATTAACACCATTCTCATGATCTTCGAATAGACTATTGTCGTTCTGCGACTCATTTTAACATTAATATTAAATATTGCCAGAAGTTCTACCATGTTGGAGATTATCTTGAATGTGCTATAATTTAATTATATTATTTACAATATCGCTAATGACCTTTATTAAAGTGTTTAATTGAATTACCAAATTGAATCAACTAACAACCCTTCGGTTTATCTAGCATATTGTCATTGATTCGTAAAATTCCTTATATTCATTAAAGAAAATTTATGTAAATGTTATGATCTAGTGTATTTTTAGTTACGAACTAGCTCGCTAAACGTTTTGTAGGAAAAATTCCAGTAATTCAATCTTCATGTATAAATCGAAAGCTTCAAGTGCATATTGTTGTACTTTCCAATATCATCTTGGTACGGAAGTCTGAATAAGTTCCTGTAATACGGATATACTAAAAATTTTAAAGCAAGATGTTGAGATCTATACTTCTTTTTCTGTACATGCGGACACAAGCATCATACATAGCTTTCAGTCCTTCATTCCACCAGATACTAATAAATTTATAAATTATGCGATTGTGTGTATTTCATCTTTCAGCAATCTCCGATGAGATTGTACTATACCAACCAGAACGAGACAGAAAAAAAACTCTATAAACCGCCTTTTTTTCTTGATAATTTACCTTAATAGTATTAATATTATGTGGTAAAATGAGTTAATAATAACTTATAAAAGGTATGATCAATAAAATTTAGAGTTATCCTTTATCAGAAAATATTATCTGATGAAATCTGTTAGTAATTGCGAAAAAAAACTGGCAAGATCATGCAATGCGAAGTTTACTTTACTGTTGTATACAATAAAGTACTTTATATTATGTAATATTTTTATGTAGTTTCTGCATATGCCCAAAACAAACTAATGCATATTTCTTTCATCTAACTTGGGGTAACGACAAGTTCAATATGATCCGAAATAGAAAACTTGAGATATATATATCCGAAGTGAAATAAATTAAAACTCTTGGCAGAACCATACCTTCCAAATATACGATAGAATTTGTTTTAACCGAAACTAATAATGTTAATTCAAAAAATATAAAGCTGCCTTACTTTTCCTTAACCATCGAAATTGGAGAGTTAGGCCAAGGAACATTATTAGAATTACCAGAGATAACTGGGTCAAAAGTATAAAAATCCTTACCACTTTCATATAGAATGCGTATTTGATAAGCAAATTACATCCATTCCTTTTCATTTCCTTCAAATTGCCATGAAATTCTTGGTGTAGCTGTACTCACTATACCTTGGTATGGACCAGGTGTATTCGAATCTAACAGTATTGAGGTTATTTTCATGATATCTAGTCCTTCAATATTAAGCTTAAGCTTGTATAAAATATAATCAATACTACAAAACCTTTATATTTTTCAACTTTGCAACATTCTTTTTTCAGTTCGGGAATTCAATACATCGAAGGTTCAAATATGACAATATAAACGAATTTGTGACCCGTTTATTATATGACCTAACCAAATTTAGATAGAATCTACATCTGCTTTTATGATTCTGTTGGAATTGTGGTATTGTAGGCCTTAGTCAGAAAATTAATGATCAGCCGAGAATGCTCAGGAATTTTACAAAAAACATTCATTTCAACAAGTTAACAGTAATTTTAACTTAAAAGTATTTTTATTCAAAAAAAAAAAAAACTAAGAGAATTGTCACTTGTTTAGAGACATTTAAGTGTTGTGTATCGTTTATTTTCTTAGAGGGTCAATTTCACTTGGAAATTTAGAATACATTGACAAAATTTGTGGGCTAGAAATGACTTGCGTACTTCATTACATTCTGTCAAGTTCTGACAATCTAAAAATATTATTATATATTGGGAACACATTTAATTAGTATATAGTATATTTGCATTGTTTCAAACACGATCAACATGTTCAAAATGCTCAACATTTTCTCCTTTCTCTTCCATAATTGCCTTGGCTTCATAAGAAACTTTAGACTCATAACTTCTGAATTTACGGGCAGGAATCTTATTTAGATACATTTCATCAATTTCTTCGAAAGACCTATTGGCTGTTTCTGGTAAGTAGAAGAAGTAACCGAATATTGATACGAAACAGCATGCAGCAAAAATGAAGTTAATGTTTGATCCCATATTAGCCTCATCTGGGTTGAACATATATGGCAAAACAAACTGCCACATACATTGAAATGCATTATTTAATCCAATTCCTAATGCTAGAGTTTTAGCTCTCAATGCAGAAGTTGGAATCTCAGAGTTGATGACGTATGATATTGGACCAATACCGGAGTTGAAAAAAAAGTTATACATCGTTATCAATGCTGCAGTTGCTGTAGTGAAGCTTTTATTTTCTGTTTTCAAACCTAAACCTGCAATAAGTATGTTGAGTATGAATAGAGAAATCATACCGTATAAAACCACAAATCTCCTTCCCCAACTATCAAGTACAAACCACGAGGCAATACTTCCAAAAATGGACAAAGCCTGGGCCCCACAACTAAGCTGAAATGACTGGCTGGTTGTGAAGCCTGAACGTTGAATATAATACGTACCATAAGAACCCACATAAGCTAGCCCACTCATAGGTTGCATAAGGAATGGAGATACAGCTACTAGAGTTCTCTTTAGGTTAACTTTGTTGAAACATTCAACAAAACTACCCGAATTAGCAGCTTTGTTTGCTTCCGCTTCTTCTATAGTACTCTTAACAATACAAAATTGTACTTGAACCAAGGCTTCATCTTTGTATAATTTCTCCAAAGCTTTAATTGCCAAATCTTCTCTCTTTCTTAAAACATAATAATAAGGAGAGTCTGGTAAAAAAAACAAAAGCACAATCGATATTCCACTAAAAGCCCACTGTGTCAAAAAAATACCTCTATATGCAATTCTGTCTGGGCTATCAGAAATGCTATTAACGATCAAAACGGCAATGAATGGACCTATTCCAAAAGATAAATTAACAGCAGCTGTTGCCATACCTCGAAGGGCTAATGGCGAAATCTCTGCAATATAAGTCGTACCCACGCTTTGAAGTAATCCTAGGCAAAATGCATTCAAGAATTTGCCTGCGAAGAAGACTTCAATGGTTGTGGCGACATATTCAAGAGCGATAAATCCGAATGTCAAAAACACAGCGACGAACATTATTTTAGTTCTTCCAAATATATCACATATGTAAGAACCTAAAACAACTCCAAGGACCAACGATCCGATTGGTCCTCCAGAAATAGCAGACTGCCAATTAGCATCCAAGACGTATTCACCATCAAAGTATTCACCAAAATCCTTTCTAAATGTCGGAATAGTTACTACCATTGATCCAACCCCATTTTCAAACCCAACTGAAATCATAACCCACAATGCAAAAACGATATACATAGAAGACCATGGATATGCCTTAATTGCTTGCCATCTGCTATATTTATGCTCTAAATCTTGTTGAATAAAGGCTGATTTTTGAACGTTATCAACACTTTCGGTCACAACTATAACACCTTTTGTTTTATTTAAATTTGAATCTGACATTATTAAGACATTCACTTTTTGGGTATACAATCAACCTCTCAGGTTGGGTCTTTTATAGTGACATTTTATATCAACTGATATGAGTAAGTATAGTCTCCCCCGCGTCATATTTTTTCTATGATCTTGTCTATTTGATGGAAAATCCAATTAAAGCAGCGTCGGGCTTTTCACGACCCGTATAATTTTTGAATAGAAAAAAGGGTCAATATTGTTCGAAGTGGGGTGGCATTTCTTGAGCACAATATAAGCGAAAGAATCTTATTTCCGTCGCAAAGATCAGATAATTCGGCTCAATGATACGCAGTATTGATATTAATTGGATACTTCGGTTCTTCTATATGACGACATCCAAATTATTTAGCCAAAGTTTTCGTCAATATTTTTTCTTCTTTTAACTTTAATCAAATATTATGAAGGTTTGTGGTATTAGATTAGGCTTGGGCACACCAGGAGCTTATCAGGGTGTGTTAAATTCTGGAGAACCAACTATTTCATGGCAGATTGAGACTGGAAAAACAAATTGGATACAGGACTCGTACCAAATTAGGATTAAGTATGAGAACGACTCAGAATTTACTGAGTACGACATAGTTCAATCAGATAACTCTCAATGGATCAAATGGTCTGGGAATTGCTTGGCTTCTAGGGAAGAATTTAGTATTAGTGTTAGGGTGAAAGGTAAAGATACACCTAGCGAATTTTCAGAGTGGAGTGACGATGTTAAAGGTCAAGTAGGTATATTGAGTACGGAAAAATGGCCTGCAAAATTTATTTCAATGGAAGATCAACCAAAAGCAGAGAGTAACCCACCAGAAACTTTATTCCGAAAAAATTTTAAAGTTGCAAAAGACAAAAGAATTAAATCCGCAAAGATTTTTAGTACTGCCCTAGGTATTTATGAAATTGAACTCAACGGGAAACGTATTAGTGATGATTACTTGAGCCCCGGATGGACTACTTATGAAAGTAGATTATTGCATCAATTTTACGATGTTACACAATATATTAACAGCGATGACAATGCTATAGGATGCCGTGTAGGAGCTGGATGGTTTAGTGGGAGATTGGGATTTGAAGGAGGACTTTCAAATGTTTACGGTGACAAAAGAGCAATTAGTTTACAGATGGTTATTAAATATTGTGATAATACCGAAGATCTTGTAATAACGGATAAGTCTTGGAAGTCTAATTTTGGACCAATAACTTCAGCGGACATTTACAATGGAGAGGACTATGATGCTAACTTAGAAATTCTCGATTGGTCCATGCCCAATTTAGATGACTCAGGATGGTTAAAAGTTGAAGAGGAGGAAAGCACAACTCGAATTGAACCTCAGTCATTTCCGTACGTTAGAAAAATCAATATACTTACTCCTAAAGAAATAATTTTAACTCCATCCGGAAAGAGTGTTTTAGATTTTGGTGAAAATATAGTTGGTTTCGTTAAAATGCATACAACTGCACCTAAAGGTCATAAAGTTACTTTAAAGCATGCCGAGGTATTAGAAAATGGCGAGTTAGGAATTGTGCCATTAAGAGATGCAAAGGCGACTGATAATTATATATTTAAAGGAGATGAAAGAAATGAAACCTATCATCCACGTTTTACTTATCATGGATTCAGATATTGTCAACTTGAAAATTGGTATGGTGATTTAAATGTTGATGCTTTTGAAGCCATAGTGATATCGACATCCATGAAACAAACTGGAGATTTCCATTCAAGTAATGAATTACTTAATACCCTACATGCTAATGTTATTAGGAGTTCGAGAGGGAATTTTATTTCTCTTCCAACTGATTGTCCTCAGAGAGACGAAAGGCTTGGTTGGACAGGTGATATTGCTATATTCGGTCAAACAGCGAGTTTTTTATTCGATACTGCCCCTTTCTTGGGTAGTTGGTTGCAAGATCTTTCATGCGAACAAATGCTTAACGAGAACGGTGAGTATAATTCACCACCTTCTGGTGTACCACCGGTTACGGTGCCTGATATAATTAAATACACGGAGCACTTCTGGGGCCCAGTTATTAGCGCAATTTGGCAGGATGTTTCTGTGATACTTCCTAAAGTATTATATGATTCTACAGGAGCCGTTTGCATATTGGAGAATCAGTTTACTAGCATGAAGAAATGGTTTGAGTTCATTCCAAAATTGGAAGGCAAGGTTCTTTGGGACAAATCCAGAGTAAAATTTCAGTTAGGTGATTGGCTAGATCCAAATGCCCCACCAGATGAACCTGAAAAAGCTACAACAGATGAGACCTTAGTTGCTGATGCATTCATGTTCAAAATCTTAAGCATTATGGTAGAGGTTTGCTTACACTTGAATTTAGAAGATGAATATACTAAATACAAGTCTTTGCGCGATAGGTGCAAAAAAGATTTCAATGAAGAATATATCACACCTTCGGGTAGAATTGTTAGTGATTCTCAAACTAGTTATGCTTTAGCTATTTGCTTTGGTCTCTTTTACAATAATGATCAATTAAAGCATGCAGGCATTAAATTAACGGAAATTGTTAGGAAAGCGGCATTTAAAATCGGAACAGGCTTTGCAGGAACGCCATTTATTACGACTGCATTATCAATAACCGGCCATCTAGAGGAAGCATACTCTATGTTATTAGAAAAAGAATGTCCTTCTTGGTTATATCCCGTGACAATGGGAGCTACCACAGTTTGGGAGCGATGGGATAGTATGAGGCCTGATGGAAGCATTAATCCAAATTCAATGACATCGTTTAATCATTATGCTCTTGGTAGCGTCGCTACTTTTATGCATGAGGTTATTGGTGGTCTTAAAATATTGGAACCAGGCTATAGGAAATTCGAAGTCAGACCACAACCTGGCAGGGATATATCTTTTTGTAAGGTTTATCACGAATCCCCATATGGCAGAATTTCAATAGAGTGGTTTTCAAATAACAAAAAATTCAGTTTAGAAGTGACAGTTCCTCCGAATACTGGTGCTATAATTATTTTACCAGATGGCAGTTCCCAAAATGTTGGCTCCGGTAAGCACATATTTACTTGTAAGTGTTTAGATAGTAAATAGATCCAAATATATTATAGAATATGATTCTATTTTTGTAGATATATTTGTTTGGAATTAGTTGTTTTGCATATTTAAAGGGATTTTGTCCTTCATTTAAGGAATCAAGAAAAAGATTTTTGCAAGATTATAGCTTCTCTATGGCAACAAAACAGTATCGTATGAGATAGTTACTAGCTCATGGTTCGATTATTTTATATTGAAACTGCATTTGAGCAAGATGACTTTGAATTGACGAATTAATATCATGTGAAAATATAAAGAATATACATTGAATATCGTTCTTACAAGGAACTTCACAATTTATATCTTAGCCCTTATAATTAAATTGGCTTTAGATAAAAAAAAAACCGTCTAACTTTCCTCAATCATGAAAAACGTCAAAAAATACATATACCTCTTTTGGTAAAATAATATCTTCATTGCGGTATACAAAAATTATATAAAAATAGAGAATGCTTTCTTCCCGTTGATTTTGAAACTATAGAATTCGTTTGGTGCATCATTTTTTGTTTTTTGCATTTGCTTCGAAAAATTGCAACCTTTTTCACGCATTTAGAAAGCCATATCACATTTTTTCTTCAACTTTATACATGATTCTAAGAGTCTATAAAACCTTATATGTTTATTGATTAGTGAGCATATTATATCAGTCTATGGCTATATATGAATCTCCTCAATAATTAATTCGCAGCAAAAGGGGCATTGAGATCATTAGCAATAGGTAATTTGAACCATTCAAATATATTAGAGAAGTCATTTTGATTATTTGGTGAGTTAGTTGAAACTTTTGTTTTGTTTTTTTTAAACTTTTCAATCTTTTTTGAGAGAATAACGTCCACTATATAAGCATTTAGTCTCATATCCGATATTATTCTTGCGCTCTTTGATAGGTGTTGACCTTGAGTTTTCGCCTCATCATCATCATCCTCATCATCATCATCTTCATCATCATCATCTTCATCATCTTTTTCTTCTGTACGGTCTAAATTAGACCCCTCACAAATATTAAGGGGTTGATATGCTTCAGCATATCTCATAAAATTTAGGTCATTCGCAGACTCAAATTCGTCCATTTTCAAGAAGTTAAGAATATCAGAATACTTCATCGAGCTTTCCCATATTCCTCCAATTTTTGAAAGTAAATTAATTAAATAATCTAGTTCTTGCGGTAATTCATTTTCATAGTTTATGGCATTCACCAAGATTAATCTTGCAGTAACCCAAACAGAAAATGCATACTGCGGACCGCATAATTCGTATACTTCTTCATTATGAACTTGTGGCAATGTTTTGGATAAATTTAAAATATGGCTGGCTGATTGTAAACTTTTCACTCGCGCTTCATCAGAAGATAAGAAATAATTGGAATGGAAATACGGAAATCCAGCAGCAGAATTCAACCTGATAATTGTCGCATGATACAAAGCATGAAATAAAATATCTTTAGTTGTCAAAGGCCGATGAAAAGAATCATTATCTAATAAATCAAGATATTCCTGGGGAATGGTTTTCCTCCATTCCTGTATTTCGTTATTTATTTCTGAAAATTTCATTTGCCAATTTAAGACGTCTTTCATACTCTCGATATCTATGGGATGCCTCATAAATGTATGTATTTTACCCAAAATATGTATTATTTCAATTAAAAAGCAAGTGGAATCATATATAGTATTGTCCAGAAATGACGGAATCTGCATGCTTGTTTTGATAGTATTATTATTTAAAATTCTGTCCTGGGAATAGCGTATCGTTGCATCATTCCTACTATTATGGTTGGGCACCCAAGAATCATATCCAATAGGTAATAGACAATCAATTTCAGACTCTGGGATTTTGCATGGAAATGAATTTGAAACGCTCGATAATTTATCTAAGATGTAAATTTCCCAGAATAGACGCCTTCGAGATTCTTCTTCAAACCAATCAATTGGCGACTTCAACAACTTTACATTTTTGATAGCACGCTTTTTGGATCCTAATTGCTTGTTTTTGTCTCTGTTATTTTCTTCTGGACTTGGAATCATCACCTGCTGGGTCTGTCTTCTCTCCTTAGTCAAATTTAAATGAACCACACCTGAAGATATTTACGATATAAAACTCCATGTCTCAGGGTTATTTGACTTACCGAATAGGTCAAATGCAAGTAGAGTCATGGCTTGTAACTGTTCAATGTCATTCATTCCAATACAAGTAGAAATTATCCGACCCTTACAATAGCTGTGGTACTTCTTAACCTCTTCCAGTGACATGATAGACTTTGCAGATCTCAATGAACACAATATAACCCCCAATAAAAGTGGTGTAGCTACTGTTACGCTGGATTCTAATAGTTTAGGGATAGTCGTTGTAGGACATAAAATCAGAAACGTTGGGTTAACCTTTTGGAAATGTATATCTATCAACATTTTAATTTGGCCTATGGGTGGTAACATAGGATCAATGGTATTCATATCATGCAGAGTATTGAAGTGAGGGCTATATCCTGATTCCAGTACTGGATTCAATGTTGGATCTGGCAATGCCACTAAATCTATAGCTTCTTTACTTCGGCCATTTCTGATGACATTGCTCGAACCAATACTATTAAGCTTTTCTTCAAATAAGGCCATTCTTTTCTTCAAAAGATCTATTTCTTCTCTTGAGGTTGCCGTTGTATTCTTGAATGAACTCTCGAGGTTAGACAACCTATCGAATACTTGTTGACCGTAGCCCGCCTTTAGCCCAGGTTTCTTCATTTGACTATAAATACATGTCTCGCCTAAAATTTACGTTAGCTCAGTAGACAATTGATAATATTTCAAAATGATACTTACCATGATTCAAACAGTAATTACAACTTGGTTTGTTACCATCACATCTAACCTTTTTTGATTTACAGAAATCACATGAACGAGAGATTTTAGCATCTTCAATAAGTACAAACTTCTGTTTATCTTTCTGCTTATTAATCGCTGTTTTCGTCATATTATTCAACTAGTATTCAAGACTCCAGTATATTCTTCGTAATTGATATATTCAATTTGGCTCAGATTAGTTTGAATCAACATTCACGCACCCCGCCTTTTTGGTTTTTACAGAAAATATTCTAAAACCTTTTCCTGCAGCTACCTCAATCTAATAATTTATGGTGAGCTTTTCCATATTCCGGGGTTCTTTTCCTAGTTCTTAGTTCACAAAGCTATTTAAAATTGAATTGAATTGAGAAGTTAAAGTTACGTATTAATATATTTCTAACAATTATATATTTTAGGTTGAAAATGATGTTGAGTTTAGGATAAGTACAAGGTAAATCACTCTCTTCTCTTTTATAAACGTCATCACGATAACTTTGATAATCCTATTAATCGAGGACTATCCACATATTTATTGATATTTTAGTGATATTCATGAATTTTTATTGTGTAACTGTTATCTGTGTAAACTTGTAAAAAAAATAAATATTGAAATGAAATTCCCCCTAGGGAAATTTCAGGAAATTTCAAGAAAGACCACCATTCTAATACAATTATGCGAAAGCTTCGACTTTTTGAACAAAAAATAATTCTCCATTTGATGGTCTAGTATAACTAAGCCTGTCAAAAACTGTATCGGCAATTACATATTGCCGGATAAAATCTATTTCATTCTTGAACATATTGGGCCAAATTTGTAATAAATCAATAGAGGACAAAACTTTTGGTCTATACTCTTCTATATCTTCGTCAGTAACATCGATCGCTTTAGAAACTTCTTCAATCTGTGAACAAATATAATTCACCAGATTTCTAATCAGTGTATTGAAATTGGGATTGCACAGGGGGTCTTTCATTTTAGAAAGTGTTACAATCCATAAAAGGGCAACATCATTTACGATTTGTTTCTTCAATATTTCTTCATATGAAGAGACCTTAAAAATTTTAATCAAAGAAGATTTGAAAGATACATCATTTTTTAACATAGTCTTCAATGAGAGCAAATAAGCCTTATTATCAGCTAAGAGACTTTTTTCATATTTTAGCAAAGACTCTAAAGTGTTCTGAAATATCTTTCTTTGCTCATTTCTGTAGACTTTAACTATGTCATAGACATCACATTTAACCTGAGGACTCATTTTAAAGGTTTTTTTCAAAAGAAGTATTTGTTCTTCAATAACTTGCTTTAAATGAGTAATACCGTTGAGTTGCATCCTTAGAGATATTCCGATATCCCTTTCAAACCCCATCTGCATTAAAATAGCAAAAAAATTGACTAAATTACTAGGCAAGTTTTCATCAGCCTTAATTTTGAAGTTGATTCCATCTCTCAAGTACCTAATATGTTCATCCTTATCATCGTTATTTTGATTCTCTAAAATTTTATACTTCAATGCCTCTTTAATAAGTTCTTCCGTATTTAATTTGAACGAAATACTCGTTTCATCATATTTGTTGTTTTCAGATACAAAACCATAACCAAGTAAAAGTTCAAGATTTGATTTATCACCATAGTTATTATATAACTCGCCAAATTCATCTCCTTTTTCGAAGCTTTGAAATGAAATATGACTTCCTTTTGACTCTTTAAATCCATTCCATTTAACTTTATAATCATTCTTATGATTCAAGAGGTCAAATATTGGTATTAATATTGCCTTCTGTAGATCACTTCTCTTAACCTCATTTTTCAATAAGATATATGGGAAACCTCTTGAAGTTAAAATACTATACGACCAAACGTAATTTCTGAAGCTTGTCCAAGATCTGTTTTCGCTCTTCAAGTATTCATATAATTCGCCATGATAGGAGTTTAAAGATATTCCAGCAATATTATCGTCGTAAAACTTCATATCTTGTAATATTTGTTGTTTAAGATTTTCATCAAGTGAATTCTTAATAAGCTGTTTCATAAGTTCATGCCATTCAATGACTAGCTTACTGAAGTTCTGTTTAAAAATTGTTTCAAGAACGGTTCCATTCACCAAATCAATTTCATTTGAATTCCAAAAATAAGGGATATTGAAATCCTTAGGTAAGATTTCGAAATACGGTTTAAAATGGTTATCATTAAGTGGCGTATCGAACGCTAATTTTGATATTAACAAGATTGTCATTTCATTATTGGTGAAAGAAGAATCTGAGTGTGCATTAATCCCAGACAAATATTGTTCTTTTAGGTGAGGCCCGATAACCATACACTTTGGTATCTTGATCAATTCTTCACCACTCAGGAAATCATGTATGAGTGCCGAATATCCCTTTTGTTTGTTATATTGAAACTCTATTCTAGAATCTAAAATAGCACCGTTATCTCTGGCCCAAGATAAAAAATCCCCTAAGCCTCTCCCTAACATGCTTGAAGTCGAAAGAATCTTCCAATACGATAGAAAAATGGTTAAACTCTTCTTGATCCAATAGTTCTTTTCAACCAGATCACATAATGCCCAGAATAAAAGACTTCACCAAAATGAATTAGTGTACAACACAGTTCAAGAGAAAAAAATTAATAAATTTAGTCACAAACCCTAGACTTGTTAATGCTTAATGACAAAATTGTAATAAACTGATGTCTATAGACAAAATGCAGACAATGAGATGGAAATGGTTGCTGCAAATCTAACTATCATGTAAAATCTTTAAATTCCCCAGAGTGTCATTTTTCAATAACAAATCTGCTGCAGGGCCTTTTTGAGACATTTAAAAAAATTCAAATAGAATAATAACATAAGAATAATTAAGTATGTTAAAAGGGTCCATCGCAGTAGTCTAAAGCCAATGAAATATAAAACTACAATATAATGAATAACACTTCACTGTCGGCATAGCTAGTAAAAATTGCACGCAGTGGGTAAATAGTTAAGAAACTCCTTACAAAATTGCACTGTCTCCAAAAAATCTGTACACCACAGTCTGAAAAAGGGAAAATATTGTCAGAAATAGATATATGGTGTAGATACAGGGACCCTCTCAGATATTTAAAGTGCCATTTGTTCTGGGCGAAAACTAGATATCTAGTTCAAATTCCAAATCCAGAGTACATTCTCTGCTGAGAAGTGTATTTTCTCAAAACAGAGCAAATTGATTTGAATTGTGTTTATCAACTATTTTTGAGACGCTTTTGACGTGTTAGCTTCCTTAGTTACTCTCGTATTGAATGATTGCACGCTCATATCAAAGACCTCTTCGAAAGAGGAATTATTGTCACTTCCATCATGGTCATCATTACCAGCATCATAAAAAACTTTAATTTCTGAATGATCCTGGTTTGCTTTATGATTATCCAAATATAGGCTTATGACTGTGAGACTGGCTCTAAATAATATCACGAAAGCGAAGAGGGCGTAAATTTAGAGAGATAAGAACTGATGAATTCAATAATGCAAATTTAACTCCTGAAAAGGTTATCATGAATTCAAACCTCAGCGAAGAATTTCCAGCAAAAAAGACATTACCATAACCAGGACCTAGAAGTGTTATAACCGATGCCCATAAGACAAAGTTTAATAGGATAACCATTGGTGGTGGTGCTGTTATTCTTTCTGGTCCATAGGTAAAAAATGATGGACACCATGTATGGCAAAATGGATAGCAAACAAAGTTTGATTATAGTCAAACAAATATCTATCTAACTGGAAAATAAACCCGTGTTAAATATAATCAGCACTTGTGTAACGCACAACCAATTAAGAAATACTTTATAGCATCGTCGCTAGCCCTTTCAGCGTCCAAGACGTTTTTTCCCGAAAAAATAGGAGTTACTGCAAATGGGGAATAAAATATGATTTCCCACCATGGAAATCTTGAAAAAACCATGTCAATTATCGGATTAAGGTAAACTCTAGCTTCCTTAGAGCAATGATGAGGACAATGCACTTGGTCCAAGCACTTTGTCCAGTGTGCTTTCATAATTTGTGGCATTAAAGCCTCATCGATATTCAAGAAGTTATACTTCTCATAGTCACGTTTTGCATCTGTGTCTCTGTTCACTAGCTCGAAAGCAGGTAGTTCATTACTGAACGCACTTGCTAAGTCCCCGTCAACTTCATCAAGTTTTGCTTTTTCCTGGTTATTGAACAATATTTCAATAAACATGCCGTCTTGCAAAATCTCGTAAGCAGTATATGAGCGTACATGACTCTTTTTTAATTTTCCACCTGCCAAAATACTTGACACCTCCTTACTTCCGTATTTTAGAAGTAATGGTACTCCTCCAGGATGACGCGAAAGGAATTCCGTTACTCATAGATCTTTCTTTGATCGAGTGAAACCCAGTAATCATCCTGCTGATTTGTGCTTCGCCAATTCGTCTTTACTGTATACCTTAATTCTATGCTGAAATTTCTCTGACATGTTTCTTTTATATATAAATTCATGAAAATCACTGAAAAATATAATAAAAGTGTTCCTCTCATGAAGGGAACATTCACATGAAATAGCCGTTCAAAAATTTTCGGGAATTATATTCTTCATCTGACATATTCAATAAAACAACAGAGAGAAATTATTGCAATTTTCAACGTAGATTTTTTATGTTGGGGAATTTAGAAGAGAATGCGAAATAGCTACTTTCGTTAAGACCACAAATTTCCGCCTAGTAGAGACAATTTATTAAACTCCACAGCATTCTATTGAAGAGTATCAATAATATTAAATATGAAGTTATACTTTTTATAGTCATCTCTTATAAGGACTTAAAACAAGGTATAGCATGGTTAACTTTTTGATTATTTAACTAGAAGCTCGAAAACAATATTATGGCCGCTAATTTTTCTACTTCATAGTAATTCCAAAAAATTCATTTGTTAATTCTAATCCCGTCTTTAAAACTTCAAGGCCAGCATTTTTATTCTTAAGATATTATCGAAGTATTAGACCAAAAATCACTGTATGTTTCCACAAATCTGAACTCGAATCAATAAAGTTGCCCATAGTAAGCATCCTGTCCATTTACACTATCAACTAGTAATTGACATAACCTCTCATGAAGTATTAGTTTTAATTCCACTCAATTCTATAAATAGTAGATGATTTATAACTGCTTTCTTGGTTTCCAATGTGCCCAGCTGAAATGATTTCACTGTCGATACACCGTTTAAGGCATAAAGAATATTTGCACCTCTAACATTTTTATCTTCTCAACAACATCTGAGTCATTGTAATTGGAAGCATCATCCGCACCCAATAACTAAGCACATAATAATGTTCAGCAGATGCTGTTATAATAACCTTTAGCTTGTTTATATGATTTAAAGATAATAATGTTAAAAACAGTACAACTGTGGATGGTCCCGTATGTTCCTAACAATTGTATATTTATTACATAATTATATGTAGAGATATTAGCAAGATGTAAAATTGATTAATTTACCTGCAGAAAGCAAATTCATTCAATGATACCTCGAAAAATGCGTCGTAAAAAATAAATAATTTTTGGTCGCAGGGTGGGACTACACGTCAACATTTCTCTAGCTGGAGCACTATTGTATGCACGTGCCCTGAACTAAATCATGCATTTCCATGGTAAAGCATATATATACAATGCAAGATCTTAATTATATCTTGCAGGTCAGCAACTTCGTCATTATTCACTGCAATTTCTTTTTCGTTTTTTGAGTTCGAACGCCCTAGGGTGACCGATCATGTGTTTCCGGGATGACATGCTACTTACAATAGACTGCAGAAGTCAATTACCAGATTATAGGGGAGAAATGATCATGCAAGGGATATTCAGAGATGAACGAATACTAAAATACATTATAGTACATGTATGCTTTATTTTAAGTGAATTTTTTTTATTACAATTACTTCAAAAATTGCAATATTTGCTGAATCCCACTTGAGTTTACTGTTCTTACAATTTTTTGCAAGCATATATAGAATAGCCAAACTTCAGATTTTGAAATTTGTTTTGGCTTGACAATTCATAGGTATTGTCAAATTACTAGGCTCCTACAGCCAAACCTTCCGAGCCGCCCGAAAAAGCAGCACACAAAGTCAACGAGATATCGCAAAGCCGGAATCATGTAAGACATTCGTGAACCACATACATCAGTTAGCGATATATCTCATATTAACTGTATGGGGCTTTGTATAACAAATGTACGCTGTAATTTTATTGTGTTATGTTACTGGAGATACAAGTTAGTACTGTAATACTGGTCCGCATTCTTGAATAATTTGAGTGTTCAGAAGGTAATTGATGATTTACTTTCAACATCATCAACCTGCAGATTCATAGAGTTTTCACGCACAAAATGATATAAGAAATACTAAAAGCCCGGGAATTTGGAATTTACAAATGTTACAACTCTTCTAATCTTCTAGTATTACTAATTTTGTAATGATAATAAACACGACGAAATATTATCATAAATTCCTTTGAATCAATTCGCGTTCCGCTAAAATTAGCTTTAAGCTTTATTGACCAGTATATCTGAGATATGCATCTGTATGCAAAGTAATATGTATGATAAAATTTTTCGGATCTCGAATTGTATATGTAAGATTTGTTTGTATAGATTGTTTCTTTGTTCGTATATTATGAACACGGGCTTTAGAGTCCGTTTAATAGGGTAGAGATAACTGAATTTATTTTATTTTTTAGAGGAAAGAAATCCTAAATTTTCTGTTATAAATTAACCCGAAATTCTATCCCAAAGGAGGAGTCCTAGAAATTAGAAGAAATTGCTCATTGATTTTTTAGTTAAAATGTAAGAAGTTTGTTTAAAATCCGGGTAGTAAATTGTATCGTTTTTGTAAGCCCTTATCAACAAAACTATAGTTCTATGGTCCACTTCATTCTCCATACCTTTAGTAAAAAAGCACTTTAATTTTGTGATCATTATACTTGCATGTATCCGTTATTTCCTTTGTAATAGGAATTGCTATTGCTTGAATAATTCAGACCTCGTTTTCAATAACGAAACCTTATCTGAATCTTCATGTATGACTGTATATTAACTTCATCAATTTATCAAATGATGATATATCATGCACATAACAATAAAGTAATACGCGAAATCTAATGCTAGAAGTACATAAAAGCGGGGCATAGTTAAATCCCTTTAGAGGTTCATGCATCAGTGAAAAAAATACTTATACTTACAACCAGGTATCTCCTAAGTTAGCAATCTACCATCAATTCTATATTGTAAGTTGACATGATCAAGTCCTTCGGTCAACCTTAACGAATTATGTGCTGGCAGTGTGTGTTATCTTGCATATATATCTTTGTTAAAAAGTTGATGTTTACATATTGACTTAGAATTAGAATTCTGAATAATGTTTATCAGAGCTGTATGACAAAATCAATGCTCATTGTTTGAACTTTTGCATGAACATACATGAATTAAATTTCGGAATTTAGAACAAATATTGCGATTTGTTTTGCGATCGATCGAATAGCAGCCAATCCAATTGGGCAATTCCTTTACCATTTCTGGCTAGAATAAAATGTGGCTAGAGTTTAGGAAAGTGAAAAGAAATAGTATAAATATAACTAATATAACTAATATGACTTCTTGGTAACTGGTATTTCTCATTAACTAAGGCATGAAATCTTCTTCATTATTAAGAACTTTATTTGCTTTAGCAAGTTCTGTATCTGGGTTAACCATTTCGGAACCCACAGTTCAGAATGGTTTAATCAATTTAGGCCTTACGGTTGGTGATGATTTAGATATCAATTCGGATGCATATCTTACCATTATCAATGCTATCCTTTCAGCTAATGTTGGTGTTGGAAGTATCAATAACAATGGTGGATTCTACTTCAAATATGACGGTGGTATTGCTGCAGTTTCAGCGGCCGTAGCTACTGGTGACATTAACAATGAAGGTACCATCGTTTTTAGTTCAGAAACAGATAGTCTTGCAACTGTTTTGGGGTTGACTACCGCTCTTGGTAAATTCAGTAACGGTGCAGACGGTAAAATATATTTTGACTCACAAGATGGTGTCGCTTCTGTCTATGAATTAGTAGGTGTAAATGGATGGGAGAATGATGGATTAATTTATATGAGACAAGCTGATAACTTAGTTGGTACTGCGCTTATTAATTCTGTTAATGTTGGTGGATTATTAACTGGGTCTATACTTGAAGCAACAAATGACGGCTCAATTTGTTTAGATAGTACTGCCTACACTCAACTTTTGTCTATTCAAGGTGATGGTTGTATGACAGTTTTGAATGGTGGGTCTATTAACTCTTTGCTTGATATTGCTACAGGCGTTATTAGTCTTGATAATGACATCTATCTCGCAGATGCAAACTCTAACCTTCAAATTGGTCTTGGAAGTTTGAGTGTAGGTGTTGATGGTGTAATCGATATAGGAACTGCTCCTACTTATAATCTTTACGGATTTGGTGGCGGAAACGAACTTCAAATTTTAGGACTTGGAGCTATCAGTGGACTTAGTAACATTCCATTATTAGGACCTGTATTGGATCTAGTTTTAAACCTCGTTACCGGAATTGTCGGAAATGTTATTTTAGGACCAGCGATTAGTTATGATAGCAGTACCCAAGTATTGACTGTTGACATCAATGTTTTACCAGCAGTCATAACGGCTGCTAAGACCCTTATTCCTCTTCTTCCTAGTAGTATTACACTTTTAAGCTCTAAATTTCAGCTTAATGGTGACTACGATAGTTCTCAGTTTGCAGTTGAGGGAACAAGTATTGTATACAATGGAGACGTACCAAGTCAACTGGTTCCTCAAGCTTGTACTGCCTGTGTGTCAGTAACTATCCCAACTATTCCAACAGGTACAGTGACTTCAAGCACCGCTTCAGCCACTTCGTCCGGTGCCGTCTCATCTAGTGCTAGTGACTCAAACACTGCTTCAGCCACTTCCTCCGGTGCCGTCTCATCTAGTGCTAGTGACTCAAACACTGCTTCAGCCACTTCCTCCGGTGCCGTCTCATCTGGTGCTAGTGACTCAAACACTGCTTCAGCCACTTCCTCCGGTGCCGTCTCATCTGGTGCTAGTGACTCAAACACTGCTTCAGCCACTTCCTCCGGTGCCGTCTCATCTGGTGCTAGTGACTCAAACACTGCTTCAGCCACTTCCTCCGGTGCCGTCTCATCTGGTGCTAGTGACTCAAACACTGCTTCAGCCACTTCCTCCGGTGCCGTCTCATCTGGTGCTAGTGACTCAAACACTGCTTCAGCCACTTCCTCCGGTGCCGTCTCATCTAGTGCTAGTGACTCAAACACCGCTTCAGCCACTTCGTCCGGTGCCGTCTCATCTAGTGCTAGTGACTCAAACACTGCTTCAGCCACTTCCTCCGGTGCCGTCTCATCTGGTGCTAGTGACTCAAACACTGCTTCAGCCACCTCATCAGGTGCTGGAAACGGCTCTGACTCAAACACTGCTTCAGCCACCTCATCAGGTGCTGGCAACGGCTCTGGCTCAAACACTGCTTCAACCACCTCATCAGGTGCCGGTAATGGATCCTCTCCAACTGGTTCTGGCTCTGGTTCTGGCAACGGCTCTGGCTCAAACACTGCTTCAACCACCTCATCAGGTGCCGGTAATGGATCCTCTCCAACTGGCTCTGGATCTGGCTCAGGTTCAGGTTCAGGTTCTGGATCTGACAACGGTTCTGGCTCTGGATCTGGCAACGGCTCTGGCTCCGGTTCAGGTTCTGGATCAGGCTCTGGATCAGGTTCTGACAACGGTTCTGGCTCAGGCTCTGGATCTGGCTCAGGTTCAGGTTCTGACAACGGTTCTGGTTCTGGCTCTGGCTCAGGTTCAGGTTCAGGTTCAGGTTCAGGTTCAGGTTCAGGTTCTGGATCTGACAACGGTTCTGGTTCTGGCTCTGGCTCAGGTTCTGGATCAGGTTCTGACAACGGTTCTGGCTCAGGCTCTGGATCTGGCTCAGGTTCAGGTTCTGGATCTGACAACAGCTCTAGTGCCTCTGGTTCCTCAAGTTCTGGATCAGGCTCTGGATCTGGCAGCGGCTCTAGTGCCTCTGGATCTGGCAACGGCTCTGGCTCCGGTTCAGGTTCTGGATCAGGCTCTGGATCAGGTTCTGACAACGGTTCTGGCTCAGGATCTAGTGCCTCTGGTTCCTCAAGTTCTGGATCAGGCTCTGGATCTGGCAGCGGCTCTAGTGCCTCTGGATCTGGCAACGGCTCTGGCTCCGGTTCAGGTTCTGGATCAGGCTCTGGATCAAGTTCTGGCTCTGGATCTGGCAGCGGCTCTAGTGCCTCTGGTTCCTCAAGTTCTGGATCTGGCTCAGGCTCTAGTGCCTCTGGTTCCTCAGAAGTTCCTACTGTATCAGCCTATGAAAATGCTGCAAACAAAGCTAATTTAGTAGATTTATTCATTTACCCATTATTGGCTTTGATTCCATTCGTGTTCTGATCTTAAGTAACATTTTTTGCTTTTGAATTCTTCCATATTAATACCCAATTTATATTATTTTGTTAAGAATTTTCTTTTCTTAAATTTCATACTCATTTTCGGTTTTAGACTTTTCATAATTAAATATATTTAATTTTATTTTAGATAATTTGAATGTTGCTTAGAGGAATGTATTGTCGACATTAATTTTCTGCAAAATGTATCAGTCTTGTTTCTCAATCCAGTCTTTTAATATCGTGGGATTCTCTGGTAGGTAGAACTTAACTTTTACGAAACGGTATTATATATAGACACCAGTAAATGTCTACCTTCGTCTCTCCTGTGCCGACTACCCACCAGCATAACTCCTTAAACATCATCAGTACTTTCTATTCCTTCCTGTAAAAATCACTTGACACATTACACAAAACTTTTTCTCAGAATACTTCACAAGCCTAATAAATATGTTAACAATCCTCTAAACGTCCCTTAAATTTCTTCTCATCCCTATATCTCATTCATGTTCAATTTCGATTTTATTATTATTTCCATTCCACTCCTAACTTTACAAATTATAGTTTATCTCCTTATATTCTGAACAAATACTTCTCCCTCGATATATTTCATATATAAGGATGATTCACATCTTCTTCTCTATATAATAAAATACTATCCTATACTACTCTACTGAATATATATCACTACACCTTCTAAATTTATATATTTTAAATCAAGTCTACTATTTTTGCATATTAAATACTCATATACTTCTTCTAATTTATCGAAACTCTGCTTTTCATAAACAATCAATAAGCTATTCTAATTTCCGATCATTGTCCCTAAATTCCATCTTCTGCTTGATATATCTACACTTCTTACGATTCCTATCTTCATGCTTTCATATTATCTTATTTTAAAACATCATCCGTTATCTTCCTCCCAATCTAATTCACAAATATTCCTATCTTTTTACCACTTCTCATTTCTCATGTTTTATCTAAGCAATACCATATCTCTCACATAATAACACCCTCTTTTCAAACGTATACTCATCTCGATATAGGTTCTTCCACTATTTAGGGATGTTAGCAAGGTGTAGGGATGTTCAAATTTCAAATATGACGAACGAGCATAGATTACTATATTAATAACCTGGAGGCAGGATAATGTATAATAACTCTAAGGTTAGCGGTAGCAGGATTCTTCTATAAAGGATAAAGAGGTACTCGGAACAGAAGTGAAATTAACAGATTTGACTGAAATTAGTCAGAAAGTCCCAGAGGATCAGTTCCATTAATGGGTATTTCCTCGACTTGTAGAATAGCACACACGAACTCGTAATCTGAAACGTGGTAACATGTCTGGCGGCCAACTCGAGAATGATTGATATCTATAAAAGAAAACAATGAAGTTGACTTTAATGCCATTCTGAGAGTGGCTAATGGATCTCCATCATTGGAGTATTTCGTATAATGATATTAAACTCCACAATATACATGTTTTAATATTGATAAATTTTGGTGTAGTGATGAAGAGAGGAAAAAAGGGACTTCTCTTGATGAGCTTGTCCCAATTACTTTTTACGGCGTTAATAGTGATGTTGTCTTAGCTAAAAAAACGATAATAATGAAAGTAGGAAGAATGATTATGCATTACAAGTGACGAAAGAGTTTCGACGAACTGGCTTTATAGAAAATGCAAAAATCTATATATACAATACCCTTCCAATATAATACATTTGTGATTAAAGTTACAGAAATGAAAAAACTACACAATAAAAATATTTCTGCAAATTTCAAGAACTACATTTATTCAATAACTCCTCACTGAGATTTAATCATCGGCTTTAATACACTGATCAAGAAAATCTATTCCTATGGCAACGAGGTACTTTGAATCCCTTTTAATAGAAACTAACTGAATGTTTATCAGAACATATTAAACTAGTTTACTATTTGATACATTCAATAATAAATAAATATTATAATATTATCAAAATTATCATTCTGTTCATCAGTTGAAGTTTAATGAGAGCTACCATAAATTATCAGCTTCGCCTATAGATATCCATTATCTATGCGATACTTTGGAAGTAATATCGTCCTTTGTAGTTCGTGTATCGAGTGATTCTAAGCTCATCTCATCAAAAACTTCCCCTTCAGAAGACTTAATATCACTTCCATATTTGCTATCTATGTCTGCTTTATCAGTATCCTCTTTTTCCTGATTATCTATATTCACTTGGTTACCATTTTCACTAGAATTAAGCATCTGATCAAGAGATTCAAGATCATCCTTTTTATGTTTTTCATTGTTTGTGCAATCCGATAATCCGAAGTCTATTAAGGAAATTTTACCACATAAAGAAACATGTATGTTAGCCTTTCTAACATCATTATGTGAGATTCCTAACAGATGAAGCTCTTCAAGCCTTGATTTGATAACTTCGTATACTTTCTTTTTATCCCATTCTTCATCTGGCACTTCTTTTCCTAGATTTTCAAATATGTGCATCGGGTGGTCCGGAAAACCGTTCCAATAACCAGAAACAAGGAGTTTTGGATAATTACAAGCAAACGGCGACTTCGCAATCTTTTCGTTAATTTCAAGTTCATTGAAGAACATATCATAATAATCCCTTTTGTCAGGAATCGTCAAGCACATCAAATCATTTTCTTCCCATAACCGGCTAGAGTAATAGTACAACTTGGTAAAAACCGTGGATGGAAGCTTTAATTTAGGATAACGCTCTGCAGAATTGTATATGATTCGACAGTGCGTGTTGCCATGAATTTCATTAGTGTCATCTCTACCAGGTGATTCATCGATTGAGTCCAAATCTCCTGCAAATTCGCTACCTGATAGATTTCTCAAAGATTCATTAGTCTGTCTATGTAGCACATTCGTGAATGGATCCACCCCTCTGTTTTGCTTGCTACTTTGAATTGTTTTAAAAGCCTACACTTTGTATCTTGTGCATCAGCAATATTCTTATAGAAAAACCCCGCCATTGCTGATCTTAAGGTGATGCCGTGCGCAACGGTCTCTGGATCATTAATGACGTAGTATTCTATAGTCATTTTTTCATTCACAATCTCGTACTTGAAGAACCCTGAGAATTTTTGGTGATCTGAGATAAAAACCCTATCAGTACCATAGAGGAAGGCTTGATAAAGATATTTCCTTAAAACTAATGCAAATAGTACTCTCGGGCTCCACTCTTGGATTGGAAATAATATTCTCTTAGAATACAGTCTCAACTTCTCTAGGCTCAGCAAACTTTTGATATGACTCTCTACAGCTGACATCAATTCTTCAAATCCTTGTGCCAAATTATAGGTTCCTTTTTCGTAATCACCTATGGTGAAGCAAATTTCCGGGATTTGCAAATTTAAAAAAGAACCCCTTTTCAAAATATGGGTTATATCAGGCTTGACTATCCTTTTTCTGTCCAAAAGAGACTTAATCATTGATGGTTTGCCAAAATAGTTGTCCCTCCCATCGATGTCGCGATAAAGTCGATCGATTGTTCCTGCTATTTCTCGATTAAAATATTCCTGGATATGATCTTCCACATGACTAGCATTTCCCAATGGGTAGGTATATCTCTTTGATAACAATTCTTCTCTGAGATTTGACTTCATGATAACCTACTGCACTTCGGGCCATGGTATCAAAAGGAGATTAGATTATCTCATATAGACATATCATGTAGATACTGAGTAACTCTAACACGTCATGTAATAAGTTAGTGGGAAAGTAGTAATTTAGTGATCGTAAAGTTGTACACTGCCTATATATTTAAGAAATTGCGCTTAGTACAAAACTGTACTCTGCCCCACGATCTCAAAAAGAGTAGATTGCCAGAGGCTTATATATATCGTTTGGGAGACAGGAATGTGTATGATATTAATCAGATATCTTTATCAAGCCTTTATCTATGGGGCGGACAAAGCATTTACCTTGGATCATCAGTTATTTTCGGGGGTTTTCAAATATGAGATTGTGGGCTGTTGACGAAATGATCATAATTACTATATTAGGACCTGGAGGAGGAAGAACATGCAATAACTGTAAGATTAGCGGTAGCAGGTCTGGCCGGGAAACAAATCATAATATAAGTCATTTCGAAATGGCATCTAAATTTTTCGGAATTGAAGACTTTTTAGATACTGATGAGGTTCAAGTTATCGTAGAGATGTTTTCTAATCACACTTACAAAGGTATACTTACAGACTCTTTTACCACAATATTGGTTGAAATTGATATCCGGAGAACCTTGACAATAATCAAGAACAATGTGGGAGTTAAAGATACCAGAAAAGCATAGCGCTTAATCATAAGCGATTGCCATTCAAGGGACTTGTATCTAAATTTGACTATAAGCTTTGTGCATCACCAAGACTATGATATTCCCTACCCTCTCTATTCTCACAATACGCACCATCTGCAGCATTATCAAATATCCACGAAACTACTACTATTGGCGGGATTGTTAGAGTCTTTCAGTATAATAGCACATTTTCTGGCGAGTTTTAGTCAAGGAAACCAGGAAAAAAGGCATGTGGCGAATCATAGGTCACTATACATAGTTATCTATGTAAGTAGGTGACGAAATCTGAGTGATTTTCATATATAACGTTCTAATCAAAACATCAAGTTATGCATCATTAAATTCTAAATCAACTGTGTTCTAAAATTAATTAAATTGACTCGTTTATTTACTAAGCTATTCCAATCTTCAACGAATTTTGCTGACGCATAGTTACAAGCCGATTGCTTAATCTTTAGGTCCATTTGTTCATTATATTGGGGATCTTCATCTTTATTACAAGTAGTACTAAATTCAATATCTTCCTTCAAGTTTAACCATTGAGGTAGCTCAAATGTTTCTTTGTTCTCTTGTGATACTGAGACATGTTTCACATAGAGCGCAGTCTCGTTTAAATAATTCGAAGTAGTACTCTTCAGCTCGAATTTATCCAGTAAGCTTATAGCGTCTATAATACTGATCAAGACTATAACCTAAATTAATATAGAAAGTATACCGGTAGACATCATTCAATTTAATCATAACAAAATAAAATAATACGAAACAAGTGTGTTAATTATAGGAAATTTATATCATGATTTTACATTTTCTTTTAACAAATGAATTTTCCTAATATACTTACCCGGTTTTTGTATAATTTATAATAACACTGAGGGCATAACTAGGAAAAATTACACTCTGCCCAAGTAGCTAAGAAATCGAGCACGGAGTAGAATTGCACTCTGCCCCATGATCTCAGTGGATTGCCAGAGGTTAGTATATATTGTAGATATGGTGATGGATTATAACGTCATCTAAAAATTGAGTAGAAAAGTAGAAATTCAGTGAATGTGAAATTGTATCATCACCTCGACTCATATTTACTTTGACCTTTTAATTTCCACTGCAATTTTTTACCGCGTAAACTTTTGAAAGTCCACTGTGTATTTCTTTTATTAACCCGCATTGAAACGTTTTTCATTAAACGTTGAGCACATCGGTAGCGATGTTGCTTGATGGGTAATTTTGTCCCGTAATACTCGTGTATATGGCAACAGAACTCCCCAAAATCCCCATAAATGGTTAAAAAGACTACACATAAATTCGATCGAATTTGGGAATTTGCAACAATCTAGTTGATAATGGAATATGTGCGCGCGATATGCAAGACGATCCTTTACCGATCAATATACAGAAATCTAATCCTCAAAAAGGAACACAATTTTCTCGAAGAAGAAAATTATATCTTAGGAATCTAATTAGTAACTTGTTGACAACACTTGGTGTCAATCAAAGACCCAATACTCTCACGACCCAATATACTTATGGGCTTTGACTGAGTATTACTCTTTTTATTGAAAAGTTTTCCTTTTGCATCGTCCCATTCGCCAAAAGTTATTCTTCTATCCAGATGACCTTTTATATTTAAGTTATTTAATATAGGAGAATTAAGCTCTTCTGGATCAATGTATGTATTTCGTGAAGGGTCACAGA
This sequence comes from Debaryomyces nepalensis, assembly GCA_030583445.1. Taxonomy (NCBI): domain Eukaryota; kingdom Fungi; phylum Ascomycota; class Pichiomycetes; order Serinales; family Debaryomycetaceae; genus Debaryomyces; species Debaryomyces nepalensis. The sequence goes on along the minus strand of JAJMIM010000018.1, from coordinate 9,075 downwards.
AATAAATAATAGTGTTTCTTTTATAACGGCTTTGTTCTTCTGGAGCAGTGGCAACTCTATGGATGGATGATTTGAAGAAGCCTCCCGTAAGTTGCTGAAGAGCATCCCCAACATTTACTACTAATGCATCTGAAGTATAACTCACATATTTCCATTCTTCGGTCTTATAATCTCTAATCTGTAAAGAAAGTATTGGTTGACTAATAATAAAAGTCAAGGCAGTAGCATCGGTATGGCCCCTCATCCAGGTATTATTAGTGGACTCGTTATAATATTTGTCAACTTCATGGTATAATAAAAACCTACCAAATCCGCCACCTGAATTATCAATATCATTGTCTATTATTTTGAAGTATTTTTTCCATAAGGTTCCTTCAGTCAATTCCAAAATAATGTCAAGCAAACACAATAATTTCTTTAAAACCTCAAAATGTAAATACCTAAAATAGCTAGAAATATCATCTAGGTTGTTTCTTACTAGTTCTGGATAAGTGATTCTATTAAAGAAAATGTCATCGTGTAAAAAGTGGCGAACATTAAAGAATTCTACGTTGTCATTTGTATTTTTAGCGTAATTCCAATGACCTCTTGGTTTGAATCCAGTCCCTCTAACAATACCCAATTCCCTGTCTCTTTCTTCCTCAATGCATTGACTATTCGCCATAAAACTGGATTTTTCTTCGTCACTCAATTCAAAAATAGATTGACCTATTGATTTTAGATTATCAAAGATGTCTTTATCTATACCATGACCTACCAATTTGAAGAAGCCATGTTGTGTTAAAGATTCTTTTAATTCAAGAGCAAGATTTTGACGACCTTCCAACCCTTCATTACCTTCTTTGTAAAGAGCTAAATCAATTGCTGGCAAATCGATAATTTCATATTTTCCCTGAAGTTCAGGAGATGCTTCAATGAAGGGTCTAACGTTATACTTCGCATTAATTTCTTTTTTTCTATTTACCTCGCATTTACTCATTTTTTAAGTCTTGAACTTTATACTCAAAAGATCTTGGTTTACTATTGGTATTTAAACGTTATTGAAATCACCTTTAGTGTAGCTCGAGTGCAAATTTTGCCGAACAGAATCCATATCAGCCACAACTTTTACATAAATAGTCGTGCCGTTTCTTCACTCTGAGAAATTCATATTCGTCAATTTCGCCTTTATTAGTGAATTGATGAAAATTAAGCCACAGTCTAATTATTTCATTGTGAATTAGAATATGTTATATATCATGTATATTCAGTGAGATTAATTCTCGTTCAAATATAAAGAGAAGAAGAATGGATTCAAGTGGTTTGAAATCTAGTAATTCTAGCAAAAAGATCTTTAGCAATGAGGTTTTTGAATACGAGATTTCTCAGGAACATGAAGGATTGAAAAGGAAGATGACATCAAGACACCTTTTCATGATCTCCATTGGTTCAGCAGTGGGTATGGGTTTATGGCTTGGGACTGGAGCCTCTCTCCACAAAGGTGGACCCGTTGGATTGTTTGTTGGCTTCTTAATTACTGGATCAGTAGCTTGGGCTTTAAATATGTCAATCGGTGAAATAGCTAGTTTATATCCGGTAACATCGGCTTTCCCACGATGGTCGGCACAGTTTATCGATCCTTCAATTTCAGTTGTTGTTGGATGGATGCATTGGTGGGGAAATATGATTGGAGCATCGAATGAGCTAGTGGGCATGGCAACTGTCATGGGTTTCTGGTTACCAAATGTCAGCCCTGGAGTTTGGATATCTGTTTTTTTCGTTTTGCTAGTTCTAATGCATTCATTTGCTGTTGATATATTCGCAGAAGTGGAATCGTTACTATCAGGAATAAAATTCTCTTGGGTATTCATAGCAATAATAGTAATGATTATAATAAGTGCAGGAGGTGCCCCGAAAGGTGATCCAATTGGTTTCCGTTATTGGACTAGTGCACCTTTCAATGAAAATGGTTTCAAAGGTTTTCTTACGGTATTACCAACGTGTGTATTTTCCTTGGCTGGAATTGAAATTGTGGGTCTTGTTGCCGCTGAATGTATTTCTCCTCGTAAATCAGTACCTATTGCAGTGAAATCCATTTGGCTAAGAATTACTTTGTTTTATATTTTGGGTTCTTTCGTTGTGACAATTGTAATGAGTCCAAACAATGACCAACTTTTAGGAGGATCAGGTACTAACGCGTCACCTTTTGTGATTGCTTTCAATAATTCTGGTCTACCTGGATTAGCTCACGCGATGAATGCCATTATACTAATATCAGTCTTCTCTTCTGCAAGTGGCACATTTTATGGGTGCCCTAGAATTTTGATGGGTCTTGCTCACTTGAATATGGCTCCGAAAATATTCAGCAGAGTAAGTAGAAGAGGAGTTCCGTATGTAGGATATGCTATTTCGGCTATACTAAGCGGAGGACTTGCTTATATAAACCTCAGTGAGAGTGGAGCGGTTGTATTTGGTTGGTTCCTGAATCTATCTTCTTTAGTTGCACTCCTCTTATGGTCAGTGATATTTGTGGTTAACATAAGACTTCGAAAGGCTTGGATAGTCCAAGGAAAGGATATGAGCAATTTGCCTTGGAAAACAAATCTTAATCCATATATTGCTTGGTATGGACTATTTTGGTCAATATTAATTGTCATGATAGAGTTTTATTTGTCAGTATGGCCCTGGAAGGAACAGAGCAGTGCAAAAAACTTTTTTGCCAATTATATTTCTGTCGTTTTGATGATCATAATTTATATTGGATCAAAGTTTTACTTCAAGGGCCCTTTATTGATACCTTTAAATGAAATTGATCTTGATAGCGGTGTATTTGTTGAAGATGATGTAATAAATGCAGAAAAGACCTTTGATAGCGGCATTTTCAGGGGTTTCTATTCTGATTCCAAGAGATTCATAAGTAACCTAAAAGGAATCTGATTGTATATATTTTCAGCCCCACTTTTTATAGAAGTAACAAAGTCGTCAACGTAAATTCGTACGTTACATTCGCTTATATAAATTATAGATGTATTAGCAAGGTGTATTGCAGAATAAAAACCTCGTAAAATGGCTTAATAATTTTTGGTAGCATGGGCTGCTCCTCTTCAAAACTTATATATGCAGATAACGGATAATATAAGTACTTATGATTCACTTCATACTTCATTTACCTCAACCGTCTCATAGATATCCCCGATTCAGTATTTCATATTTCACTTTATGGTGTTTTATAATATTGGTAATAAATGTTTTGTGATAACTTTTAAAATTTTAAGTTATGATTCCTGAAATTTAAAACAAGGATTTAGTCTAAGTTAACTTTATTTTGTTTCCTATAAATTAAACAAATTCCGCATCATAAATAATGATAGCGACATTTAGACAAATCAATTACAATGAGCAATAAATAATGAAATACCATGAGCCAACATTATATCTGAATTGTTTATAAGATCGAGCCTTTGACATTTTATCTTTTAAGTTTTTTTTGTAGTCCGATGCCAAAGCCAAATTGTTTGGCTACATTTAACAACCTTGCTAACAGTTCCGTATTTTATCATTGTGTGTAACAACTAAATTTAAAAGTTTTTTGCAACAATAATAATCATAAATAATATTCCTGTTGACAAGACTTAAATTTCCAAAGGAAGATTTCTGAAATAGAACCTATGATAGCTAAGACGAAGGCGCTGTTGGAATTACTCTTGAGGATCCATTGACAAAAGGAAAAACGAAAGGTTATAGACTCTATAGGTAATGTAGGAAACTGTTTCGGCTAGTCAAAAACATATAGAAATCGTTTGAAGAAATAAAAGAGACAGAAAATAATTCTCTTATTCCTATTCAGTGAATGTTTAAAATTATACAGCCGAAGTATTATTCAAGTTTAACTGAGACAGTTCGCCGGCAATTGCGTTCAGGTATTCAGGGGCTTTAGGTGCGGAAGCAACTGCATATGCGCTGTAAAAAATACTATAGTACTTTTTTAAAATTGGAACTTGGAAGAAAACTACTGTAAACGATATGCAAAAATACAATGAAGTTCCAAAGCTTTGCTCATCATAATCAATACATTAAAAACATCGATTATAATTGTGTTTGTCAATTAAACTGATTGGGACATATACATTTTAAAACACCTAAAATCAAACATAGGAGAAATCTAATTGATACAGACAATTATATGAGCACTCAATTGAGGCTATGATGATCATTTAAACTCTCATGAAGGTAATAAGAACTGATTTTGAAATATGCGAATAATTTGTATACAAGAAGCTATGTCTTTTGATTGGATTAATAAAGATCGCTGATTAATTTTTAAATCCCTTAAACCCGTTATTTCCAATAATACCTTGCATTGACCATTCTATTATAAATATTTGGCAATGCCAGACCTGATTAAAATAGACGAACTGGTAGTAGAAGGAAAATGAGTAAGATTGAATATCAAAAATTAGGTGCTTCTGGTTTATCTATTTCTCCTGTCATTATAGGCTGTATGGCATTTGGAAAACATTTCAATTGGGGCATTGATGAAGAAGAATATGTTATGGAAATATTGAAAAAGTGCTATGACAAAGGTTTAAGAACATTTGACACTGCTGATGTTTATTCGAATGGTAGATCAGAAATTCTTTTAGGTAAGTTTATCAAGAAGTATAGTATACCAAGAGAAAGAGTTGTTATTTTGACGAAAGTTTTCGGAGCTATGGATTATAACGATCCCGAGTTTAACGCGCATGATATAGGTAATGATAAGTACCCTCTGATCAACTACGTCAATTCTAAGGGTTTGTCTAGGAAGCATATCCTTAATGCTGTTGAGCATTCCGTTAAGAATTTGGGAACTTATATCGATGTATACCAAATTCACAGAATGGACCGTACTACTCCTAAGGAGGAGATCATGAAAGCATTACATGACGTGGTTCAAGGAGGTAGTGTAAGATATTTAGGAGCTTCTTCAATGAAGGCTGTCGAATTTGCCCAGTTGCAATTTATCGCTGAAAAGAATGGCTGGACAAAGTTTATTAGTATGCAGAATTACTACAATCTCTTATACCGTGAGGAAGAAAGAGAAATGATACCTTTTTGTAAAGAAAATGACTTCGGGAAGGTTGGAATAATTCCCTGGTCGTCTATTGCAATGGGTCTTCTTGCACGTCCTTTGTCCTCCGATGGAACGGAAAGACTGACAAAGGACAAGATATATTCTATGATGGGCTTTAGTAATCCAACCGATGCAGATAAGGAAATAATAGACAGGGTTCAAAAGATTGCAGAAAAACATAAAGTAAGTATGGCTGAAGTAGCTACAAGTTGGGTTTTAAGTAAGGGTGCCAACCCAATAGTTGGTGTTAATTCTTTGGAAAGAGTAGACGATTTTGTGAAGGCATTGAGTTTCGAATTGTCAGAAGATGAAGTGACTTTCTTAGAAAACCCTTACGTGGCAAAGCCAACTCTTGCTATGTGGTAAACTACAATTAGTTAATAGTTGGATCTAAAAGAATCATTGCAGAATATTTTTTTTTTTCGTTTGAGGTTTAGTGAAACTGTTTAATCTTGCAAATTGTTTTACTTTAAATATAAGTAACATGATTTCATGATATACTAAAGTTGTAGTTTTCATATTTTCGGATGTTTATGCCGACAGATTTGATAAATAGCTTGTGTGCAATTATTTGTAGGTGTTTCCCCTTCGATAAATTACAAAGGAATAGTTAATCATGTTGGTAGCCAATTTCATCTATGATTTCAAGGATCATAAAATCGCTTTTGATGACGTTTAGGCATGCAAAATCTAAGTTAGTCATAATATTTCAATGAACGTTCTCATATTAATTGTTCATAATTTACACAAGCCAAATACATCACATATGCGTTAGTTTGATTTTCTAAGCTAGGGGTCGACCACGTCAGGTATCGTTGCCTCTAATTAATTCGAAATAGGGATAATATGAGACCCATGAAATCTTAATCATTACAATAAAAATAGTCCAGCACCAAGTACAGTTATTGCATTCTACTTTCAAATAATATTCCATCTATGAAATGTAATTGATTATTATTCTATGGGCGTTACTAAAGACGTATAAACTAAGGATTCTGAATTATAGTTATATATTCAAGCATTTTGGTAATATCAACCTTATTGTACGATACCCAACTATAAATTCCTCCAACCAACAGGAGCTACTCCTAAATCTCTGATTTTCTCCTGAATCTTCATACTTCAACATACCTACCTAGCAGCTTTCTCGATGTTAGTGTAAATTATCCATTGAAAGCTCAAAGATGGTGAAAAATATCAGATTTGCTATAAATGCCCGAAACACTGTAGCCATAATACCTTTGTACACACATCTGTGTAATATTTGAAAATTGTCTGTTTTTGCTGGTAAGGGACTCAAGCCATTTTCGATTCTAAGCAGGTCTGTCATAATCTTTTTTTGTACTAGAGATTTTAATGTGTCCAACGGAAATGCGATCAAGCCTCCTAACACTCCTGCAATTCCTCCAGATACAAATATTGATGCTTTTAATGAAATACCCTCCAATGAACTTAATAACCGCTTGGTTAACTCATAAGTAGAATAGTATATACCACCTGATAACGTATCTCTTAAAAGGTGGTACTTGAAACCTGAATAAAGACTACCAAATCCCTTATATTTTACAATTTTCTTTAATGTGTTAATAATAGATAATTTTTGTTTCGAATCTTGTATTTGAGAAGACATACCATTCGAGTTATCTTTCTGTGCCAATTTTGAAATTTGAGACTGAATCTTTAAAGAATCAAAAGGACAAGAAAAAAATGATAATATTCCAGCTGATGCAGCACCTGAAAGGAAATTGATCTGGTTTTCGAGAAGCACAGATTTTGTCTTCTCTAAGCATTGAGCTGAATCATTAAAAATTGGTTTTATTTTAAGAAATAACAGTATAGTAAGGGACCTTGAAATAGAGTTTGCAATTAGAGGAATCTTTAGTCCCCTGAAAAATCCATTTATACCTTCATATTTGTAGGTTTTTATAATACAATCACAATAACCTTCGAAATTATATTGGGATTGGATTCTGGTTTTTACAGCATCAATTGGAAAAACAATACTAGTACTTATAGATAAAGATGCAAATGCTAAAATAGTTGGCTTCCAAGGAAGTAGAACTTCTGGAAAAAGAAGAATATACCCATGGTTTTTCTGTTTATTTGATGATTCAGAAAATATATCCTTCTTTAATGCGCTATTGTTTGTAACAGATGACATATAGCAGAAGTTTTAATATAAAGCCTTTTGGTGATCGACAACTAAATATTAAATTTAAACAATCCGGAATATCATTATCGAGAAACGATGCAACAATAACTTGATGTGATTCAGAATCATAATTAAGATTATATACAGGAACACATATTCAAAGACCATCTAGGAACCATCAAATTGAAGGACATGAAAATATCATGAACCTGTAACTTCAAATTTACTCTATCAACAATCAGCAATATCTTGAAGAAGAGTATTCATATGACCAACGAAAACTTTGACTCTTCTATTATTATTTCAAAAAATTATTATTGAATATCTTTTTGAGATCGAATATCAGTGTGTGAAAACTATCTTTAAACATCAGAAATGTGGGGGTAATTTTATTCTACTATTTGAACTCTTACTAGCACGGTGGGAACTATTCGGGGATCCGGAGTAATAAAACCTAAAATAAGAAACCTTAAATTTGATACACATGCGCACAGAAAAATTTAGACCGATGCTTATTCCGGGAATTACATTCAGTCATGTCAACTATTGTGCTATACGCACTCCATAGTATTTACTTCATTTTACGAAGATTATAGTATGATGATACATTATCTATTCAGAATCAAAATTTTATTCAATTGCGTACATATAATAGAGATATAATAACATTATAGAGATTTACATAGATTTTGTACCGAGCAACCTCTGGATTGCGTTCATACAACTATAGTTTATCAAATTTCTAGTAACTGAATTTCTAAGAGAGTGAAAGAGTGTTTTTTGAATGAAATTGTGACCGTTGCTTCACGATTTATCGACACAAAATCCAAAGCAGTACTAGTCTCCTCCACTGTAACATTATCAGGTGCGTCAAATGTATTGATAGCATTCACATCCTCATGATAAACAACGTATTTGTTAGCATTAGGGTTAATGTTTTTAGGATCAGCAGAAATTGAAATTTTTGTTGTTGCTTCTTCTGTTAAAGATCTGTTAACTACTGCTAAGATAATACTTTTATCATGAATTGCTGCTGAGCAATCGAGCATAGATATATTGTGGTCAACGTCTTTGAGCCACTCAATATTCATATTACCTCCTCGAGTATCTCCTTTATACAATGGAGTAGCAACATGAAGATTCAAGCTTTCTCCTCTCATCTTCTGAGAGAATAAGCGAAGTGGATGGTAAGTTTTCTGAAGAAAAATCTTATCCTGTTTAGTCATAATTGGGGCTATGACATTGACGCATTGAGCAATATTTGCCATCCCAATGTGTTCTGCCTGACGTATAAACAAGTTTAGCCATGAAGAAACGGCTAGCGCGTCTCCCAAAGTATATTTCTCTTCACAGCCAACTTCGCCACCGGCTCTAACAGGATCCCATACATTCCATTCATCAAAACAAATCTTAACTTTGTGTTGTTTAATTTTCTGATCTTCAGTAGCCGCAACACTATTAGAGATTGAAGTATAATTATTAATTTTTGCCAAATCAAGAAGTTTTGCCGTAATTTGAATTCCTGTTTCAGCAGCTGCTGGTCCTGTGATATTCTTCATCTGATCGTTGCTATCACTAGTATATAAGTGTATAGAATGAAAATCGACATACTGGAATAATTTTTGCAAGGTGTAGGGATGTTAGCAAGGTGTAGGGATGTTAGCAAGGTGTAGGGATGTTAGCAAGGTGTAGGGATGTTAGCAAGGTGTAGGGATGTTAGCAAGGTGTGGGGATGTTAGCAAGGTGTAGGGATGTTAGCAAGGTGTAGGGATGTTAGCAAGGTGTAGGGATGTTAGCAAGGTGTAGGGATGTTAGCAAGGTGTAGGGATGT